>JAOYFF010000036.1:13487192-13503340 GCA_025773925.1 Cryptomyrus ogoouensis
ACACTGGGGATAGACACTGGGAATACACACTGGGGATAGACACTGGGAATACACACTGGGGATAGACACTGGGAATACACACTGGGGATACTCACCTGAATCAGTTACTATGCTGATGGTAAATGTTAAGCACTGGGATACCGTATTATTCGATAGCTAGACACCACATATACTATAATTGTGTTTTAATTGTGTATTTTGAATATTGTCCTGTTTAATGATGTCATAAAGAACAATTTGACATCATTCTTTATGTAAATCAGGGTACCCAAGAAGCACCGTGCATTAGCACTGTATCCTAACACCTCAAGTGTTTTGGGTTGGAATCCTGCCCTCGGCTCAGTGTGTGGGGAGTTCTGGGTATGTAATCCCCCTGTGATTGTTTGGGTTTCCTCCCACTCCCTTAACATACGTGACTTCCATCCACCCATTTTTGGTTCCAGCTTGTTCTATGCAGGGTTTCAGCCTATCCCGGAATAAGCTAGGGCTTATTTTTGGAGTAGGGCTTATATTATGAGCATCCTGAAAAATCACGGTAGGGCTTATTTTCAGGGAAATATGGTATTTCAGGGATTTAAATATATGATCTTCCAATCAAAGACATGGCAGCCTAACTTACCTACAACCCTCCACACCAATACTGAACATACTGGGCGTCTGCTCTGTGATGGACTACCATCTCACGTGGGCTGTCCAGCTTTTGGGGCCTGTGATTCCTGGGATAAGTTTGATTGGTTAAGTGTTTTTGGAAGACGGATGGATGCGAAAGTTATCCTCCCAAGAGCATTGCTGAACCACACAAGATCTGATGTTGCACTACAAACTGATGGGACTAAAATGACTGCTGTAGCAGTGCAGAAAATCTGTGACACATTCAGAAAAAAAGTACATGTTATGCTGCTGAATTATCTTCCAATAAGGCTGTAAGGGTTATGGTTGTTATTTTCTGTGGATTCACCTTTGGTTCAAATGACTGTGTCATCTTGCCCCTAGAGGAAGGGTAGCAAGCAGAGAGATCTGGTTTTCTTCTGTTTCTCAAAGATGAAAATGAAGTCGCTACAGTACAAAGATGAGACTTAGGTTTTTCATTCACACTTGTCATAGTTTTTCTCAAGAGAAAACAGAATCGCATCTCATAGAATTCCCAGTCAAATCTTAAAGAGATCTTTGCAGAGTATCATTTTATCACTTAGCCACGCACCTCAGGGCAGGCCTGTATTGAAATTAGGTCAATTTCAATTACTTCTACTAACATCTAATAATCATATATAATCATTTATTTGTGATAAATCAGACAAAAAAGGTACTTTATTGCATAACTTTTTTTTTCCTCTAGGAGTCCTATAGACTCATAGATGTCATACATATACATCTCATTGCACATCTCATTCATTGCCTTTTGTTTTGTTGCCAGGTCTGTTACACACCTCCTAAATGTTATGCAATATTTTTTATACCTCCATCTGTTGGCACTACTTTTGCATCATCCTGTCCGAAGGAGAAGCATCTTCTTGATTAGTTCGTCACCAACCAGAGCAAACATGAAGGGTAAGCGATTGGTGACACTGCTGCATGTCCCTCCGCTCCAACTGTATAACTAGGATCACATGGGTCACATATAATTGTAAAGGAAATGGAAAATTCCAGAAGACAGAGGAAACGCCAGTAGGGAACAAGCCATTATTGGTGAGATAATAATATCTCATGACTGACCAATAGTATGAGGCTTACACCCTATAAAAAATTATGTTAAAAACAACTACAGTTCTAATATTCGGTACAGCAATACATTTAATACACCAGTAATGCATCTAATACGATTACGTGTTTTTAAAATGATCGTTTTAAAGTAAATTATATCAGTATTGATCTTTGAGGGAAACGGTTTACATAAAACCATAGTTGCAAAACCAGTGCAGCTAAAAGCATTAAATACCATATGAATGCTTTGTGGTTTTGAGGACATGTAACTTCAGAGAGGCTTATGTCACATGACAAAGTAACAGTTAAATTGAACAGAGATGGATTTTACTTAACACATTAAAGATAAAAGTGTAATCTCATTTAAGCGTACCTCTTTTTTAATCTCAATTTAAGGGAAGCTACCAGGATTGGTTGAGCAGCGAGAAATGGGATAAACTGGAAACCATTGATGGGGGTGCCAAAATCTGTTACGTAACTGGGCAAATCACAAAGATAGATAAGAAGAATACGGAATGTAAGTAGTGTAGCTAAGTAAACAGTACAGAGGCTCCAATGTAATGAGGAGATGTGAGATGTGGGACAACGTAACAAAGGTAGGCCGACTTGGCAAGGTTATCCGGATTGCCATAATGTTTTTTTTTTGTTTATGTGTTAATGTATTACTGAGTTACGTAACCTATTCTGCCTAATTAAATGACATTCTCAAACTTCTGAATTTAAATAAAAATGGATTTAGCTAATAGTGTGTGACAACATATTACCTAATGCCATCTTTCTCAATATATTAATTTATATCTTTAAGATAAATTAATACAAATTAAAAAAAATATTTTGTTGTGATTATTGTAAGGTATCAAGCTCCCCATGCAGAATTAGAACATTTTCAGTTGCATGTAGCCTGTGTCAATTTATAGCATAATGAAGGGTCTCAGCCTGGCGTTCATGAACAAAGATCTATAGCCAGTAGTGTGACTTGTTGAAAAATATGCAATATACCAAGTAGTAAAAAAAATAATGAAATGGGTCTGAGTGATGCTGGGTGATGCTGGATGATGCTGGGTGATGCTGGATGATGCTGGGTGATGCTGGGTGATGCTGGATGATGCTGGGTGATGCTGGATGATGCTGGGTGATGCTGGGTGATGCTGGATGATGCTGGGTGATGCCGGGTGATGCTGGATGATGCTGGGATGGACGTTCCTGGGTCTCCCTCTGTATTTGTGTGTGTGTGGTCAGATATACCTTACATTGATAAAAACCTTTTTTTTTGATTTTCAATTTTATAAAAATCCATGTCAGTAATCAAAAAACTAAAAATGCCAAAAGACTTGTATTCTGTTTGGTAACTTATGGGTGAGGTTAGGGCTGGATAGGAGTTAAGGTTGTCATGTTGGGATTAGGGTAGAGAGTCCTCACAAAGACATAGATACCTAACCTGTGTGTCTGTGTGCACTACTTCAAAATAAAATAAAATATAAATCTCTGTGTCCTTTAAGTGGCCGTAGAATATGTACAGGTATAAAAGTAGCCTTACAAAGAGATGTTTGCTCAGGTCCATTCATCCATCTGTCAACCGCTTATCCACAGATATTATAATGAACAATTATCAGTATTAAATAGTATATTTTTATTTATGGTGTACTCACAACAACCCGAACTTAACAGAAATAAAATGTTATATTCAATTATACAATATAAAATACAGATATTTTAAAGATATAAATGTTTCAATTACATAATTATTATATATATGTATGTATGTATATTTTTATAAATATGGACATAATTAAATATGGATTTCTAAAATAGTATTATTATGACACATTGGTATACTTCTTAGTGTTTTGATGAAAAAAGACAATAAGGAAAACATGCTGTTCTTTCTCATTTCACTTGTATTATTTATTCAGGATCAAAACACACGTGATAAGTAGCACTTCAAGGCCCAGAGATGCAGTCCCAGGGCTGTCAAACAGCGAATGATGGGGACCCTCTACATTGGGGGTGGCACTTATCCCAAATTGTAATTTCTGTTTGGTGGTAGTGACCCAGCTTAACTGTCTCCTTTGGTGGTGTTCTTAGGTAGCACATGCTTTGTGGAGATGTGACATTGTGGCCGCAGAAGGACCGATGATTGCACAATCCCCCTGCGGTCCAGTGATGAGGAACCAAAGCCACAACCACTGTTTTGATTTCCCCCAAAACAATCCAGAAGTTTGACTAATGCTGAATGATACTGAAGGTACTTAATATCTGATACATAGCTGCAAATTGCTGCCAATATCACCAGACAAAGCATTTGGGTGCAGGTGCTCCTAGCTAAGACAGTATTGTGTTCTGCTGTGATGTTCCAGCACATATTATAGGTGAGTTGTGTTAAATCAATGTGAATAGCACTACTGGTAAGCCCTTTTCAAAACAGGAGTGTTAAAAGAGTTGTGGAATATGAAAGCAAAATACCAAGAATGTTCCGGTAGTTCTCCTACGAATGGTTCATGACTGACTCATGGTCAATTTGCAGCAGAGATCTGGGAAGCTATGCAATGGCATGAAACACTGGGGGTCATGTACGGTACCCACTGGTCTGATCACGCTCTTCTGCAGATTCTGTGGTTTCCATGGTAGCAGTCAGAGCAAAGGGCTCCACATTCCATTGTCGCTTGCCTCCATTCTATTGTTACTATTGTTCACAGGGTCTTGAAGGTGGTGCTGACGGGCAGGGCAGCGGTAAGGAGGCCTGGACTGGCTGGACCCTGGACGGGACGTCCGACGAGCCCCATGTCGCCCCCTGTGGTCTTTCACCGCAGCGATGGCCGCGTTTCCAGCCAAATCCCGGCGGGCTCCCACGTTCCGCGCGCCAAGGGATGTAGATCGTCTCAGCAGCCTGGACCTGGGACTGGCAAGAGAGTGGTCCAGTTCCACCTCTGCCCCAAAGTTTCCTGCATGGGCACACAGACAGTGCCTCTCCATATCGGGTCATAACCCAAACACCAAAAAAACCCTAAACATTCTTAGATACAACAGGAACAGTAAAGCAACACAGAAACCAAAAATGTGAACACTGTGCTGTGTTTATGGAAGTTAATACATGTACTCCATGACACCTTGACAATGACAATAGTATTCTTAAACTTACCAGAAATAGGATATCTCTTAGAAGCAGAGGTGTGTTCCCATCTCCTCTGAGCAGGAAGGGAGAAATATCTCTGTGTAGTTGCTAAATTCTGGAAATGAATGAGAAGAGTGAAGTGAAACCACCCCTATAATTACAAGGGAATACAATCCTGCTTTGAAATCAACGCAACACAATAAGCCTGCCCAAGCTTCCCCACCGCACCTTGTGGGCCCCCCCCACGGCTCTCAGGCTGCGGTGAAGGCTGGCATGCCGCCGCATCAAGATCTCCCTGGTCCTGGTTTCGTCGGGCAAGGCGTGTTTGCTTGTGTAAGATACCGTCTGATGGAAACACACGGGCGTTTGAAATTATTCACCATCATGAATATGCTCATTAGATGCTTAGAGGTAACGGGAACGTCAACACATAAGCGCTTAATTGAATTTAGAAAAAGGCTTCGCTCTTGCACATGTGTAGGCCTGAAATCTAAAAGGAAGGAAAGCGCTTAAAGACTGCAACAAGAGCTGCCGATTAGAACAAAAACACGGTACTAGGCGTATAATCTCATGTGACATTCTATAGTAATACTGCTGCGTCTTTTCTATAACCTCAATTTCAGAGATCGGTTTCACATCTCCCTACATGTAATAGTAGGAAATGAATGTTGTCAAGCTTGTCTTGTATTTAGCATGGGCTGGAGTAGCTGTAAAACCACCCACTTGCTTTGTCTTTTCCATCTCCTAGCCAACCACATCTGGTAGTGAAGTGTTAACATGGTCGCAGACAAAAAATTCTTATAGCGAGTACACTGCCTGTTTATATACATACATGACAATTTTAGAAGACAATATAATTATGAGATACCACAGAGGAGTTACAAGGAGTCCTAGTAAGTATGCAAAAGATTCAGAAATCAGGAATTATATAGCAGATCTGCAAAGATATAAGCAAGTGTTTGTTTACAAGATATCCATACAGGGAATACGGCAATGACTCACCCTCTGTCGTATCTTGTACATGTTCTTCGACAAGAGATTGTGCATGTTCCTCAGGTCGCTTGCCAAGAATTTCTTCTTCAGTTTGGAGGCAGATTCGTCCTGACTGGTAATTCAGCGATATAAAATGCTAATTCATGAACGCCATGTATCATAAGCAGTCTCTCAACCTGCTAATATTCAACAGTATTCATGCAGCTGAGAAATGACCTTATAGAAGAAAGAACCTTATAGAACCTGGTAAGTGTAGGAATGTGCAGCCGACATTGGCGATGTGGTAGAAAAATAGTGAGAACAGAGACGGAAAGGAGCGATAGAGAAAGGAACTGCGACCAGCGGAAATAAGATCGATGGGCTGTGAACGGAGCTGCAGCAAAAGAACGACTCACTTTGGGGTATCGGGAGACAGCGAGTCACCAACCGCAGGAGGTTCCAGAATATCCATGACATTCTGCAGTTCCAGCTTCTTATAAAGAGATACAATGCTCGACTCTGGTTGGTTGTCCCTGATCAGGATCCATCTGATGAACCTGTCATTAAACTTCTGCAACCTGTGTGCAGGGATCAGAGCAGGAGGAAAACTGCCCATCCATTAAATCGTAAAATGAAATAACACAACCCCTGTCTGTAACAAGCATGCAGGAGTGCAGTTAACTGGAAGTACAGCCAGTGGGAATCAAGGGGAGGCAACACTGGAAATACAGAACTTTGGCCCATCATACAAACTCACTTACAGATCCTTACTGACACCCAGTTCATTCCATTTAACTGAAATTAACTGCAGTCCTGTGATGGAATAGATTTTAAGTGCTCTAATTACACACCCATACTCAAAAAAAAAACCTGCTTCTATTTTTTTAGCCCATTGTTCACTGCCATTGCTCGTATTATATAATGGTAAGTACTGGTACTCAGTATTGAGCACATAACTGAAAAACATACTGCCCTGTGACAATTTAGATGTCCCATTTGACATCATTTATCATCATTCTCAGCATTGTTCTAAAGCAGTGTTTCTCAAACCAGTCTTGGACCTCCAGACAGTCTATGTTTTTGCTCCCTTCCAAGTCCAGGGGAGCTGGGAGGGAGCAAAAATGTGGACCATCTGGCGGTCCCCGAGGACTGGACTGAGAAACGCTGCTATGATAAAGGGCAGGAGGAAGACTGGGTAAGAGAAAGAGCTTCACGAGAAGATCTGGGCAGGGTTACCAGCAGAGGGCAAAAGAAAAGAATATGGAAACTACTGACTGAAGCTCAACAAAGTGACAGCAGAGCTGGATGTTTATGATGACAGACGCAACCAATCTCACACTTCAAGCCTCAATAGAGCTATAATGAGCACAGTCTGCACGTACAAGTGTGTCTTAATGCTCTGTCCCTGTATTTAAAGAGTCCAGTTTAATAACTAGAATGCAGCTAAAAGCAGCATCACTGCTCACTGCACATTTCAAATGGGTAAATCTTCAGAAAGCTACCACCAGTCAGGCTATTACTTGTCTTTCCAGTAATGGTGACTCCACTGAGCACAGATGTCCTCAATTCCAACAACGGTGTGCTCCATTGCCTGGATGAACATACAGGATGCTGATTTTAGGGCCACCAAAAGTGAACCAAAAAGTACTTTGTAGTGTCAGTAATAGTGCAAACAGAATAGGGGCAGACAAGACAAATAAGTCTAAAGATTAGCCTCTTACCCGCACGTGAATCTCAACATTGATAGTTTCCAGTTTCCAATTGGTTTTCCTCACATTTATGAATTGGATCAAGGGTCGGATGCTGATTCCCTGTTTCAGATCACAGATGAAAAGCCAAATGAGAACAACTGCTTCATCTTTGCTGAATCGTATCCATTAATGGCCAGGATAGCCACTGCTGCTGTTGGGTGTTCAGCATTAAGCACGATCCTGAAGGTAAATCGAGTCTAACTGAACGTCTGAGGGTGGTGTGGTGGTTTGGCAGGATGGCTCAGTGGCTTTGGACTCCGTGCCAATGATCAGATGGGCACTGGTTTGAGTCCCAGGGCTGACAGATAGATGCCACTATTTGGTCTATGAGCAAGGCCCTTAGCCCCCAGCTCTGGGGGGGGCTGGCCCTGCGCTATAACCCCTAAGCTGGCTCTCACCTGTGTATGTGTCAGTGTGTTTCATGGGGAGCAGGATGGGATAGGATTTCCCCATGGGGACCAGTAAAGTATTGCTATTCTATTCTATTGAAATACAGTGGCCTCACAACATAGTTGCGTCTTCAATTCCTGCCTCCTCTGTATGCAAAGTCTCCATGTTTCTGCTATGGGTTCTGCCCCCTTATCTGAGACATGCAGTTTGGTGAACTGGTATCTCTGAAGTGTGACCCTGCTATGGACTGACGTCCCACCCAGGGTGTCCCCTGCCTTGGGCCCCATCCTGGGATAGACTCCAGGCTCATCATGACTCTGCACTGGTATAGCAGCTGTGGAAAATTGATTCATTCCTGAGTTGTTACTGGATTTATCGACCATTAACACATTTTTAAGCATTCATTTAATTCAACTTGATTATTCTTTCGAAAACCAACAGATTCAGTAATGATTAAAGCGTACACAATGATATGAAGTACAGTGCATCTCATTAGATTGAGTACATATTAATCTTCAAGTCAGGCTTTGTCGAAGAGTCAGGCTTTGTCGAAGAGTCAGTCTTTGCCGGCCTATCAGCACTGGGCTGTACATTACCTGGATGAAAACGGTGAATATGATGATGGTGACGGTGGCAGTAAGGAAGAGTCTGCGCCAGACGATGGTCTGGGGGAGGAGGAAGACGAGAGCAAAGCTGATGGCCCCTCGTAGGCCACCGTACGTCAGGCTGAACTGGTCCTTGTAGTTGAAGCCGATGGTGCGGAAAGGGTTAATGACATGCATCAACACCACAACACCTGGGAATGGATGGAGTCACGGGGTCATCTTCTAATGTAGCAGCAAACTTCTAGGAAGAAATAGAGACTGTCCCCGACTTACGACTAGCATAGCGCTGCCGGGCTAACGGCCGCCTGAAATGTATTTTTACCCACATTTACTTCAGTCGTATGTGCAAGTCACTGTAAGTTGCGTAGGTTGTAAGTCGGGGACAGTCTGTACAGAAATAGAGACTGAACTGTGTAAATGAAGCCAGTGAGAAGACAGCGCAAGGGTCACATGGCTGTTTGCCTCAAAAGCAACAAAATAAACATAACAAAAGAACGTAATAAGGAATAAAGAAGTAATAAAGAATAAAAACAGCTGGGGGGGGGGGCAGAGCAGAAATGTTATACACTGGAGTATCAGTGAAATATAATAAATGAGGTTAAACAAAAAAAAAAAATAATAAATCGGTCTTAAAAATGATAAAGAAAAAATAAAATTACATTTTACGTGCACACTCATATACACACGCACATGTCGGGTAAACATGTCCTTATGGGGACCGCTCATTCATTTCTATGGGGAAAATGCTAACGCTTACTATAACAACCTTAACCCCTACCCTGCCCTAACCATAAGTAACTAAGCAAAATAACAAGTGTTTTTGCATTTTTAGTTTTTTCATTGCAGTCACAGATTTTTATTAAATTGAGTTTTCCCTGGTCCCCATAAGGGAAAAAAAATGGGTATTCATCACGTTGTGGGGACATTGTGTCCCCATAAGGTAAGGTATACCCGCTCACACGGGTATACCTTACCTTACACATACACACCCGTCTGCTCACAGAACTGCTTACCTAGTGCTCTCCAGACAAAAGCAAACAACAGTGTGAACAGCATGTATCCCCAGTTCCACTGGTGCTCTGTTGTCACGGTGACCACACCCAGGAATAGGAAGATGACCGTCTCGGACAATGTGGCGAGCATCTTGATGACGTGGCGGATAGTCGTGCAGGAATTCTGGGCCACATTCTCCTCCACATAGTACTTCATGGTCAGGGCACAGGTCACAATGCTGAAGGCCAATAGGAGGGTATGTTGCCATCCTTCCACATAGTTAGGAGGGAGAGATGAACCCTGGAGCGGCGGGTACTCACGCCATGATGCTGGAGGTGGAGAGCATGTCCGCAACTAGGTAGGCCAGGTAGCTGTACATGAAGGCGAAGAGTGGCTCGATCTCGCTCACCTTGGACGTGAAGCGTGTGGTGAAGGCAGCCACAAAACCGAACAGGACACCCAAAAACAGCCCCCCTACGCCCACCACGAGGAAGCGCGTCATACCCAGGAAGACATCCCTAGACTCCACCTTTGGCATACCAGCCAAAAAGGTGAACATATCATAAAGCACCTGGCAGGGGAGAGGAAAGATCACACAAAAAAATACATTTATCTGATGCTTTTCTCCAAAGGGTTATAACTGAGATGCACATCCTGGGATTATCATAATGCTCCACTTGATAAGCTACAGGAGCCAGAACATCACTAAAGTTGGTTCGTGGAAGTTTTACCTATACAAAAATGTTTTGAGGGCAGAAGGAAAAATGATTGGTTCAGAAAGATAACCAATCAGATTGTAGATGAGGTCGGTCCAAGCAACTACAGGAGCCGGGACCAAGACATCTGATTGGTTGGTCCAAGCTCCAAGACATCTGATTGGTTGGTCCCAGCTCCTCTAGCTGCTTAGTAAGTAAAACTTCCAAATTGAGCTTTATTTCATCCTGCATCTGCCAAGGTCATTCTCACCACAGTGACGGCGTCGCTAAACAAGCACTCTCCCAGTGCCACGATATAGAGCTGCTCATTGACGCTGAGGTCCTCAAAGATGGACAGCACTGCGACGGGGTCCACAGCCGAGATGATGGAGGCGAAGAGCAAGTTCTCCTGCACACTGATGTCCCTCACGCCAAAGAAATCGATGCAGCAGACGGCGTAGAGGGACAAGCCGACCCCGATAGAGTTCCATAGCGTTCCCACCACCGCAACCCACAGCACGGTGCCAATGTTCTCAATGAAAGGTCTGATGGGCATAAAGTAGCCCGAGTCCAGCACAAGGGGGGGCAGAATGTACAGGAAGAAGACCCTGGATGTAAGCACCGCAGGGGGTCGCTCCTGTACAGAATGCATAATGGCACCCACTATCAGTCCAACGCCGATCAGCAAGCACGTCTCCGGAATCCATATAGTGATCCTTTCGTAAACATTGAAACCTCAAAACAAATAAATAAATGAAAATAAGATTTCAAAACATTAAAATGTTGCCGCCTTGTTGACCGACAAAGCTTTCACACTGATCGTCTGGGAAGTTGACAAACATATCTAACAATACAAACACGCAGTCATCCTAATATAACGATGAACGCAAATGCAACATACCGATTTTGGCAAATGAAGCCAAAAGGATCCACAGCGTGATTTCCAGCGGCATCTGTATACGGCTGTAGTTGAGCGTGAACACAGGCAGATTCTGCTCCTGTTCAGACTCCGTCTCGTCCTCGGTACCAGACTGATTTCCATTTGATACGTACCCCCAGGACGCATGGACTACCAAAAAAATCAGAAAAACTGCATAGCAGTTTCTTTTAAAAAGTTTGTCCATTTGCATCAACGTCGAGGTGATACACTTCTAATGAACTTAAAAGCAAAAATCGTTATAAGTCTTTTTACAGGATATCACGAAAAGTAAATTATGAAATACAAGCTTAAATCTATATATTGATATAAATAAATAGCATTGTAGGCACACGATTTTAACTATTTAAGATAAACGGTTCCTTTTTTATATAAAACTGATTAGTGTCTGTCTTGCACATGTGTTTGTGCACTAAGTCGGCCGGCTTAGCGCAGTTTCGGCGTTATTACCTGATGAGCCGCTGAGCCACACCCGTCCTGGGCGGGACCCGACAATTATCACTTTTGGAAGTACTTCAGTGCATTCCGGTCAACCAGCAAGGCACCTTAGATTTGATCTCTTTTCAAAACACGGATATTTAATTACATTTTTGTTATATAATACAGTTTTGTTTAAGAAAGGTTTGCCATAGGTTCTAAGCGTAACTGATAGCCTCTGAAGATACCATGGCTGCTAATAACAGGCTATGAAGTTCATACTTAAATCTGTGTAAATTAATTTTGTACAACTTATAAAATCGAAAAATACGAACATAAATATAAGAAAGATTATTAGAATGCCATTACATATGGTATGATTATGCACGGTATAATGACTAAAGGTGTTCATGGGTAATGTTTTGCATTATATTTATAGGTATTACTGTACGAATAGGTGTCATTGTACGAGTTTGTTTGTTTGTTTGCTTGTCTGTTTGTTTATGTATTTATTAAGCTTACTTGCACGTACCGTAAAGCTGTTTATACCCAGTCCCAGTAGATGTTTCACCTTTATTTAACCTTTTTATGCGTAATTATAGGCCATTTTATTAATTATTCTATCTGTGGTTGACTTTTATTTCATTATCTAGAGTTAGTACATTGTTTTTTGTAGTTTTGTCTTTTATGTTTAATTGTGTATTTTTTGTATTGGCGAATAAAGGCATCTAGGCTCCCTTTGGGTTAAATTAGTCAATGATGCGTGATCACCCACAGTAGGTATCAGTGTCTCACTTCTGGCATCACTGCGATAGAGGTTAAGATGCCCCTTATCCAGGTAAGGCGGAAGCACTCGAGATCATGCAAAGCACGTGACCGTTTCAGGACCCGCCCCCACTCACTAACACAAATCAGGTCACAGTTCAGCTCAACAGCATGTGTGTGGGAGGAAACCTGAATACCCAGAGGAGACTTAAACATGCAAAACGGTGGCTATGACAGCACTACAGCCTGAGCTGACCAATCTCATTAAATGTTACTCTATGTCCATTTTAACCAAAAAAGAACCGTTGATGTGGATGCCAACATTCTTCTTGGATTTCCTGCTTTTTCAGTCTGGCTAAGGATATAACATATTTTGTGTTTCAAGCAATGGTCAGATATACTGGCAAGAAGATATATTCCCTGTTTTGTATACATCATTCTGTATCTGCATAAAAGATACACGGATACATTTCATATTGCTGTAATTTGTTATGTAACAGAACTGATGAACTAGTGGATTGGTGCTTTGGTGCACCTTCTTCAATAGTAATTCGTTGTTATGTGGCAATTTGTAACCTTGTTTGTGCTGTGTATTATTTTCTCTACTGATGTTTTGAAAAATGTAAAGAGATAAGTCCGCCCCTTCTCATGTATGTGTACAGCAGACCACAGAGGGGAGGTGAGGAACAGGACACAGATTCTCCGAGGTGTTGGCTTGTTTCTCTACATGCGACTGGCTTCGTTGAGAAATGCCATTTATTGACAATAGATTGCTAAACCTGATACCTTTATATGGTGTTATCCACCATATATATATATCCATCCTTCTATCCATCAAAGGAGGGCATGATGGGAAATGGGAAAAGAAACATCCCAACCTAGCAGTACTTGTGCAAATGGCAAATTCAGCATCATTTCGTTTCATTGGTGTTATAACATTTTCATGTTACGATGTTAGCAAACCACAGCTATGATGTTGGTAGGTTGCTGTTCAGTTACTGCCCTCCAGTCATGGCTATACTTCACTGCTGGTACTTGCAGCATCTAGTCTCATTTTAACAATCGCTGTTGTTTTATTCGCAGGACTTCACTTATTTCCACTTTGGTCCTGATCAGTGAACAGCAGGTGTCGCCTTAGAGCCATGAAAGAAAAAACCGAGCCGTGAAATTCTAAATGGAAGGCTGGACCAATATTAGTATTAGGAACCGGGATATTAGGATTAATAAACACATTGTAGGGGCATCTTGATAGAATTGTTACCCATTAAAGGTTTACCTATCGTGTTTCATAGTAGTTTGAAATCATAATTGCTACATTGGGTATGTTTAACTAAACTGGTTCAATGTGTTACACTAACTTGCTTACCGTTACACAGGTAAGTCGTGTTATTAAGACCAGAATTTTACATTTTGTTACATTTTGTAACAAAAGGTCTACACATAAAAATACAGACATCTCATCTTCACAGGTCTAAGAAAATGTAATGTTTTTAAAACAAGCTACCCGAGTTTGGTTAACGGCTCAGTCATGGAATTAAACGAGCAGCACACATACAGTAAGACTGGAACCCAGTGTTCTCTAGTAGACTCTTCCAGCATTTCCCAGTTCACGCAATGTTGAAAAATACCAGATTAGTACCACAAGATGGTAGCATGGTTATATCTTTAACCCAGTCAGTAGCGGATGACATAATCGAAACCGTTATCATACGTAATGAGCTATTTTTCTAAATATAGATTTTTTCCGTTAACGTGCTAATTTCGTTCAGTTGTGTCAATTAACTTTTTGGAAAATACAAATTCGCTGAAGGTTAGAATCCAAACCCTTTTATTAATTTTATGCATGAATAATAATTCAAGAAAACGAAAATTACCACAATGTATTGAAGTATGGGATATGGAGTTAATTTGACGTTTAAAAACAGGTTATTCATGTTGTGAGTGTTACTAAGCATATCAGGCCGAGCTGCCCTAACACACGTGATGTTACTGCGGCCGCTATAAAATCATTGTCACAGAGAATCGCGGCGTATTTGCTTTAGCGTCAGTTAGGGGGTCTTATGCGTGGCCTTTGTAAGGGGCGGGGCCCCGTGATGACGACAAGACGTCAACGCGCGTCATCAAGGGGCGGAGCGAGTCCCGTGTAACAGCAGAAGCGGTGCATACAGCGAAATGGCTACGATTGAATAAAAACCGGAGCATATCGAGTCGCCGACATGGAGTGTGTGCCTGACCCGTAGGACTGTAAGTGCATTTCATAACATTGACAATATGATTTGAAAATTCTCCACGTAATCTCGAAATAGGTGATGGACGGCTTAATTCATGGTAGCTTTGTTTACTTTAGTAAAATCATTCAAAATCTGGAACATGAAATTAAGCACCGCAGATTTGTATTTCTATTGTTATTTGTATCATCTAATATTACCCGTTATTAATCTTTATTATTGACGTGCTTGATTTGTGCATTTATGTTGTACCAAACGTCATTAACTCGTTAAAATTATTTTTATATTACATGTAATTTTGTTATACCGGAGATGAAAACTCAAATATCTTCATAAAATTAATAAAAAAAAGTTGATTTCTTTTTCCTTAACATTTTGATGTGAGGCATTTTGCATAGCGAAGGCTAGGCATTGTAATACTGCGGAAATGCAACGGTTTCGATAGACTTCCAGTATTTCAGACGGGAGCCGATTGATTCTCAAGATATATCCGTTTACATCACTGGGATGAATAGTGTGGAATAATTAATCGACGCTTTTGAGTATCTAGGATGCGCATTATGCA
This sequence comes from Cryptomyrus ogoouensis, assembly GCA_025773925.1. NCBI lineage: Eukaryota > Metazoa > Chordata > Actinopteri > Osteoglossiformes > Mormyridae > Cryptomyrus > Cryptomyrus ogoouensis. Next base: position 13,502,324 of record JAOYFF010000036.1, read on the forward strand.
GAATAAGGGGTGCGCGGGTGGAACATGATGCACCAGACTGTCCAATCTCATTTGAACACCCCCCGGAGATCTTAAAAAATGCAACGACTGTAATATGTCGTCTTAACGCCAGAGCTTGCCCCCCCATCCCTTGCGCTTCTGTTATATTTTTATACTGAGCTTACTTTTCCTTATTGAGCTTCATAAAGGATCTACCCCTGTTGGAGGGTTCATTGCATTTTAGTGCTTTAGTATGTTGATTGCAATTGTAACAAAAATGCACATAATGTAAACAGACCTTGTATTTTGCAGAATGGGGTATACATGTATGCTTGCAATACTTGTGAGTGATTTTGGATAGAACAGTCAAACTGCCAGCAAACATAATTTAAGATGTAGTCCACTAGAGGAGAAGGGAAAAAGACCACCTGTCCATGCATAACCTTATGATATCCCAGAAGGCTCATCATCCACTAGGTTGCTGGTGTGACGAATACACGTGAATGGTACCTGTGAATTGAAGGATTCTCACCTGACAGAAGTAGGCCAATAGGTAGCTGGTGTCAGGTGCTGGAATATAAGGCTACAAGTTGGGGTTTGAGAATCGGGGTTAGCCAGAGTGTGGGTCCTGCACAGGGCTTGCGTAGAGTATGAGCTTCCTTAGTGGGTCACTCATCTCCCTAGACGGGAAACCCAGAATTGTACATATGCTTTGAGAAATGAGGGTAGCTTTTTAATTCTGGTGCCAGACCCTGTTATCACTCATGTAACAACCAGCAAAGTGACAGTTGAGTATCAGCCAATAAAATCATGGTTGTCTGCTTTAATGCCAATGAGAAGCCCTCCTTATCTCAGACGAAACAATGCTGGATGATGCAGTCAGTGAATCAGTCAAGGGACTCAAGATGGGGGAAAATGTCCTGGGATAGCAGGCTGCCTCTGAGTTTGAGTGATAAAGCGGATATAAGAACATAAGAACATAAGAACTATACAAACGAGAGGAGGCCATTCGGCCCATCGAGCTCGCTTGGGGAGAAC
>JAOYFF010000036.1:13505683-13527865 GCA_025773925.1 Cryptomyrus ogoouensis
GTTGGTACTTTGGAGAAGGATTTACAAAAGCGATGTACGTCGTTGATCATAAGTTTGGGCAAGTCCTGTAAACGGCATGTATAAACCAATGCCATTTTTCACAGACCAGAAATGAGCGAGCCGCATTTCCATGAACGTGGAAGCTGACGTGCAAAGAGCCCACTGACACGAGAGTTCACGCCTCATTACTGGTGATGTGTCGTTCGTGAACGAGACGGCTCTTTGAGACGGCTCCTGTTCAAGAGCCGTTTTACTAATGTTTATAGAATTGTCCGGGTTTTTGAGCTGCCTAAACATTAAGAATGACAGTGGCTGGAGCACGTTGTCTTCCAAAAAAGCCCGCCCACGAGATGGCGTCTTATCAGCTCAAATCAGGTCACGCTAATCAGCATCAGGTTAAACGAAGAGAGGGGCGGGTTTTTTACAAAGAGCCGTTTAGGAGCTGAAAGAGCCGGCTCTTCTTGGTGAGCTGAGCCAAATGAGCCGGTTTGCTAAAAAGAGCCGATATTCCCATTTGGTAGAGAGAGACACGAGGAAAACAAACAAGCATGCAAATGAAAATTATCGCGGCCGGAAAAATTATCGACGTCTTTTTAATTATCGTGCAATTAATTGATTTATCGTTTATCGCAACAGGCCTAGTCATATATGCTCTATTGCTACAGCAATGCTCGTTAGCATTATTATTCGTTAGCGGTGGGCTGAGAGTGTGAGGCTGAAACGTTACTAGCTTTATTTTACAGTTTTTCTCAGTCACTTTGGTACATTTCTCTGATCAGAAATGAAATTCTTATAACTTCTTGTACAACCTCCACTTCATCGAATCAGTGCACATCATAAATGCAAAGTCTCATTATTTTGGTCAAATTGCAAATGCTTTGGCACAGTCATGCAAATGATTATGTACAATCGTCTGCTGATTCCTACATTAACAGTCATTTATGTCATGTTGGTCAAAATATATTATACTAGTACTGTACTCTGTTGAATAGTCTAAACCCCAAAAACATTTAGCCATTAGTTTGTTGCCTAAGTCATTACATGCAAAATGGTTCAACCAGTTGTCATAATCGGTCAAGCATATTCTCTATACATCTCTATTACATTTTTTTTTTTATAAATGTGTTCTGAATTGCTTAATTGCCCTCAGTTGAATCTTGACTTTCACCAATAGGGGAATGTTTAAAGTGTTAGATTGACCAGTGATCAACCAGTTCTCTAAAATAGCTCAGAGGTGGATCTCATGAACCTTCAGTTAGCAAGCATATATTGACAGAGCACAAACACAGTGCTCTGTCAACAACAAGGAAATCAACAGAGTCAACAACCGGTAAGAAGAGGAGTCAGCTGCATGGTGGAAGGGTAGTGAGGCAAAACAGCGGAAGAGGTAGAAGAGGCAAAAGCAGAGACATTTTCCTGATGAAATACCATGTCCTCAATCATAGCCTTACAATGGCATATGCTGGTTGAAGGCTACAGCCGAATGATGGGAGAACATCCGTGTCCTCAACCATTAAAACATTTTCGCCGAGAATACAGTTACACAGCCGAAACATTTGTACTGTACTGTAATACTGTGTACTTCCTGTAATGTTTCACATGACAGTATTCCACTTGCATTTCATAGTGTACAGAATATGTACTTAATTCGGTTACACACTGTACATATAATGTATCACACACCCATGTATTTGCATGTTTATTGTGTGTACATATATATACATATGCATATGTGTGTGTTACAGTATATGTACAGTATGTGTAACTCTTTACTGTTGAAATTCATATATGCCATGCAGAAGTGCGTTCTTGTGCATTTCCAATCATTGTCATCAAAACCATAGCCATAGATTACATTGGAAAATACATAAGAGTACATTGTTCTCTTGTCAACATAGCTAATATATACAGGCATCTGTATATTTGTCCTTCTATATAGTAATATAGAATATCTGTATATCTACCGAACTTATCTGTATATTAGTAATGCTAATTTATCCCCACCATTTACACTGCACTTATCTGCTCACTTAACTTATTTGTACATAATCTGTACATAACTATTCCCACCTCTGTACATACTCTAACTGTACAAATTGTACATACTGCACTTCTGATTAGATTCTAAACTGTATTTCGTTACCCTGTATTTATACATGTGTAATGACAATAAAGTTAAATCTAATCTAATAGGGCTGAATGATTTGGGGAAAATACCTAATCGCGATTGTTCTGACAGATATTGTGATTAAGATTTGATTTGTAATGTAATATTTTTATAGGTCAAGCTTCAATTAAATAATCAGTGTGTAATAAATATGACGCAGCATTACCACATGAGATCCCATCAAAATAATAACTGGTCTATATCCTAATGTAAGGACGAGAACTTAAAGATATGAATTGCTTCCGACATGTATTTTGTTAAAAATTAGCAGAGAACAATCAAATATATATCTATCAAAAAAGCTGTGACTGTTAAGTTAAAGTAATAATGAAAAACAATTCCGATACAAAGAAAAACAATTGCGATCTTGCCGTTAAAGCTGCTTGGACCCCTAGTAACACTAGAACCGTTTTTTCCCACGCCAATTTACGCCAAACAAGACGTACATTGGTGTATGCAGCCTTTTTGTTTGCGCTAATGTTCATAACACAGTGGCTGTTCTTCCCTGAAATCTTAGAGCTGAAACGTTTTCAAACGCAGTATGCATTTTATAAAATGTGGAATAAATAGATTTAGTTTATTGTAGTTTACCCCTTTTAACAACTGTATAATGTTATTTTTTTATACAATTTAACTCAGGTGAAACGAAAAATGTACGTTTTCAGGGTTGCAAACTCTCACGCATCTGGCGTGACTCTTGCTTTCAGACTCTCCATGCCCATGCACGAAATCTATATTATTCCATTATAAACCTAAATTTAGATGCATCAAAAGCATTATGGTAGTTTCCCAGCCCTACAGACTATTTATGAGCTAATACAATTCTTACATACATGTGATTGTGTGTGCAAACTTGTCTCGAATAGGAAACCTCACTCCAGACAGCTGACCAAGGCTGGCAGTCGTGTGTTTTTTTTTTTTTTTTTTTTTACAAATGCTGTTTTCAACTGAAGCGTCTTGTCCATCCGTTTGCCTTGTTACTTTGACAAATATAAAACGAATATGAGAAAATATTACGTGTCACTTTTTTATATATTTTCGGTATAATAAGACTCTGCTGCTGCAAGGGCTACTGTCTCATTTTCTTGATGGGTTAGCGGTATGCTAATACAATGGGCCATTAACAAAAACAAAAGGTGCATGAAGTATGTTACTGCTGGCGGTTAAGAGGAGGTGGAGGCGGTTCTGTTAATAATAGGACCTTCCTGAAACGATCTCTGATCATGAAATAGATAGGTAATTCATTTATAGCTCAGCAGCAGAATCAGTATTTTTCTCACACCGCGAACGGTTCACGGGCTTGCTGTTTGTGGACGTATACGTAGTCTTGGTGAGCGTGATTGGCACGTGAGGTGCACGGCACTTCTGATTGGTGAGAATGACTGGCACATGAGGAGCACGGCAGTTCTGATTGGTGAGAATGACTAACAGAAGGACGATGGCATGGATTTGTAAAACTTCTCCGGACAGGGTCAGACGTGCTGTATAATGTGTATCCTAAATCGCGGCCGTTGCGATTTTGATTTTAAATCGATTAATCGTTCAGCCCTAATGGCTAAACATTTTGACCATCTTGTTTGTGAACAGTGACACAAGGACTTGCCATTCTGATGGCGCTGACAAGTTCATTGACATAAATATTTACTTTTGAGGGATACACTAAGGACTTTGAGAAAGTTACAGGTTTTGCGGGTGATCTATCGTGGCGCTATTTGTACGAATTGTTTAGAGAAATGCACTTAATGTTTTGCAGATGTCAAGGATGATTTGAGAAATGTACAAAGCGACTGAGAGAAACTTTCATCATCACAACTAACCTTTTGAATGCTTATTTGGAAAAATTCATCCATTTTTAAACATTATTATGAAAGGTTATTTTTAAAATGTGGGGGAAGTGTAACTTAATTTTTAAGAAAAAAAACATGCCATTGGGATACCAGAAGATCTAAACGAAAAAGCAGGACATTCTGGGCAAATTCCATTTATATGGTTGCCAGGACATCAACTAGATGGAATTTAATGATAACAGCAACAACAAGAATAATAATAGTATATTTTTTAAGTCACCCATAGCTGGAGGTGGCAACTATTGACTAAAATGTAATTAGCAGTGTGGTGTTCATATTCCTATTCCAAAACTCCATCATTTCTGCAAGATGCACGGCAACTAAAGTGCAGGAATTCATTTTCCTGCATGTCTGGTATGCAAATTTCACCAGGACGATCCTGACATGACAAGTCGGTCTCCTGGGGTGACCATGCAGATTTCATAAACCTCTCTGGCTCTAAATGGCACCAGTCAGCAAATTCCACCAGGCTGAATACTGATCTCATACATGTCCTACAAACATCATGCTTTGTCTAGTGCAAATTCAGGCTCCTGTTCAGATTTACAGTACTTGCACTTGGTATGTTTTTGATGTTCTGGTATATGAAAGAGTGAAACCACTGTCCAGTAAAATGATTTTAGTTATAGAGTGGTTTTGTCGCTTGTTCATAGCTGCGTCTAGGGAACCGGGCTGGTTGACAGCACCGAGCACATTGTGAGATGCGACCTTTGGCTGGCATTCATACTGATAGGGTCCGATTCAGTCACTACACTGCTGGAGCCCACGCTACATGAGGAAAGTGAAAATAGTGGGGGGGGGGGGGGTGTCACTTGTGAATTCCTGCTTAAGTTGTCCTCTCGGCACATTGAATAATAGTCTTTGATAGAGTAGCCAATCAGCAGGCTTCTTTGCCCCGGCCCCCAAATGGTTTCAGCAGCCCCACTACACACACACTCCCCCCCCATGATGTGCTCAGACTACAGGATATGATGATATACAATCACAGTACCCGGGGGGGTCGGGGGTTACTTTCTGATTCTGCTTCAGTTTTGGGGAAGTCTGATAAAACAAAGGTGTAAAGATTGCAGGTGAAAATTTTTTAAGAAAAGGTTCTACATGAAAAGCATAGTTTAGCTTAGCTTAGTTTAACTTAGCTTAGCTTAGCTTAGCTGCTCAGCCATGTGTGGCTCTTCTTACCTCAAGTCTAATTAATCGTTTTTCCAGATTTAGACAGCAGATCTTAAATACCAAATATTGCTGCAAAGATATACATTTTTTGCTGGGGGATGTTGGATTACATATAGGCTCCAGCATCCCCCCTGCCCCCAATGTGACACTGAGCAGAACAATTGATAAGAAGGGGGTGGATGGATGGATGGATGTAGGCCTATGTATGGATGGTTTAATTATGTAATTATGATAATGAACCATGTGACCTGACAACTCAGATTTTTTTTTCTTTTCGTTGACTGGGACAGGATGCTCAGTATGTCATGGAAATGGAAATGCAAAATGAAGGAGATCAGTGAACAAATGAAACACACAAATCAAATGCAGAACTGATACACTGGGGCCAAATGCTGGTAAAAGAAAACAGAGAGAGATGAATGGAGGTTACCTCCCTTACTGAAACACATGTTAAAAAAAATATTTTTCAGTTAATAATCTTATAAAATGAATTATTTCTTGACTTGGGCTGGAATACAAGCCTGTAACAGCTGAGGAATCCTTCTCTTGTTTCAAAAATGAAAAGCTTCACCTTGTCAACATTAAGAAATATTTATTTTAGTTATATTGAAGATGTTATAATATTATATAGAACTGTACCTGTGGTTGAATTTATTTGGAACAATGACCTCACTAGTGCTTCCGGGATGGGCTCCGGACCCCCCGTGACCCAGTAGGATAAGCGGGTTGGACAATGGATGGATGGATGGATGGACCTCACTAGTGTTGTCATCCTTGGTGACCAATCAGAGTGCAGTCTGCATTTGTGCGCATTGTCCCTGTTTGTGTGGCTGCTGTCCTAGTGAGTCAGAAATACTTCAAAGTGTCCTATTCTTCCGCATAAGTGTGTATGACCGAGAGCATCACTGATAACCTTGATGTTATATGACTTTAAGCTCCTATACCACTTACAGTATCAGTCAAATGTTGGACACATGTACTGAAAATCATTCATTTTTCAGCAGGATAATGACCCTAAGCTCACCTCAAAGTTACGCAGAGAGTATTATCTTGTGAACAAGAAAAGATGGAGTGCTGTGACAGATGATCTGCCCAGAGTCCCTCTGACCTAAACCCTAGAGAGCTGGTTTGGGATGAGCTGGATCTAAAAATAAAAGTAAGGTAGCCAACATCTGCCCAGAACTTGTGGAAACTCCTTCAGGACTGTTGGAGAAGCATTTTGAAGAGTGTAAAATCGGAGAAAACTTTGAGGTGTTGAACAGTTCGCTTGGTTGTAGCAGTATTTAATATGCATTACTTCATTGACTCGAGGCCTTTTACTATAGGTTAAATAACACGGCTAAAATAGAGGCAATTGCACTGAAGGCAGGTGTGTCCAGTCTTTTGACTGATTCTGTCCAGTCATTGGGAGTTACTCTCTAATCAGAGGAGAAGTACCGGCTTTTGTCTGTGTGATGGATGATACTTAGTGCTAATTTTGTCATTGAAAGGGCTGCCAACCAGTTATTGTTATTTTTTACACTTGGAGCCTTTGTGATCACACACGCGTGCAGAGTATGTTTCCTTCCGGAACTTGTCAGCCTTGGCAAGGCCCAGCTGACAGACTCATGTTACCATGCCGCACTCTGTTGGGTCACTTTCACACACGTGGTTCACTGGGTTTGTCCTGCCAGTGCGCTTGTTCTGGATTCTTCCAGAAGGGACGGGAACACAGGTGTATTTACCTCAGGTCTGGTTTGTCTTGTTTTAAGCACCGTGGATCTGGCAGAGCATTTTGTTTTAAACGCCTGTGTGATTGGACCCATCGGTGCTGGAGCTTGCGGGAGGCAGTGCTCAACTCTGCTGGATAAATATTTGTTTATTGGCCCCAATTTGGTGACTTCAGACTGTCTTTCAATACAGAAATACCTATATTCTTCATCTTTGTTACAGCAGCCTGACAATGATGGATGAAGCCAAATGAAAATGCTTTAAAAAAGGTCTCAAATGAAAAGTATCTCTGCATGTAGCTTAGCTGCTAAGCCATTTGTCGCTCTTAACTAACAAGTCTAATAATTTTTCCAAATGGTAATATAGACAGTAGATACTAAATATGAAATATTGTTGCAAATATGGCTCCAGCACCCCCGCCCTCTTACCCCCACACGACCCTGAATGGGGGTAATTGATCAGACGTGGATGGATGGATGGATGGATGTAGGCCTATATATGGATGGTTTAATTACATAATTATGACAATGAACCATGTGACCTGATGGACGAAGCCATTCACTTATGTTGATGCCAAATAATCACTCTCCAGCTACCTCAGGGTTCATACATGCATGGGTATTATGGATGGCATGAGGCATTAATTTGCACACATAACAAGGCTGTGGTTTCTATTTCCTTATATGAAGTTTCAGCAGGGTTTGTCTCACTGGGAAAAATCGCAGTTCTGAGAAACAGCCTTTTTAAGCTTGAAAGGCATTCCTTCATCTCACAGTGCTTCTCCTTTTCATAGCAAACGGTGCCAAGCCCTTTGCTCCGCCGGCCCTGGCCCCACCTATCTGCTCCACTCCTGCCCCAACTTCACCTACTCATGCCAGGCTCCTGCAACGTGGAACCGTCTACCTGGACTTTACCAACCGTAAGTTAGTCAACACATTCTATAATGGGGACATGTGACTGCTTAGAAATTTTACCAGTTTCCCTGGTGACGGTGACTAATTGATCGATTAATGTTCTGGATTGACCCAGAGCATCCGAGGTTGATAAATGTACTGCTCTATTCTCCCTCCCCAAGGCTCTGAAGATCTTAAACATATTAATGTATTCGCCATCATTTCCTTATTTCTGGCTTTATCCAAAAAGAATAAAATCGATTAAAGAAAGGTGTTAGCGGTCAACTGAAAGTTTAGCGAACTGGATCGATAGACTGTTATATACAGCCTTCCTGAGAGGTTGGTGTCGTTTGTGTCTGGGTATTGCTCTGACTAACTATGAGGGGCACATTCGTCATTACAGGACATGTGGGCAGTGGTCCCCTGGCTGGTCTTTTTACACAGTCGCTGAGAAAGTCTTTGGCTTATAAAAAGAATTGTGTGGGAGGCAGTTGAGGGCATGTACTTGGAAAAAAGTCACAACCAATAGCATAACACAGTCCGCTACCTTTCAGTACAGGTTTGTTCTATCTTCTGGGAGGACAGATGAAGTTGGTACAGTGGTTCTCCTCCCCTGTCAGAGAGAGCGGTTACATAGGAAGCCTTGGCTAGAACTTTCTGCTTTCTTAGGCCCGACATGTCGACCTGCCCTGGTCGTCAGGGAGACGGGATTTGCCCTTTTATGGTCAACTAGGGGCGTCGGCCTACTTCTTCTGCCGACAAGGAATCTAAGGCCAGAGAGATGAGGGATCCTGCAGAAGCAGAAGCCCAAGGGGGCATTCGAAATGGAGAACAAAGAATGTTTGCAGTGCGAACTGAAAGTGTGAAGCCCTGCAGCACTTTAATTGCTGTCTGGAGGCTTGAGCAAGCGGCCCTTTATGACTCTACCGATGACACACAGTTGAAAGAGATGTGCTAGTTTAGTGTCCCTGTAATTTATACACTAAAGAGAGATCAGTGACAATCTGGGTATGAAATAGTAATGATTTAACTGTACTGTTCTTAAAACTGACACTAGAACAAAGGCAGCCCCTTCCAGAATCATCCAGCTCCTAGCGATCTTATGTAATAGTATTTGCCATGCTGTACATATGTCAGTCCATTGCAATAAATAAACAGAAGTGCCATTGCTTTATTCCTCAGCTGATCTGCACATTTATACAGGTTTCGGTCTCATATGTTCAAAGCCGTCTTACAGAATGTGCCCCTTGCAGAAGTTTGAAATTCACTACAGAACCGGGCTTTCTTTGCATTTCTCCTGATGTTTGAGATGGAAAAAAACATTGTTTAAGTCCATTCATTAGCTATTGGTATTTTTTATACTTTACCCAGTCAGCGAATGGCAAACCTTTGCGCTTAACATGGCTTTGATGTCAAGCGTACAGTCATGTGAGTGGGAATGGGGGTGTGTGTTGATGTTCTTGGTTGGTTTGCCGGGGGTCTTAGTGGAGGGGTTGTGTTTCTGTATTTTAACACACTCTTCTAGAAAACACTGCAGATTTCTGCACAATCTAGCTTCTTTGTTGGGTGTCTCAGCCAGCCTATGACAATGCTCTTATAAAACGCATTCATACATCGAAATCATGCTAATATGTCAGCCATAGAAGAGATTTGTTAATTCAGATGGACCAGCACAAGAATAATGAAGAGGATCCACCTTTAGCTTTAGCTTTAGTCTGATGAATATCTATAACAAAACCATAGATTTACTTTCTTTAAAAGAACAACATGGTACAGGAAGATTTTATATCCTTAAAACTTAAAGCCTTGTCAACTTCATTGTACTGTGGTTTGTTGCTGTAATACACATTAAAAAAAATTGTTGATGTAACACTTGTTTCATGATAATGGCATTGCTGATCACCATAATGGGCCTTATTAATCTACAGTGATGCAGATGAAGTGCTCAGGCCTCACAGAAATGAACGTGTCTGTTCTGGCTGAGCACCAAGGCTGAAAAGGGGTAGATGGAATGAATCGATCCCTGACAAGTTTCTGTTGTGATATTCCACCAGACCAGGCAGAGGACAGATGCATTGTAACAAGTACAAATGCAAGAAGTGTAGTGAAAGGGGTTATTAGTCTAGGGTTGGACAGTACTGCTGTAATACAGCATATTGTGGTATGTTGGAATCATTATGACAAAATTAACCAGGGCTTCCCTTCCTACTTAGCAAGTTTCATTGCCAAGATTTCAAAATGCCGGAATAGTGCTGCTTTTTAAAACACTGTGTACCTTGGAATAATGTTTGGACAGATCGAAAAATCAGATGGCTGGGTGTCTCCGACTCGCTCATACAGCTGTTCAGCAGGACTACTACAGCAACAACAACTATTCGCCCTCTACTCTTCATCTACTCTCCGCTGATCTGTGAAAGTCCACGCTGCCACCTACTGGAAATAGCTAATCCATTATCTTGCACATGTGCTGTCGATGTGCACGGATGCGAGAGCTTTCCGCTAGGCATAAAAATCTGGGCTACCCGCACACCGACCAAGTCATCCGCAGCCAACCCCTGATGACCAAATTTGCATCACTTCCCCCTGTCTGCAATCGAAAGCAGATGCAGAAACGTGAAGTATGGACTTAAGAATAACAGGACTTTTCCGCAGGGTTTGACATAAGGGAAAGTTCAGAGAAACATTCTCAAAGCAGGAATAGTACTTCAAACCACTCACATTGCACATTTTTTGTACCTCCTAGTCTCTTAAATCACTTGGGACGAGGCTTTTGTCATCGAGCATTAAGAATTATGGGATGTCTGGATCATCAGTATAGGCCAAAAACCGCATTTTGCTGCCCTACACTCTGTCTTGCTGCAGTTTGCGTCACAGGACAGTCACCGCGGCCACCTGACCAGTAAGGATTATCCCTGCTTCTCTTCTTGTTGAATTTCATGCAGGTTTTATGTGTATGTTTACACACTGAGACAACTGGGCAGTGTCCACTATCCTTGGGGGAGAAACGTGACGTGGTCACCAGTGCAGTGGAGCAGAGTGACGGTGTCTGTAAGCCAGGGGGAGCTGGGGTGTTGCGGGGCAGGTGACTGCACACCTCTCTCTCATTCCCAGTCAGGGTATAACAATGAGCTTTGTGGCCAGACCTTGATTCCTGACCTCAGGGACTGCAGAAGGAATCGGAACATGGGGAGGGAGGCGTGAAGTCTTGTCCACTTATCTGTTTGATTTTGGAAAATTAAAATGTAACCTTTCAAGAAATGCGCAGATATAATTCATGCGTTTATGAATGAATGACTTTTTATCGGTTTGCATTAAGTTGTTTGTAGGTTGATTGTTCATCACTGCATTCTTAATGATGCACGGGTCCGGACCCAGCACCTACCGGCACCACTTGGTGCAGCTCTTCCCTCACCCCCATTCCTCAGTCCTGTGTTCTATTCTGTGTTTGGTCCCCCCGCCTCCTGGCCACAGCCCTTCGCTTACAGGAGCTTGGCAACATTGCCGTCTTGTGTAAAAAAAAAAAAAAAAAAGTATCACGGACATCCGTGTTTGCACCATGGAGAGGAGCAGGACGGCAAGGCCATAAGCTGACATCTTTTCTCTTCTTCTCTATCCAAGAGCTTTCAAAAGGTGCTTTATAGTCCAGTTTCATTCAGATAGACTCCTACATCAACACTTGGTTTCCTGAATAATATTTTGCTTGTATTGAATTCCTTCTGCGGTGCTGCTCCGGATTACCATGGCAACTGTGGCATTTACTTGCTCTTCCATGAACCATCATCCTCTTACGTTTAACATTGGATTTCAGTTGGTTCTGAATGAATGGTATTATGACCCTGACCAGAACAAGCGGTTGTCTATAATATGGATAGATGAATGGATGGATGGATGGACAGTGTACAATTACCTTACATAAAGCATTTGCAAGATATTTACAATATAAATAGATATTTCATTCTGTTGGGTTTGTATAGTGGTATAATACCATTTCTTGGCATAAGTATTGTGTGTTAAGCTGCATCATCCATTGACTGTAGCCACTTATCCAGATAGACGTCCAGAACCTGGAGTCTGTTCCAGGAGTGACAGGGAATGAGGGCCAGGGACAGGATGTCAGCCAGTCGGTCTGGGCAGCCCCTCACACATAATCACACACTCTGCACAATCCAAAGGCACCATTTCACCAAACATGTTTTTGGTCTGTGAGATGAAAGCAGAGTGACTGAAGAAAAACTATGCAAACGCAGGAAGAAAATGCTAACTGCACATGCAGAGGACGGGATCAGGCATGAGATCCCCTGAGCAGGAGATGTCAGGCAGTGCGGTGCTGCCCATCATTCCATGCTGTTAGACAACAGCAACAACGATAATGGTAATAATAGCCAGTAGTGTGGTGGCTCATCAGTGAGCTTTGTGGCTTCCGACCTCCAGGGTTGACTGTGCAGAGGTCACATGTCTACCCCAGGACATAATTTTCGCCCTACATGCATGCAGTTACGCTAATTGGCAAGTCTAAATTACCAGTGACAGACTATGACTGACCTTGTAGTCCATCAGATTTATACTCAGATCATCTGAGAACCTTCTGCATGTGTCCTCTATTGATCCTTCTCCTCCACCTCATGGCTACCATCCCACCTCCTTTGTGTGCTTCTATAACCCTCCAGCCCCCCCCACCCCATCCTTCTCTCATCCTTTTGACTTGACATCCAGGACTCAAATACATGCAGGATGTGACATCATCATCTGACAAATAAAAAAATCGAATGCAGGGATTCAGGGCTTTGTTTGAATTCATTTTTAAGTTTGAATGAACACAAGAAGATCCATCCATCCATCTTGCACCGGCTTATTCTAGCCGGTGCAATTAGTTTTACTAAACTTATTTGTTAACTCAGCTGTGTAAACTTGTGTTTATACAGATCTTAGTTTGGAAATACTTTAACTAAATTGGAGAAGGTAATTCATAGACTGTTCAGCCACTGTATTTGGCATCAATGAGCTGTGTTTATACACAACAGTAAGTATCTGGCACTGTGTACTGCATTATTTCTTCGGAAGACGTCCCTAGTAGCAAGAAATATATAAATAACCGGATAACTTGCTGTGTGTGATATCTGTCCATCCTGAGGTTTGTACAACTTTAAGGTTTTCCTGTCATTCTTGACAAGCAGGAATCATTTAAGGAATTAAGGGCTAGTTGTGATGTAATGGCATTTGATCAGTTGCCCAGGACAAGAATGTATCTGTCTTTTTTTTGGCTGGGAATGAATTAACTGGCATGGCAGCAGGAAAGTCTTACCTATGCCTCTGTGGGAGGGACAGGGCGTTCATGCTGGAAACACACTTCAGGCTGCGCGGATGGTGGCCTGACATCACACAGTGACGCCAGCGGGTGTCTCTGGAGGTGAGATGACCCTTCCTCCTTTCTGGAAAGGCTGCCATCGCTTTTTTTTCCGTGATATTCCAGCCAGCCATGCTCGGCATTAAGTGAAAATACATATTTTTGATCATCATCTTTTAGCAAAACAAGGAAATGGATATTACCGATAGGCACAGTATGAGTGCCTTTATAAATAGACATAATTGCATAATGTTTGGTGTCATGCTGTTTTCGCCCCTTCTTATTAATTCATTTAATGTCATTGTTTCCATCATTCTTTGTTGCTTGGGGATGTGTGACATCACACGCTCCATTTATGGCATGTGAGAGAAAAGAATCAGATTAGACGTTCTGTTGATGGTGTAAATGGTCTGGATATGGTAATATGTAAAATGAGTGAGTTGCTTTTACTGTTGTTTTTCAAAATTGTAATGGATTATTATAACCACAGCAGCCATGAAGTGTGGCTTTTCTGCCCTTTACCTTCTTGCTCTATGCGTCTGTATTTTTCACTCTCCACCCTCCAGAGACACATTGTGTAATAAGATCATTATCAGTGTTAAAATGAGAATGTAGTTGCTCTCTGTGAGATTGCAGAGAATGAGATCAAGTGGGACAAATGAGCTCTTCATTGCTGTGATTTTGAGGGTTAACCTTCATGAAGGAAGAGGGGTTGGGTTTTCAAATAAACAGAGCAAACATATAATCCTTGGTGCTGTAGTGTAATTTTAGGAGACGTAGATTATTTCTGGAAAAAAAATATTAATAGTAAACGAGTCCTAATTGTTTATGTGGATCCAATTGGACTGTTCCGCTTTCTTTCAGGAAGCCTTTTAATGAAACGCCCACGCAACGTGCTCTCAAGTGATGTCACATTTATGTGGAAGCCAGAACCTGCCAGAGGCCTTTGTGTCCACAGTATGGAAGGACTAGAGAAGCATGCTTTCATCCTCTTGGCCCCTGCGGAGGTCAATGGGCAAAGATCTCAGTATGGTTTAATTTTTAACAGTTCTGTCTTTAAGACCTTCAGATGACTTTGCAAAGCATTAAGTCAACGAGTATTTCTTCCATCTGTCTTCCAGCTCCTTATACCAGGTAGCATAGGTCAAATAGCTGGGGTGAACCCTGGATGGGATGTCAGTCCTTCAGAGGATATAGAAATATCAATTTAGAAAGACCTACCTGTTTGACATTGGACTGCAGAAGGAAACTTGCCCAATGCCAGGAGGTATAAACTCCAAACACGCAGAGTGGAAGTGGGATTTGTACACCTAACCCTGCTGATGTGTGACGGTCCTCGGGGACCCACAGACAGTCCACATTTTTTTGGAGCAGAAATGTGGACTGTCTGGCAGGGAGCAAAACCATGGACCGGCTGTGGGTCCCTGAGGACCAGATTGGGAAACACTGCACTATGCCGTTCTAGTTTCTGATGAGTTGATTTAACTCCAACCTTGGTTTTCTCCATGGTCTGTGCTTTAGCAAGTGGTACATAATCTCAGCCTGGTCAAAGAACGCAGAGTTGAATCGATGGGGTCTTCAGATGACTTCTGCCCAATAGTCATTCATACCTGTCTTTATAGAGTTTAAATAGGGTCAGCTGGGGGGGGGGTGTTTGGCTGCTAACCTTATGCACTGCATTGCAGGTTATTCTGGTCTGTCTGCTTCTTTTGTTTTGTTACGACATCTTTGTGACACACAAGCCCATTTTATATGTAAATTGTTGCACCTCAGCTCTGGCCAAATGGCAGATCACTACCTAATTATCTGCCATAGCAGACAACCAAAAACCAAAAGCTTTCTCCCAGTGGTCACTTAATTAGGTGGCTCTACGTAGCAGCCAGGACCCCATTCTGTCCCCAGAACTACCTGAGGTTGACAGGTTTGGCGGTCGGAGCTACCAGCACTCCACATCTGTACTGATCTGTTGTTTTTCCTCTTGTGTCCTTCCTGTTAGCTTTAGTATGTCTAATCATTATATTCTCTCGTTAGCAAGGTATTTTGAGCCACAGAAATTTTATTGACTGTATGTTTTTTGTTTATTGCACCATTTGCATCAAACTCCAACCTTATTAACAGTGAGAGCTACTTTAACAAAGAAAGTAATCTGGCAAGCTGTTGGATCACGATAGTAAAAGTTAACAGTCGGGGTGGTCCGCATCTCTAGACGGGGGTGGTCTGCATCTCTAGACGGGGGTGGTCTGATTGTCGTAATCGACTAAGAATGTCTGAAAGATCGACCTATTGGTCGCTATCGACCGGTTGGCAACCACTGCTCTGGACGCTGTACGGTGTGAAAATCCCAGCAGTGGCTGTTTCTGAGATGCTGGAACCAGCCTTAACAATCGTACCATGTTCAAAATCAGATGCCGTCTGTGGCCTCGTGGGTTAGGGAAGTCAGCTGAGTATTGACCACCGGGCCCTTAACCCGCATCGCTCTGGAGACGACCACCGGGCCCTTAACCCGCATCGCTCTGGAGACGCTGGCTGAACCTGCTCTATCATTTGGACATTTCTTTGGGCTAAGTAAGTCCATGTAAATCACTCATTTTAGCTGTTCGAATGCTCAGTCGCACTGTAACCGAACCTCCTGACCCTGTCTGTACTGCATTCAGAATAGCATGAAAGTACAGTAGGTTTACAGTTAGATACGAGTAAGTATACAATGTTCGCATAGGGAATACATGTTTGTGCTTTGACCCTCATGCGTCCCATTTTATTTAATTTTCTGTTTTTCATGTCTCTAAAATACTGCTCTGGAGGGAAATTTGAAAGGCAAATTTATTATGTTTTTTTCTTTAATAAACATCCATCCATTCACCCATTCTCTGTACCCGCTTATCTTATGGCCCAGAAAGAGTACTTTAGACTGATTTTTTGAAACATATACTAGATAATCTTTAAAATGAACCATCAGAAACATTTTTGTTTCCTATGACAGAGTAGAAGTGTTGCAGCATGATAGTCTCAACTCAACTGACTGTTGCGGTCCTTGTGATGTCACAGTTGCATGTGCATGTGTGATATTGACATTGCACATCGTGCAGACCTGCTGCAGAAGAAACTGTCCACTGAGGGCCCTGTTGGAGTTCTTCTCTTAGGGCTCGAGTTTTTTGCTGCACTGTTTTACAAGGAAAAAGTGTTCAATGCTTAAGTCAGCACTTTCCACCTTTTTGGCAAACTGAGGCATGGACTTCACTTCAGCGCTGCCCACCAGCTGCGTGAGTTTTCTGGACGTGTCACTGGGCCAGCATGTGTGAACTTTGCTGCAGTCACACAACCGCTGCACATCAAGCGGTTCTTGCCCTCATCTTAAATCGTGTGAAGGTCTCCAAAGCCTTGGTATCTCGCAGGCCCGCTCAGAGTCTGACATTCTCACCTTCATCTTGTTTTTCCAAAACCAAACAGCGTATCATTGCCTTGTAATCACTGTGATCTTCATTTTAACTCCTGAAAGGTCGCCATAGTTTTGCTCTTACCTGCTCTCACTATCCCCACAGATGAGGAGAACGTCAAAGGCCCATTTCACCCAGCGTCTTCATCTTTTTCTCATTCCATTTCTTTTTTCTTAGACTGAAATTTATTTGAAGAAATGCAGCCCCCAGATTAAACCAAGAGTTTACTCTTCATTTTTCTGTATTTCTCCTTTCAGCTCTTAAAATGTCAAGGTGGCAGCTGTAGCGCAGTTAAATCTTTTAAATAGATTAAATGCTGTTTTTTTGTCCCCCACATTGAATGTTAAGATGTTGTGAGAGTGAGAGAAAGAAACTTTGTGAGACCATTCTGAGATCCTTTATCAGACTGAATCAAGCAAACATCAAATAGACATCAAACATTCAACAAATGGAAAGACCTAGACATCCCATGGCAGTCCTGCGTGGTTTCACGACGGGGATATGTTCTGCGATCTTGTCATTGTGCAAACCTGGATGGTATTACCCTACTACACGTCTAGACTGTACAGTATAGTCTAAATAACAATAAGTACAGTATAGTAGATACATAAATCAGTAACATAGTTTTATCATTATCAGTTGTAGGTACTATACTTTTTCACGACTGGCAGCGCACTAAGTTTGTTCACACCAGCATCATCATGGACACGTAAGTATAATTTGTTGTGCTATGGCTTTACACCGTAGCATAGGAAACTTTTCAGCCCCATTATATTGTAATCTTATGGGGCCACTGTCGTATATGCGGTCCATTGTTACGCAGTGCATGACTGCATAGATATGCATGTATATGTAACTCTGATCAAAGGGCACTAATGAGAACATCTGAGAGCTTCTGCACCTCCCACTTTCACACACCCTCCACCCATCCCCAAATTTATCTCAGCGGGTGACAGAGACAGAAATACAGCTTCCTGACACCTGGAGCCCCCAGCCTTAGAGGAAATGGGCTAATTGCTCATTTCGGACACAGTGAGCAGAGAGACGATCGGCGGGCTCTGGGGAGTCTCTGAGAATGGGGAGGATGTGTGAACGGTCTAAGTTTGGCATCACGAGTAACGAGAAGAAAAGAGTCAAAAATAACCATGACCAATGAACATTCAGTTAATTTTCATCTATTTCTTCTTAATCTACAGGATTCCTAATGGCTCCAAGCAGAAATATTCGATGTATTAGAAATATTCCTGTTATTTAAATAGCATCCTTAACCTCTTCCTCTTCAATGTAGTGCCATGGTGCTGCTAGAGCAGTGCTTCTCGATCGGCTTCGCCTCAGGACCCACGTCTCTCCATGGTAGTTAAGTCACAACTCATAGAAGTTGGCGACCGTAAAAGTTGCAGGGGGGAGGGGTGGCAATGGTAAGTCACCTTAAAAAAAGATGTGACCTATCAGGCAGAAGCATTGCCCTAGATCCTATCCCAGGATGCACTGGAGACACTTTGGACACCACATCAGTCCATCACAGGGGACACCATGGACTGGACATCGGTCCATCACAGGGGACACACTGAGTCACACACAATGAGCGATTTCATCTAGTTGTTCATCTAGCTGCATACTTCTGGCCTGTGGGCAGGAGCCCACGCACGGGGGTGGATGTGCAAACTCGACACTAGCTGAGCTGGAGGCAGGAAGCAAACTCACAGGCCTGGAAACGTCAGGCCATAGTGCTGCCCACTGAGCCAACAAGCCACCAAATAGCCATATTGTGATAGAAATGCCAAACCAGAACCAACAATCCTACAGACCAGCTTTAGTATTTCTGTCACAGAGTGCTGTATGTAAGTGAATTCTGTTTTCAGCTTTTGCATATATCTACGTGCTCTTGAGTCTGTTATGGAGCTTTTTTGTGAAACTTTTTTGTAGGACTTACAGTCACAGCAGACAGATGGAGGTTTTCAACTTTTTGTCAAGTTTTTCTTCCTGCAAAAATCCTACCATTCTGCATTCTGTGCATTTGTGCCATTTGTCCCTTTTGACTGCAGTCGCTCATAACCTGACTGCATTATCAGCAGGAAATTGCTGCAAACTTGATAGCAGCTAAATCAGAAAACAAATAAAAGTATTCAGAAGTCAAATTCCTCTGGATAGTCTTTTTGGTAATGACTGCTCTCTAAAGCGTCCTTGGGGTGTTCTTGTCAGCGCTATTAAAGAAGGTTCAATGTTCAATGTTTTTATTTTTAGCATCCAGGAAACTGCTTGCGTGCATCCAGAACAGTTGTGGCAAATAAAAAACAACACAATAAATACCAAGCTGTCCCCATAGTTGCTGGATCACAGATTGTTGTTATTTGTGATCAAACATTCATTGGATATTGTCTCAAATGTACTCGTGACTTTCCTGCTGGTTTGTAAATTTGCCTCCCTGAGGAAGCGAGGTCACCATTTCCTAGTCAGATGAGGTGGTCAGATTATCAAATAAGATGCTGAGTTTCCTTTTATTACCTGAAACACAAACAAGGATTACAAGGAGAGGAAGAATATTCCAATCACACCTATGCCACTCTTTCTTTGCTTTATTCTGCAGCAAATATCAAATGTGCCATGCAATACGACTGAGTAGGAATATCAGGCCCTCCTCTGTCCTCTGAGTGTTCTTTTCTGTTTTGTTTACAAGGATAGAGACTCTGAAGCTTCTGAGTGGAGAGGCTTTCTGTGTTGGGTTGGGTACTGAGGGTGTTGTTCAAAGTGTAGTAGAGGAATGGCTCATGGGAGTTTTACTTACTCAAAAATGTTCTGAGGGCAGAAGGAATAATGATTGGTTCAGAGAGATATCCAATCAGATTGTAGAGGAGGTGGGTCTAAGCAACTAGAGAAGGCGTGACCAAACCAATCTTGCTTTTGTTCTACCTCCTTTATTTGCCATCAGAATATTTTTTGTAAGTAAAATTCCCACAAGCTTAGGATTGTCCAGAGGAATGTTCCTTGGATCCTTAGAGCCCATGATCCTTTCTCAATCGCTCTTCATGTTCTCAGTCCTTATTTCTGGACTTTTCTCTGCAGGTGCCTGAGCGGGGAGAGGATTAAGCCAGAGAGCCGACGTCACATTCCCCGACTGCAAGGCCCAGGGAAGGACGGAGTCCCAACGTTGGAGGGTGTTGAAGCATAGGGACGTCCTGCATGTATTCAGCTTCTTGGCCACGCTGCTGATATCGCCGTCCCCCCCAGCCCTAAACCTAACAACGCCAAGATGTCAGGCAGAGAGCACAGCGCCCGGCAGCGCCCCTGGTCCGTGTACCGGGCCAACACCTTCGACCTCTCCGCTGAGATGCTGGGGCTCACACTGGCGGGTGAGGAAGCGTTGCCTTGGTTACCAGAATCCGATTTGACACATCATATAAAGCAGGCCTTCAGCTCTCTTTCCTCCTGTGCTGTTACTTTCAGGTGAAAATGAGTCTCCTCATTCCCGGATAAACAGGTGTTGTTTTCTGTGCAAACCTGTTTTTTCTCTCTTATGCCTTATCTCTTATCTCTTTGTGAGGTATTCATGAAGATGAACTGGCTTGATAGAAGTCGATCGAAATCGGTTTCAGCTGCCTTTTCTCCTTTGTTCTGCAGGGAACAGCCAGGACCCTGATGAACCAGTGCTGGAGTTCAGCCTTGGTGAGCAGAGTAATGACACAGTTGGTCAAACAGCCAGTGGCGGGTCTCTGCCTGTTCAGATGTCTGTTACAAACCAGTGTTAGATGATTTGGATTTCAGCCTCTAACCTTGGTCACAGCTCCCTAAATTAGCACAGTGTCCCGTCTCGCACCCAGGTCAATGAATGCTGCCGTGTCCAAATTTAGAAGCACCGCATAGGATGAGTTATATCAGAGATGTAGAGGAATATTCTCTGCACCAGCTATCTGAGAATTGTACCCTTGATGTTTTCAAATCAGTCACCGTCTTTTTTCCTGCTGTGACTGGATGAGTGACACACTACATTAATTCTATGCTCTCTCAGCTTCGCTTTTTCTGGTGAATTCCAGGCATATGCTAAGGTTCACCTATGACCTGCTTTGGCTGTTCCAGGAATTCCTCTGCAACACTGATGCCTCTCTGTATTCCCTATATGTTCTCAGTGCTGGACTTCCCACCATTGAATTGTCTTCTTAGATTCCCACTTTGATAGCAGGTGTTGTATAGCTCTTGTCACAATACCGCTTACACTTGTGTATGAGCATCCAGTGGAAGCTCAGCCTGGACTCACTTTTGCCTGGTCCAACTCCCCGACAGCTTGTATGTTTGGAATGAGGTACTTGCTTTGGACAAAAGTGTCTGCTAAATCAAAATAAATGTAAATGTAAAATGATTTCCTCAAGTCCCACTGAAGGAAATAAATAAATAATCTGCCAGCACCCCCAATCTAGGTTAAAGAAGTGACCCATTGGTCACCTGCCTGCATTGTCTCCTTCCGCAGCCTGCAGTGAGTTAACCACCCCAGCGATGGACCGCAAGCCAAACACGTTTGTGACCGTCAGCTGCACCACACCCCCCCAGGCCTTCTGGACCAAGCACGCCCAGACGGAGATCATAGAGGTAAAGTCCCCGCCTTCTCAGGTAGCACGTCCCTCTGCTGGCAGTCGCTGATGTCACTCAGCTGAAGAAATGCCCATTTTCTTCTTAAACTGTTCAACTGCTTTAAAATCCTAAATCAAATTCACCTCAGACTATTCTCATCTCGTTGTTAGATGCTGCCACAAAGTACAGTCGACTCTTCCACACTGTGCGGGTTGGGGGTCCACCTCCCCCTAGGGGTGGGGCAGGAGGGCAGTGGGGATGCTATGAGCCAATGGTCCAGAAAACAAACCAGAAAATCAGAAAGTTCCTCTCCAGACACCGCACTGATCTTCCTGCCTGAGATTTACTTTCAGACATTTGTACTCGGATTGTTCTTCCCAACATTTGTTGCCTACACATAAACAGCAGGAAGAGGAGCCGATGTCATGGCTGTGGTTCCGTGCTCTACTGACCTCTCACCTCCCTCGCTCCACAGGGCACCAGTAACCCTGTCTTTCTGAGCAGCATCGCCTTCTTCCAGAACTCGCTCATCAACCAGCAGACGCAGATCAAGCTGTCGGTCTACGACGTCAAGGATCGCTCTCAGGGAACGGTTTGTTGGTGGACATTTTTGTGTCATTGAGGAACTTCATTAGATAAACAAGAACTTGTTATTTTGTATATAGGCGGTATGGCGCCATGAATTTTCACAGCGGCGCTTTTTTAAATACGGCGTGTGTTCCTGCACGGATTTCTGGGAAACGTCCCTGCAGTTGTTTTGACTATGTGGTTGACCACATGTTTTCCCCATCAGATGTACCTGCTGGGTTCTGCGATGTTTCCTGTGAAGGACCTGCTGCAGGACAAGCATCACAGGCTGCACCTGGGCCTCAGGTAACCCCCATGTCAAACCCCCATGTCAAACTATGCCAGTGGTTCCCAAACTTTCTCTGCAGGGCCCCCGTTTTCTAGATAGGAACATTATTGAGCTCCCCCCACCATTCAAACTACATAGGTTCAGATTCAAACTTTATTTGAAATACAACTCCCTTTTCTAATTGAGCGAAACAAATGC
>JAOYFF010000036.1:13533665-13549059 GCA_025773925.1 Cryptomyrus ogoouensis
TTGGTGGGTCCCCACTGCGGGCCTCCTCTTTGACATTTCTCCACTGTAGGGGTCCCATTGGTGGGTCCCCACTGCGGGCCTCCTCTTTGACATTTCTCCCCTGCAGGGGTCCCATTGGTGGGTCACCACTGCGGGCCTCCTCTTTGACATTTCTCCCCTGCAGGGGTCCCATTGGTGGGTCACCACTGCAGGCCTCCTCTTTGACATTTCTCCCCTGCAGGGGTCCCATTGGTGGGTCCCCACTGAAGGGTACCATTTGCTCTGCTGGCAGAAAATTCCCTTTAATTCTATTTTTAGCAGATTATCCTGGCTGACTTTGGTGGTGTGATTTGTAGTTTTACATGTCAACTAGGCATTTTCTGAACCGATCCATCGTGAATGAAATGACCTAAAAGCAGAGATTCCCCAAATCCACTGACTGAACTCTGTGATCTTCCGGCACACGCCCAGTCCCTAACAATACCCCACCTACTCCCACAAACTGTCCTGGACTGTCCCGTTAACGTGTAATGATTGCTGGTCTCAGGCTTTCCCATGATCCTCGCTGCTGGAGATTCTCCAGTGTCCGCAGATCACTGCACGCTGATGTCTTAGCATCGCCGTCGCACTGCAGCATTGCAGCAGTTCTTCACCTATGACGGCACTGTGCAGTGCCACACTGCCCACAGCCCTGCTGCCCCCGCATACGTTAAAGTACACTGTGTGTTTAAATCACTCTGCTGGCTTCTTTTAATATCATCTGTAGGTGGACATGTCTATAGAAACAGCATTTCTCATTTATATGTAGAGTTATGTTAAATTTTACCTGTGTACTTCCATTCTCTTGAGCTGCATTATTGTATAATAATAATAATAATAATAACCGCTGATTGAGTGTCTCAGTGCTATAATAATGTTATAATTATGCAACAAAATAATGCTAATATTATAGCTGATGCTAATTCTTTCTCCTAATAATAGCAGTGGTTGTCCTGATACTAACAGTTACAGTTATGGTGCTTGCTGTTGTATCCAATGTGGTGAAATATGATAATGAACATGTTTTGCTCCACGTGATGATTCAAACTGCCTGGTGACTGGTGTGACTTGCTTTTCCTCTGTTCTGTCTCTGCCTTAATGATGATCCTTGTGTTTTGGGTAACTGGAGCTCATGTTGCTCTGTGCTTCTCCTGCATTTGAAAGCAGTTTCTGAGGTGAATTGATGCTGGATTTTTTTGTCTAATTGCTACTATGTTGTTTTTTTTTTTTTTACTTTACATTTTCGTTAAAATCAGCGCTTACGAGGAGAGTTGGTGAGTCTTGTTTCATTTAACTTGTCAGTGGTTGAAATGACGTGGTTACGTTCTCATACACCAGTCCCCCTGCACGCATACACGTGTCTCGGCAGTGCCCTCTGGGTTGTATGCGTGTGCATGTACGTTCACCGCACCCGTGCCGTTAAAGGGACTGAGGAAGGTGCATGTTCACTGCTGCCGTGTGCCGCATCTCTGCTGCGTGCCCGTTATCATTACGCCGTCTTTTCCCAGCATGACTTGTTCCGAAAAATACATGGGCGTAGCGCTCGTCGGCACATTCACCACATAGCTGCTGCCATTTAATTAGCTAGAGAAATTGAAAATTAGCAACAGGGAAAGAAACAAGATTTGGAAACCACTGGTGGGTGGGACTGTCATGCACTGCCAATCCTCTGCTGGTTAAACATACTATCCAGTATTTACTTTAATGGTCCCATTGAGTTAAACCCCGCCCACGCACAGTTTCCAAGTCTAATTTCTCTCTTTGCTAGGCTGCAGTTTAGCAACAGTTACTGTAAGAGCTGCATGATAACACATGAAAAAATGGCACAATTAGACAATTCTCCGAATCATCAAGGATCACATTATGTGTAATTTACCTCACTGTGTTTATTTTTAAGCATGTTAATGGTCAAAAGGTGTTGGCCATCTTAACGCTTCATCCTCAAACACCTCTGACCGCTTGATAACTCTCTTTAAACAAAGGCCTCTTCAAAATTAGTCTGAGAGGCTGGTTGCTAAGCGATAAGTACTGACATCAGTTTACCAATATAAAACGCACGCTTTTGGAGTATGTAAAAAGAAGCAGGATTTACAGTCACTGTGGGGACACCAGGAGAAGGGAAGTTAGGCTTCACCGTTGTGTAGAAGTAGACAGATCCAGACGGCACTGTGTGGGATATAGTATTAAGTACTGCAGTGATCACTTGATTGACAGAAGGAAAATTCAAACGTGAATCCTCTGGCCTGCTCTGAGTCTCAGGCTAAATCAAGTAATAAGTAATGTCTTAGCAGACTTAGATCAGCTAATATTATCTGACCCATTTGCATGCAACCACTGTCACACTTACCATGGCACTCAGCAACAGATCCTGTGCACGGGCAGATTTGTGCATCAGAGCGGCACGTTTTCCGAAGGAGCTCACAGGGGCTGTGTGGAATGCTCTTGGGTAGTGATTTGTTCCATTTCTGCCTGCGTTGTCCTGCTCTACTATTGGGGCGTTTGTGGTTCAGGTGTGTCAGGAGAATGTTCTTCAGGTCCTCTTGGTCGGAGCTTCTTTCCCAGGCTGCCTCTAGAGGGAGCCTGGGTCTTATAGAACCCTCCCCTCCCCCACCGACTAGATTAGTATCACTGAGTTCTTCAGCATGGTCTCTGGAGCACTTGAGTGCCACACATCTGGTAGCTGTGAGATTCTGAAGTAGGTTGCCATCGCTTAGGTTTGAATTTAAAGAGCTCATACTGATATTTTTTGGCTGGCACTCTTTGTAGATAGACCATTCCTTCCTTTTGGAAAAGGTTTTTGAAAAACATGCCACTTATAACAGCTGCCACTTCATAAATGAGTGGGCAGAACTGTCACTTTTGTGTTTCCCAAAGGGGAACCAATCAGTCGTGAAATAGGACCCTGATGTTCTTCACTTGCAGACAAGATCCTGAGATGGTCCTGCATGTTGTTGAACCTCACTGTTCCTCTCGGTTTAGTGCTGCTGATTTTAACTGTGTTCATGTGCTTCCAGAAATGTAACCCCCTCCCCCATTGCCTCTCTCTCCCCTCCCCCCATCCCTGCAAACAGCAGCGCAGTCTCCAGCTCCCAGTCCATCGTGTTCGTCCCGCAGGACACCGTCCGAGCCAAGGAGATCATCGCCCATATCAACACGCTGAAAACCCAGGTCAGCTACTATGCAGAACGGCTTTCCCGCGCAGCCAAGGAACGGTCCTCCAACAGCCTGGAGAGGACGCTGGCCATCCTGGCCGATAAGGTAGGCAGATCTAGGGCACCCCTGTGTCCCTTTGACTACCTCTGACTTCTTTGCTATGTGCACAAGTACCACTATGAGTACACTGGAATGCTTTCATCTTCACATATCCCATCTTGCTCTCATTTGAGACAGACTGCAATGTGCAGAAGTTTTAGACAGTCAAAGAAAATGTTTAAATGATCTTCATGTCTATCAAAGTGTCAGATTAGCCATTTGAAAACTTTTCTGAAAGTCAACCCAGTATTTGCAGCAGTCTTTCAGTACAACAATGGATTTTTTGACTTGATCTCTAGCACACCTTATTTGTCTAAATACCTCACTAGGTTAGCTCATTCATTCATTCATTCGTTCCTTCATTCATTCATTCATTCATTGAGTTCTTCTTAAACTTAATGAATACATGGAATGGCTGAGGTGCCTTTGAGCAGAGGTTTGGGAACTGAAGCGTGTTCATCAAGCTACCCAACAAGATGTCAGTAACTTTTTGAAGAACAGAAGAAATTATTGTTTTTTTGTGTGTTACTGTCAATTTATATATGTTGAAATGTTAAATTGTGTTTTTTTTTCCTGAGCAAATACACTTACTACCCAGATTAAAATAAACATTTTCTTTGACTGCCTAAGACTTTTGCACAGTATTGTACACAGGTATGAACTAAACTCCGCAGTAAGCCTTCCATCCTGATCTTCTCCACCCAAGCCGTTGTCCACTGATTGCACTTCACACTTCTCTCTTCTCCAACACCTCTGGTTCCTGCGGGCTTTCGAGGTACTGTGAGTGCTTCGAAATATTAACACGTGACATATATCCCCCCCAGACACGACAGCTTGTGACCGTGTGCGACTGCAAGCTCCTAGCCTCGGCCATCCAGGCCCTGAACGCGGCCCGGCCTGAGTACATCGCCTCAAAAGCCTCGCCATCCACCGTCGACGGAGACCAGGTGGTACTCCGCAACGACCAGGACACGCTGGTGGCCAAGTGGGCTGGGGGCAGCAGCCGATCTTCCCTACATGCCAACTGGCAAGAGGAGGAGTGGGTAAGACCCAGGGCTTACCGACATGTCAAACCTGCTGGAACGGATTTCGCCGAAGTTCAGCTCCTCACAAGCACGTGATGCTGTAGCTAAAGGCTTCGTATACGGCCCCAGAACGGAGAGCTACACCTGGAAGTGTTTCCATGAAAATTCCATTCGGATATAAACGGGTGAAACATCATGACTCACTTTTGATAAAAACTGTGTTACACGACAGCTGCAAAATGTAAATGCAAAAACAGAGGCGTATGTGGTTACGTAACCGTCAACCTTTGTCAGTGAAAGTCCAACGTTTGCCAGATCCCTGAATACTATATTTTGGTGTGTAATTCAAGGTGGTCTTGACGGATGTGTTTCCAAGGTAATTTATTTTTCTTCAGAGACTGTCCTCATTTAAAAATGGAACTGATCCCCTCCTAATTATGCAGAATGTAATACAAGCACTAAGGTGATATTGAGTGGCATCATGTGTTTCTTGGGATAGACATCAGGGTCACCGTCACCTTATTATGCAAGATGGGTGCATTTGTGGGAGTTTTA
Source organism: Cryptomyrus ogoouensis (assembly GCA_025773925.1). Taxonomy (NCBI): domain Eukaryota; kingdom Metazoa; phylum Chordata; class Actinopteri; order Osteoglossiformes; family Mormyridae; genus Cryptomyrus; species Cryptomyrus ogoouensis. The sequence continues at coordinate 13,538,516 of JAOYFF010000036.1, forward strand.
CTTACACAAAAATATTCTGAAGGCAGAATGAGAAATGATTGGTTCAGAGAGATAACCAATCAGATTGTAGAATAGGTGGGTCCAAGCAATATAGGTAGCAGGACCAATCAATCAGATACCTTGGTCCTGCCTCCTCTAGTTGCTTAGACCCACCTCCTCTACAATCTGATTGGTTATCTCTCTGAACCAATCATTTTTCCTTCTGCCCTCAGAACATTTTCATTGAGCAATGGATGAATGGTGATATTACCCCTCAGTCTCCTTTTTTCTCATCCTCCCATAATGCTTCAGGAGAAGGTGTGGCTGAATGTGGACAAGAGCCTGGAGTGCATCATCCAGCGCGTGGACAAGCTGCTGCACAGGGACAGGCTGCAGAGCGACAGCAGCGAGGATGTTTTCCTTTGCGACCAGCAGGGCGGCGCCAGCAACAAGAAAGGTAACCAGAGGACACGGGCATTCTGGATAAACCCCAGCTCAGAGGAGTCTTCCTCATCCACTGCATGTCCGCCACAGTCAGCCCCATCGTTTTCGTCAACATCATCAACATCATCAGCAACGCCATTATTGCCACCATCTTCATCAACATCTTCATCATCTACACAGCCTGCCCTGAGCACTGCATGCCAGTCCACCTCTGATTGTAGGTTCATAATCATTTTATCACAGCTTTCTCCCCATGAATCATTTTACTTTGTTCTGTTCTGTTTCCCTTTTTTGTTTGAGATTACACAATCTACATTGACATAGAAATTCACTTCCTAGCTCAGGACTAGTGCTATAATTAAGAAAAAAATAACTGAGACGCATTAACGACAAAATGAAAAAATAAAATTCTGCTGAGCATTCGACAGTTTACTGTGTCGGTGAGGGTGTTAACACACCCCCAGGTCCTGTGATCTGTGGAATTGTCCCGGCCCCCCCCACCACCTCTCTGTGTGTGTCCGTCGCATTTCCATCCTGCATCTCTGCTTCATGCGCTCTCCTCTGTCTCCTGGCAACTTTCTATGCAAGTTTCACTCATCTGATCGCTTCATTGGCACAACTGCAATTAATAGTGCCAAGACACTAACGGGAAAAGACACTGATTGACAGGTCAGGAATTAACTGCAACTAATTCAATAAGTGGAAATCTAACACAGCGTCTTAAATAATCGAACAGTAGTTTTATAGCACCCATAAAAAGCATGAGAGTTAAAGATTTGTGTATTTTAAGTGCACGTGTGCCAGACCCGTAAAGATGTCTTCCTTGTGGTCTGGTCCGGGCCGTAGCCAAGGTCTATTGAAAAACAGCGAGGTCTGGGACCCGGAGGTGGGGGGGGGGGGGGTGTCTCGTCAGTCCCATTATTGATACTGTCCCCTTCATAAGCTATTTATTGTTTTAAAGTAATTAGTTATGTGAAATGTTAGTTAGCGTATTTTTTATCCCGGTGAATGGTTAGCTTCAAATCTATGGCCCTGAGTCTGAGGTTGACCTACAGGGACTGGGAAGACTCTCTGATGGTGGGTTTGGGTTAGTGGTCCATCCAGGAACAAGCTGCTGGTCTCAGTAGAGTCTGTAAGCTCATCTTGCCCTGTAGTTTGGTATTGGAGCTTGTCGCTCAGCTGACAGACTGTGGCCCTGCGTGTGTGTGTGTGTGTGTGTGTGTGTGTGTTAAGTAAGCAGCCTGGCTCTGTTTGCCTCGCCATCTGCACAGTCTCGTGCCACGGCTGCTTTGGGCCCGAACGGCGGTACCGCAGTGCTGCAGCAGAACCACTGCGGTCCAGCTAGCTGTCCATGTTGTCTCTGACGCTTCCTAACCGTGCATATTGCACCTCCCCCCCTCCCCGTCTAGATGGAAACCCAGGTGGCGAGGAGGCCTCCCCAGGTAAGAGCTTTCCCCCACCCACCTGCTTTGCGCCCCCCCTGCCCCCGTCACTTCGCTTTCCGCAAAACGCAAAGCCTCACAGCCCAGATTATTACTGTAACACCTGGTGTCACCAAATTACTGTCATGATAAACTCTCCAGGTACTTATAATAGCTGTGATCTTTCATCTGTTATTTAATTTTTTATTAAATCAATTATGAAAAGAGCTATTTTTTTACTAATGTGAAGTGTATGCGGTGTTTGTCAGAGTAAGTAATGCGATGCAGCACTGGAGTGTTGACAAACAGGTTTGTCACTAAGACTGCTTTAAGGGGACATCAGCCCCTATCAAATGCTCTTTAGCCCCCCTCTCAAAAAAATAAATGCGCACTAATTAGTTTAAATAGTGTGTTCCCATTCTTGTCTGATGATTTCAAATCAGACCCCACCCCCAGTAAAAGGCTTAGCCCCCTCTTTGTCAATCTCTAGTGATGCTCCTGTTGACAGTCATGTGAAGTGTGTGTGTGTGTGTGTGTGTGTGTGTGTGTGTGTGTGCGCGCGTGTGTGTGTGTGTGCGTGTGTGCGCGCGCGTGTGTGTGTGTGTGTGCGCGCGCGCGTGTGTGTGTGTGTGTGTGCGCGTGCGTGTGTGTGTGTGTGCGTGCGTGTGTGTGTGTGTGTGCGCGTGCGTGTGTGTGTGTGTGTGTGTGCGTGCAGTCGTGTTCTCAGGCGTGCAGCCGCCTGCTCCTCTACGTGACGCCTCTTCTCTCGCTCAGGCGAGTGGAGCGAGGCCTTGTACCCGCTGCTCACCACACTGACCGAGTGCGTGACCATGATGAGCGACAAAGCCAGGAAGTCCATGGTGTTCCTCCTGATGCAGGACCGGGCGCCCACCATCGCGCTGGACCTCAGCCTGCAGTACCGCCGCGACGTGGTCTTCTGCCAGACGGTCAGCCCACGGCCTTGTCCCGACCCGGGGGTCTCTCACACCCGTTTGGGGTTCAGAGGGGCTCCTTAGATCATAGCATGGCAGCCGTAGTTTAAAATCCACAGAGGCCATCAGATTCGTGGCTTTCTGAGGTGCCGCACAATGTGCACAGGTATCCAGCCTAATTCTACTGAACGAATCACGATGCCATATGCTGTATATGTAATGAAAGATCCTTTTTTCCGGCAAACATACCTTGCGAATTCAGCTGATTTATTTTGCCGGATGCCAAGAGTGGGTGGTATACTTGCGTCTGTGTGCGTACGTGTTTGAAAATTTAAGCTAATTCAGTTGCATGACTGTGAGAATAAGATAAGTGAAGTCAGATGAGTCGGGGTGGGGGGTGGTGTCACATGTTTGCGTGATAATGGCGATACTGTGGCAGACGCTTATCTACAGTAACTGCCGGTGGTCAGAGCCTAAGCAGGAAGACGAAGCATGTTGAGTATTTAATAATGCTAATCCTTTTAGCATTTTAGCGAGAAGTAGATTTTGTAGTTTTATATTTTTTCCATTAGTTGTGTTTATTAGAACATTTTGCCAGTGAGTTAACTTTCTGTGTAGTTTTAGCAGTTTGCTGCATAAATAATGCCTCCATCCGATTAGCCTGTAATCGCTGGGATTGTGATTCTCTCCTGCTAGCTGACTGCCCTGATATGCGGCTTCATCATTAAACTGAGGAACTGTCTCCATGACGATGGCTTCTTGAGGCAGCTGTACACCATTGGCCTCCTGGCGCAGTTCGAGAGCCTCCTGAGCACTTATGGTAAAGAAACACACGCATCATGGTGCTGTGAAGTCCCCAGTCCTGCTGGAATATACTGGAATGATGCCTCTAACCCACGGGCGTGTGTGTGTGAGCGGGTATACCTTACCTTATGGGGACACAATGTCCCCACAACGTGATGAATACCCATTTTGTGTCCCCATAAAGTAAAACTCAATTTAATAATAATCTGTGACTGCAATGAAACAATTAAAAATGCAATAACTCTTGTATTTTGTTTGGTTACTTATCGTTATGGTTAGGGCTGGGTAGGGGTTAAGATTGTCATAGTAAGCGTTAGCATTTTTCCCTTAGAAATGAATGAGCGGTCCCCTTAAAGATATGTTTACCTGATGTGCGTGCGTGCGTGTGTGTGTGTGTGTGTGTGTGTGTGTAACAGGAGAGGAGCTATCAATGCTGGAGGACATGAGCATAGGCATCATGGACCTGAGGAACGTCACCTTCAAAGTGACACAGGCTACCTCCAGCTGTGGCCCCGACATGCTTCCTGTCATCACTGGGAACAGGGACGGCTTTAACGTCCGCATCCCGTTGCCGGGGACCATGTTCGACGCGTTGCCACGGGAGATCCAAAACGGCATGCTCCTGCGCGTGCAGCCTGTGCTCTTCAACGTGGGCATCAACGAGCAACAGACGCTGGCGGAGAAGTAAGGAGACATGGAAGGACATCAAGACGTGACGAACTCCTCAAACCTCCATTAGTCTCACATTTAAGCTAAATGAATATGAAACTATCCGGCCTCATCGTACTGTATAAGCAGTTAGATGATGAAACATCTGCACTTGTCACATTTATATTTTTTCAGCAGACGCTTTTGTCCAAAGTGATGCTCAAGAGAGGCAAATGGCACATTGCAAACATCTGGCTGTCAAGCAGTCTGCTAGGCGTAAGTGCAGCCAGGCTGCGCTTCCTGTGACTGCCCAGGTACAAGTGTAGGACTGGAGCAGGAGCTGCTTCTAGCCAAGCAAGAACCTAATAAGACAATTCAAGGAACTGCAGCATTAAGAACATTCAGAGAACACAGAGACGCATCAGGCTAGTAGAAGAATTCATGGAACAGATGGATCTTGAGGTGTTTCTTGAAGGTGGAGAGGGAATCTGGTGATCGGATGTGGTTCAGCAGCGCATTTGATCATCCAGAAACCACACAAGAGAAATGTCTGGAGAAACCTATTAGCTTGGCAACATGATTGGTCCGCTGCTGTAAAATCTAGAGATGGCCGAATGAAGCTTCATGAACGATTTTCAGTATTTTCTGACCCTACTAGCTGGTGTTCCCTGTTCATAAAATGGCTCAAAGCATAGACCAGAGCAAACCAAGAGCACCATCCTTTGGAGTCAAAAATACAGCAGATGGTTCATGAAGCTTCATTTACCCATCACTAGTGAAAGCTTATGCTTACCCCTCTTGATCTGAAACGTCATTCTCCTTTGATTTTTCCAAGGTTTGGAGACACATCTTTACAAGAAGTCGTCAATGGGGAGAGTTTAGCTCGTCTGAATTCCTACTATGAGCAGTTTAAAGAGGTCTTACCTGAAGACTGTAAGTCCTCATTCATCTTCTGTCATTGTCTTTAATGAAACCTTATTTCATGTTGTTTGCAAAGGTCATTTCTGTATGTGTAGATTTTTTTTTTTTTACAATAAAGCTAAAATCTGAGGTAGTCTTAGTGGGTCAGTGTTACATTTCTGTTTCAATTTTCTGAGGCCGCTGCCTCTTCCTGTAACTTGGATTAATTTGCTTGCACCCACCTCAGGAGTGGAACTTGACCTGAGAAAGCACTCTGTGTCTGTGAGGTGATCTTGGTTCACGTTCCCGGTCTCCCTGGATCTTCAGGTCTACCTCGGTCCCGCAGCCAGACCTGTTTGCCGGAGCTGCTGAGGTTTCTGGGCCAAAACGTTCATGCCAGGAAGAACAAGAATGTGGACATCCTTTGGCAGGCGGCTGAGGTAAGTGGTGGAGGGCTCTGGCCAGTGAGCCAGGCAGTTATACTCAAACTACCTGTCAGCAGGACATAAACTTTCAGCAGGAGTAGCAATGATGTACAAGTAGCTCACAACTTTATCAAAAAGTTTATTGTAGTAATTTATACCGTTCAATATTAATCAGTTGATCTACAGTAGGGTCCCGGAAGGAAGTTGAATCGGCTACCTTAAGGTTACGAGCTGCTGTTTTTCATCCTCTCTACGCTAACAGTTAGCATCCGGTAGAACGTGAAGCGTGACCCATCCTCTGCCCACCTAGATCTGCAGACGCCTGAATGGCGTGCGCTTCACCAGCTGCAAGAGCGCCAAGGACCGCACGGCTATGTCAGTGACGCTGGAGCAGTGTCTGATCCTGCAGCACGAGCACGGCATGGCGCCGCAGGTCTTCACGCAGGCCCTCGACTGCATGCGCAGGTAGGTGTCCGACCAGGCTGCCTGACCCAAACCCCGCTGTAATGCTGGGACAGTGCCAACTACAGGGGGCGCCATTCATGCCCACAGCATCGCTGTGGCTATAGGCTGTGTAAGCAAAAGAAAAAAGAAAAAAAAAGAACAAACCACCCAAAGTTATGAGTAGTAAATATTCCAGACATATTTAAGGCATGAATTTAGATTATTTTTATTTTGGTTTTCAGTTTGTTTATGAGCCAATCTGTAGTACTTCACTAAATAATTCACTAAATCCAGTACTTTTTTACTCAGACTTTTACCTAACTAGGTTACTAAAAAGAGTTTAAACTGGTGGAGAGATCCTTGCTAGTTATTTGATATTTTTACGTTTAAGTCTGCATTTCCGTTTTAGTTCTTGTGGTTTGTGATGAATCTAGGAGGCTGCTGACTGATACCGGCCACCTAAAGACACATTTTTGGTTTTCTTCTCACCATGAGAATCTGCGTGAGATTTATTTAATGGGTCACGGCAGGCAGTCAGCCGCAGGATTGTCGGTGCGACCAGGTCACCGGGGTTAAGGGCCACCGGGTACTTTGAGGATGCTGGAGCAGTAAATTTTGACCAGTCCACAGTTAGAGACTGGAGGACGAATGACAGTGCCGCTGTTTTAAAGGGCAAGACCCACATGATCAATTATTTATCCGACAACAGTTTTTGTATCTCTACATACGTCAACCACTTCTACAAGGAAAAGTAGCTAGAAAAAGTTTGCCCGGCTATCTGAACTTCAGGATGGATTTGATACAAATGGTAACACCACAAATAGTCACAGCTGGCTCTGAAATTAAAACCCCCGCCCCTGAAGTTAGCAGTTGTTCCTTTCCGCTTATTGTTTGTTTTCCCCTTAGTGTCCGGCAGTTATACTTCTGCTTGTTCATCTATTCGCCCGAGCTGTGAGGGAATGTTCGATTTCCAGCGATGGAGGTCTTAATCTTCCATCCTGCATCGCATCCCATCCATCCGTCACCCCCCCCTCCAACCCCCCCGCCTCCAATCCTTATGTGCTGACGCTGCTGCCAGGAGGAAAACGAAAGGAGAGGGGCACCTCTGTGCTCCTGTTAAGAGGTCTCTGCTTTGCGAGGGAGGGGATGACCAATTGAAGTGCGGTTGATTGGATAGGCCTCGGCTGTAGTGGAAGAGCCATGCTGTCTTTGCCCTGCCTGCCGTCACTTCCTGTTCCTTCCTGTTCCTTCCTGTTCCTTCCTGTTCCTTCCTGTGTCTCTGTCTCAGATCTCTCCTACTTTTTCCCCTTCTAGTCCGTCCGATGTGTCAAACAGTTCTTTGAAGAAACAAACAAGAACAGAGAATACCTGTATATTTAGTTTCTCTGAGCTCATTTACTGGTAATAACTCCATGGAGTGGCAAGGAATTATGGGATATCTGTCACAGTTGACGCTACCCTTCTGCGGCTCTGTGCCTGTTGCATGCTGGGAAGAAGCATGACTGCACTGCATGGCCCCCCCACCAGCCCTCCCCACCCTCTTGTTTGTTAAACACAGAGCCATCACTGTTTCTTACTACCTGCTCCTTCCAAAGACTACAGAACATTTCTGTTAATTTTCCTCTTCTTTTTTTATTCTCTCTCTCTCTTTTTATGATGGTGAATTTCTTTTTTGTTTGGTTTCTTTTCCGTTGTTTTCTTCTCTGCCTTTATGTGCCTGTTTCGTACTTCCTCCTTTCTTCCATTCTTTCGGCTTTGTTTTTCACTCACTTTTACTTGATTTCACTGTTGATTTATTTTGATTTTATAATTGATCGACTCCTCCGCCGTGTCCCCACCCTGGGCCCTGTCCTCTCACCTGTCCCTGCTCTCATGTCATTTATTTTATTACTCCAACCATCTCTTATCGTCACCTGCGCCCCTCCTCCAAATGCCGTCCTTTTGCATGTCTGTCTGTCCCTCCTCTCTGGCTCCTGTCCTCTTCCTACCCTGTCCCCCACGCCCCCACACCCCCAACAGCATTGGGACCAGGGAGGGGGTCACCCAGAAGAACCTGAGTGGCCTGTTGCCCGTCCGGGACTTCCGGCTAGACCCCAGCCTCCTGTACTCTGTGCCTTTGCTGGCTCTCAGCCCCAACCTGCTCTTTGTCTGGTTCTTCCTGAGCGTGGCCTGCCTGCTCGCCAGGCTGCGGTACAGCTGAGGGCTCCGCCGGCTCGGGCACCAGGACGGACCGCTCCACCACAAGGCTCCCCGCTTTGTTCTTTACCGCTGCGTAGCCTCAGAGCTGCATAGCAAATCCCCCCCAGCCCGCCCCATTTCTGCCTTCTAGTTGAAATGAAAACCGTTGGGGAAGTAAACGCGTGTTGTTTTTCAGAGTCGGAACAGCTGACATTGTTGTGTTACACTTTAGCTGTTCCCAGACAGCTCAGCTGAAGTACAGCTAAATGTAAAGGCAATTTGTTATTTAAATACATATATTACCTTGTTTGCATAAACAGATGGTTCTAATAAGATTTTTACACTAGCTGTAAACAATGTTGTTAGTCAAAGAAAACTTTTTCTTTAGGCTTTTGTGATAGTCTTGCTTTGCAGGTCTTCCTTTCTAATGTCAGATTTTGTACAGTATAATCCAGGCCCGATGCTATTAATTCCTGTTTGTTAGTTGGGACTAAGTGGCAATTTTGTGCTTTGGGTTCGGGCTAGCTCAGGTGACCCTACTGGTGTTGTGTTTACTTTTTCAATTTATATCTGCTGCAGCGACTGCTGTAGTTTTTCAAGAATGTGTAGGAATTATTATTAACCGCTAATAGCCTTTAGGAGGATTACACTGCGTGTTTGATTACTAAAAGTTATAATGGTTTTAGTTCATTTTAATGAAATACGAGGGGAAGAGTCTTGTTTTTTCACAGACATGTTGTAATCGTTTTTTAAAACACACAAAACCACAGGAGTTATTAAAATAATTTACTTAAACCTGAAGAATTTTTGCTTACAAAAATAACTAAACTATAATGTATTAAGTGCAAACAGAAATAGTAAAATACTGAAAATGTAGTGAACGTGTCAGTATGGAGACATATATCCCGATATTTTCAAAATATACGTTTGACAGTTTTCTGTCAAAATCACGATCACTTTAATTTTATTGGACAGTGACAGGAAGTGAAAAAAAAAAATGTTTTACTATGTGCTGGGGAAGCATGTGCCAAAGAAAATGGACTTCTTATTTCGTGGAGTATAAAAGTATTATAATTATCAGTTGTATAGGCAGTCAGCCCACTGGCTGAACCCATGAGAGCTATGGCACAATGAGGCTGCTCTGGGCTCGACTTGACGTCCTGCGACATAACTGTGACGATCAAATGTTGTTTTGAGTCCTGCCTGAATCAAAAAGTGTCTTGAGGGCTAGATTATTATGGCTGTCAATGTTGTTAAGAGAAATTGATAAGTTTTGGGGTATAAGATAGGTTATTATTAATCATCTTGTGCAATGGCAATGTTTACGTTATAAATGAATATTTAAATATTTTAAGTGTTTCTTTTGTCAGTAATTCTATTTTATTACCATAAATATATTTATTGTAGATTATATGCAAAATAAAGGTTCTTTAGTTTTATTTTATTATCGTTAAAATAACTACTAATATTAAGATTTCCCTGTGTTTACTACGGTTTTTATGTTTCTTTTACTGTGTGGATAAATTAAGAGGTCTTCCTGAGGATCACTGAATAGGATCACTAAATATTTTCTGCTGTTAAAACAGATGAGTTTGTCATATATTACACTATATGTACATGCATATGTACTATATGTGTGTATCTACAGTATTTTTCATTCTGTAGTCACTTTGTCATTGTTTGAGGTGAAGCCTGCAGGGAAAATGCACATGGTTAAAAGAGCAATAGTTAAAAGAGTGAATAATGAATATAAAAATGAGTAACTGTAACCTGAGGCATCCACACTAACAGCTCCCTAATAAAAATACTCCTCCCACTGCATTCACATCACACCACTGCATTCACATCACACCACTGCATAAGTATAGGGTTAACAAATTTACGCCATTAATGGTTAAACTATGTGGAAGTACAAGTCCAACGGGACTTCTGGCTGTGAAAATGGCTTAGAAACATTTTCTCCCTGAAACATCAGAGTAATAGCACGACAAACGCTGGACTTCTAAGAGCACTCAGTGTCTGTTGTACTATGGAGTGTGACGGAAAGGAAACCATCACGATTCCTTGTTGTATCTACCCTTGTTTTCTGAGAACTGCCCCAGATGCCGCCCCCTCTCCCCCCCTCAAAAAAAATGGCTTGCCCCAACCCCCACATCCCATTCGCTGTCATCAGCCCTGGAAGCTCCCACTGTGTTCCTTCGACGGGTGTCGGCTTGTGTTTACTCATTGTCTTTAAAGCATTTTTTTTTTCACTTGCTATCATCCTCTCTGTACTTGATCTCCCCCCCCCCCCCCCCTCGCCCTCCCCCCCCTCCCCCCACCCCCCAGGGACTGCCGGCGCGCAGCACCAGAGGGGGGGGGGGCGCTCG
>JAOYFF010000036.1:13549159-13561594 GCA_025773925.1 Cryptomyrus ogoouensis
CCCTCCCTGCCCTCCCCCCCTCCCCCCACCAGCGAGGGTTGTCGACGAGAGAACACCATGAAGAACGTGGGATGTCGCAAGTATGCTTTTAACTCTCTGCAACTGAAGGCCTTCCCAAAACATTACAGACCTCCGGATGGGACTTATGGGAAAGTCGAGACTTGATAGGACAGCGCCAGGCGAAAAGAGAAGACTATCAACGAAAACAAATTATCGTTACTTGTGTACTTATGGTCTATGTGATAGATAAATAGTCCCCGACCTCGTAAATATAGAAGAATATGTACATATTAAAGGTAAACAGACAACTGCTCTATCTGATCCAAAATCACCTCTATAGATAAAGCATGCTTCTCTGACATGGGTCTCCAAAGATCATTTCACCGAAATCTAGATTCATATATGTAGACGCACTGAAGCTCATGTCTCAGCGGGAGTGGAAGCCCCGTGGTGTTCCAGGTCATGGTGGCTATTATCAGCGACTACAGGGAAGCAAACCATGAAATGGCCTGCTGGAATTTACTACATCACAGGCCTGCGGTGCGCTGGGGTTGGCGTAACGCAGAGCTTTTCCACTGCCGCCCCGGGGGCTTTCCGGAGCTTCACTAAAGGTTTATCAATGCCTCCATAGGACTGTACAATTTGTTCAATTCACAAGATGGGAAAAATGTACCAAACGGATATATTCTTGTTTTATTTCCAAGTTTGAGTATGTAAATAAGACTGGAGACAAAACTGACCTTTGCATACTGCATGACACAAGGCGGCTTCACATTTTCTAGGATCTCCGATGGCTGGTAGACAATGTTGTGATTGTAGAAAACCTTCACTGTACCTCCTTCGCTGTATTTTGCATATATCATAAATACTTGTGTACTTGTGATATGTGCTAGACAAATAAGTATGGAAATCACGTAATCTGCAGGCTTGTTTGTGCACATGACCTCTTTATCAGCTGAAATATTAGCGCCATGGTCGGCTTCCTTTTATACACTTTCTGTGTTGCCTGGTTTAATCTGGATGCCGTTTTCTTGTGAGAAGCTCAGTACCTGGTGTGGAAGGTGATTGCATCTCAGGACTCTACCTAACCCAGCTAAGGTTTCACTTCTCCACCCAGCATAAGTAAAATTGCACGAGATGCACAGAAAAACAGGTGAGACGCACCAATCATCCAAAACACGAACCCCCCTCCCCCCAGCTGTCTCCTTCCATGAGTCATACCTCCTCACTACATCTTCAGTCCAGTCAGACCCACAATGCAACCGTGCAGCCGTCTGATTTGTACACCCACAACAGCTGGTTGAACTCAGCTGTGGGGTGTACATTCAGCTGTGGATGCTGGGCATGGCTTGAGGTTCCACAGCCAGTGGCAACTTTCTCGTTTGCTACTCTGTTTCCGTGGTTACCCCTCTGTCTTACTCGTGTTAACCTGCTTTTACGTCGCTAACTGCCCACACACTACAATCATCAGAGCTTGGTGCCTAGAATTTGCCTATTGCTCTGGGGTGATAATCTGTGAGCAGAGCCACACCCAGAATAATACAATCCTTGTGTCTTAGATATGAAAGGTTTAAAAACTAGATATACTGTAGGGTGTCATCATGTCATATTATGTTGTGTGTTTTTAAAGGCTGAAGTTCATCTGGTGTAAGAGTGCTGGTCTGGAGCTGTGTTGTCTATGTATATGTCTGATGAGGTCTTGGGATCTGGGCTTGATCACTGCAGCTCCATGGGGGAGAACGAAATTAAGTCTGGTTGACCATCAGCAAGGCAGTACTGAAAATGGCAAAGACACGCTCATAGTTTATATTTAAAGCTTTCGAACACGTTAGTGTAGCCTGACCACCAGCCAAGGCCGGTCAGCGTAATTTACTGCTTCTGACTTAGTGCTACTTGGAAATTCCTGAAAAGCTTTAATATTTCACAAACGTGCATCAGAAAAATACCCACTTGCCTGCTATAGCTGACGACGCAGGAATACTGCATATGGGCTGCGGGAGAGAATACGTGTATTTTGCTTGATCGTGTTTAACGGTGAATACTGTAACAAGTAGGCAGTGTTCAAAATGTGCCTGTGAAATACGGTCCCTTCTGTTGACCTATAAGAATGTTTATGACAAATATTGTGGAGTGAAATAAGTGAAGACTGACACTTAATTTCCTGTAGTATTTCTTTTCCATTGTATTTCCAGATTTTTTTTTTATCGACTCATCGGCATACTTTTTACAACACGCACCGTCATGAAGAAAGGTTTCACATTTTTTAATCAGGCCGAGCTGAATTTGCTTGCGAATTTGTCGAGCACTTAGGGAGAGGCTTCTAGCTTTTCCACATGCTGTTAGAGCATCTGTTTCTCTGTTTGGATGGTGGCGCCGTTATATTACTCTCTGAGCAATGAAATCCCATTATCGCCATGTAGTTTCGTACGTTTTGTGCCAATGTTTGAAGTACACTATAGCCCCTACCCGGGAAACAAGTGATATTCTTCATTTAGTATGTGCGGGAGAGAAGGGGTAAAAACGAAAACTTAAAATGCATGTAGCAATGCCTCAGATACTGTATAATTATTTTATTAAAGGAAAAGTTGTGAGATGCAATTTGTAATGCGTTATTGTATTCTGTACACATCAGTTTATTTTTATTGGCTCTATACATATCTAACGTAAACTGAAACCATAGAGGTTTTGGTCCTGTTTAAATTTTTATTTTTTGCTTTTATGTTATATACATATAAATACTGTATAATGTGTGTGATATGCTCTCAAAGTTTTATTTGCAACGAAAGTTTTTGTTATTTAATTATAACTATTCTTATTACAGTGAACTCTTGTGGAAGATCTTTAAAGATTTGTTTTGCTGTATAATCTGCTTTGTTGGCGATGCATTCCTGTATTAAGTTAAGCTATTAAAAATCATACCGGTCTGTTACTTGTCTGTTGCAATTTATTTACTTGTCTCGTTCATTATCGTTACGTTTTAATGGTCTATTTTACGACTGAAAGCGTCCGTTACAAAAATATAGCTGTAAAATCGAGTTTCTGAACTTCGGAATGGAAATTTGGTGGACATGCATGAAATCATGGGAAATGCTGTACTTTCAAAAAAAAACAGGAAGGAAATAAGGTAAATACCCGACTGTCGTAATTACTCTTATTTTATTACATTATTCCCCAAATCATGCAACATAACTAACCGGTTTAAAAACACCAGCGGTAACAGTTAAAACTGTATAAAAGTCGCACGTGCTGCCTGGAGGCGCCGCCCCTTTGCGCGCGGCAGCTGCCAGCGTTCCTGTGGGAGTCGCGAGGTCGCAGTCCAGCAAAGGGTAAGCTGCGTTATTTTACGTCGTCGGTCGACGAAATGTTAAAGTTGTGTTGTTTTTTTATGTATTGCTATGCATCCATTTATAGAGATGCGTTAATTACTTTGGAATCCAGAGAAAATACTCGTTAAAATGAGGTGTTGTTCATAAAGTTTTATCGTGCAACTGTTTGCGTAACTAGTATTGTGCATGGACTGCCGAACCGGAGAGACCAGCCAAGCCCGTACCAGGTAAATTTTGGAGTATCATTAATTAAGAATCCATGCATTGATGCTATGCATCAGCGATCATGAAACAATTTCCACAAATAACTTATTTCAAACCGAACAACCTTATTTGCAAAAGGCTGAATTGTATTCGTGTTTTTAAACAAAAATCTTAACGCATCGCGCAAAGAGAGTGTATTGTGAGGTGAGCACGCTTCGACAATTTAGGGGGAAAAGAACAGGAAGGTTATGTCTGGGCTTTTCAAAATTAGACAAGTGAACATGACTTCATGCCCCGCGTCCGTGGTATTACGTACAGCATATCTGTGGTTAAGACCAAGGCCGTGCGAGACCTTAGGAGTGGCTCCCTCGGTACATTACGCGTGATCGTCGGTGATCAGTAACATTTGCCGACTGGGGGGACGGTCTTCCTCAATGAACATTGCTCTCTATAAAAAATGCGTGATTGTCTGTATTCGAGAAGATGCAGTCAATCAAAGGTGGGTCACTTTCTGTCGTTCAGGTGAACTGGCAGGTGCTCAGGCCCCCTCAGCCCCCCCCCCCCCCAAACCACACACACACACACACTCTCTCTCTCTCTCTCTCTCTGCCTGGTAAACACATTAGTAGTGGGCCTAGTGGCATGTGTCCATCTTCTCATGGTAAATGTGGGCTCTAGATTCAGGATGGCAAAGAAGCTGCTGGTAGATGTCGACTGTGGGGTAGACGATGCCCAGGCCATAATGATGGCACTGGCCGTGCCCGACGTGCAGATCCTTGGTGTGACCTGTGTCCATGGCAACACCACCACCGAAAACGTCTGTAAGAATGTGCTTCGTGTTCTGAAGTCCTGCTGCAAACTGGAGGTGAGGAGGCCCACAAAAGCATGACATCACCCTCTCAGAAGGGGTATATGAACGACAAAGAATACCTTTTCCCTAATACGACTGTCTAATGCAATCTGTTTAATCAGCAAAACAGCCTTGACTTTTACATCTGAAATCCGCTGCTATGTGTTCAGTTGCAGGACTGTGAACTTCCTCTAATAATTATGGCATTCCATCTGCTGCCAAATTCAGTTTTATGGTGGTTTGTGGTCGTGGCCTTTTGTTCTCTTGATAACGGGTTCAGAGAACATTGATGTCGCTGCTATTGCAAACACTAACAAGTCATTCACATGCAACTTTCTCACTTGTATTGCCTTTATGTGGCTGAAAAACATCGTATCAGGCAAAGGGAACAGCATGTTTTGCACAAGGTGGAAAAGACCGTTTATCGGCAGTTCCATGCGTCGGTCAATCTCGCCATGGAAAAAATAAAAGCTGTGAGCACTGGAGCAGAAATATTTTGTAAATAAATGGGAGGAAAGCCTCGGTGCATCAGAAGACATAATTTTGCCATCAGGAAATGAAGCCTAGTTTTAAAGTCATGTACTGCTGTTTAAAGCAAAAGGGGTTGGCGTCTGCAGATTCCAGTGTTCAGAGGTGCCTCCAAGCCCATCTTGGGGATCACAAGAAATGCAAGTTATTTCCATGGGGTTGATGGTCTGGGTGATGCCCCTGACCCCGAGGCTCCAGGCCTGGACATGGTTCAGAAGGAAGGAGCTGTGTCTGCCATGATCCGAATCGCCACAGAGCACCCTGGCGAGGTAGGATGTCATCGTTACGCAAAAGAATCTTTCACTGCATTTCAGCCAAAAAGCAGGTATGGAGGAGGTTGCCGGTTGAAGCTCGGCCTTAGCGATTTCCCCACAGGGATCAATGAAGTATCTGTTATTATTTTATCACCTTAATGGAACTCTGATGCTAAGCCAATTAGGTAATTTGGATCGTGTGTGATTCTGTGGGGTAAGTATTGTATGCCTGTGATTGAAATGTTGGTTCAAACCCCACACTGACAGAGTGATTCCACGGTAGTTCTGTTAACCCCATAATTTTACTCTAGGGACACTGTCTAATCCTCTGATATTCACTTGTGTGTCACTTTGGACAAAAGCATTCGCTAAATTGATAAATGTAAATGTAGTATAAATGTTAGCATCAGTGAACCACACTTCTACGGTAACACAAGCAGATGCCATTGATAAGTTTATTTAGGGATCAATTTGACACAGTGACAGAACATTTTCCCTTTAAAGATTGATTTTTCTTTTATCATTCAGTTTTGCACATTAAACACCTGTGTTAGGAGGGAGAAAAGGTCTTGAGCTGTGTCATGAGTTAGTTCCCCTGGAATACTCTGATTTCAGTGGATGGGTGTCATTTGTTTTTTTGTTTGGTCTTCTCAGGTGACCCTTGTGGCTACGGGCCCCGTAACAAACCTCGCCTTGGCTGTCAGACTTGACCCTACATTTCCCCAAAAGCTCAAAGGCCTTTACATTATGGGTGGAAACACTGAGTGTAAGAATTTCATTTCATACCTACATCTCACTGCCACCTGCTCCTCTGCAGTTACTGTTACTCCGGATACATCACTTTATAGTACAGTTATACTGGGTGGCTCAGTAGGTGACACTGCTACCTCACACCTCCAGGGTTGAAGGTTCAGCACTCGACTACAGTTCACATTTTTTTCGCTCATGTCCCAAAGGGCTCCTTCAATCTTCTGGTTTCCACCCAATTAATTGGTGTCTCTGAATTGCATGGAGTGCATGTGTGTGCCTTGTGAGGTAACGGAATAATGTTCTGGGTGTACCCCAGCCTCCCTTGTGCTGCCTGGGACAGGCTCCAGGCCTTCAGTGACTCTGACCAGGATAATTGATTAGAGGAAGGATGGATGGATGGATGGAAAATCCTTTCTTAAGTTTCTTCTAATTTCTATGTATTTCTAAGTCACTCTTATTCCTTAAGGGGAACCACCACCATGTAACTGATTATTAGGCCATGGGTAACGTAGTGATTAGACCAGGGGTCTCCAACTCCAGTCCTGGAGAGCTACTATCCAGTAGGTTTTGTATCCCACTTGGCTTCTGATGAGCCACACCTGCTCCTGGTATTTACCTGAGAACAGGTGTGGCTCATCAGAAGCCGGGTAGGATAGAAAACTGACTGGATAGTAGCTCTCCAGGACCGGAGTTGTAGACCCCTGGATTAGACACAGATAAGTTACTTGAAGATTGCTGGGTCAGATTCCAGTAGGAGCCCAGCTGTTGTAGCCTAAGGGAAGGTATTTAACCAGAATTTCTTCAGTGAAGCAGCTATTTGCGTTTGGTACTAAGGACAGTAAATATACTTGATGATTGTGGTCTCTGTACTCATGGATTTATGCCTGTGTCTGCAGCCCGGGGTAACACGACAATGTGTGGGGAGTTCAACTTTGTCAGCGATCCTGAAGCTGCTTACATCGTCCTGAACGACTACCTCTGTCCAGTCTACATTACCTGTTGGGAGTTCACTTGTCGCCATAAGTTGCCCTGGGTGAGCCCCTTTTAGCTGAGGGAGTGTTTACCCACAATTAGGGCTGTCACGATATAATCGCAATTGTATGGCACATGCGCAGTAATCACCATGTCTTTAGATAACGGGTGTAAAGATTTGTCTGGATGCCGGCTTTTCAGTAATACAGAAGCTCCTCTACTTATGAACGAGTTATGTTCCAAACGGCTGTTTGTAACTTAAAATGTTCATAAGTCGTTATTAAACATAATTTTAAGGGTATACGCAAGTACAAAGAACAAGGATATGCTGAGAGTACGAACGCTACGATGCTACGTGGCGAGAATAGCGGCCAGAAGTCTTGGGGACAGGAAACGGGAGCCCAACAAACACATTTTTGAATTAAAGTCCTCTTCGTTCGTATGTATGAAAGTTCGTAAGTAGAGGAGCGTCTGTATATGGATGTTTACTTACGCACACAATTTGGACAAATGTTTACGCCCGTTATCAAAAGCCCTGCTGATAATTGCACATGCACCATATGAACAGGATTATACTGTGACAGCCATGCCAACAGTGCATTGTAAACTTAGATTCTTTGCTATTCAAATGGCTTATTAGCAAATATATAGATTATTCATACTAAGTCATAGTTAATTCAATTAAAAATCATTTGTTTCAATATTTTTTTCCAGTTAACGATGGTGTTTTTCCCCTCAATTTCCCTCAGGAATTCTGTGATGAATGGCTTTCCCAAGACAACGAGAAGACGAAGTTCATGAAGAGAATTTTCCAGCACTGTATGAATGAGGCCTACAACCCGCAGGCTGAGAAGGAGTTGGTGGATGGTTTTGGTTTTGTGTCATGTGACTCCTATGCAATGGCAGCGGCCGTTGATGACTCGTTTGTAACAGAGTATGAGCAGGTTGCAGTCACGGTGGAGCTCACAGGAACGTGCACACGAGGAATGATGGTCCTAGACACCCTCGAACTTCTGAATAAAAAGCACAAGGCTTTCCTTTTAAAGCGTGTAGACATGGACAAGTTCAAAAGTTTGCTGATAAATGCACTAAAATGATGTAGAAACCTTGCAGCTAATACAATGGATTAATGAACTGAGTCTTAACTAAATCAGTGGATCAAAGTCTGCTGCTGAGATACATAATGACTTATTAAATAATTTCAATAATACTGATTTTACAGTGTTTTACCGGAGTCTGCATGTGCCACACTTTAGTACTGCCAGAAATGTCCTGCATTTGTGTCTGAGTGTGAATACATATAAAGAAACAAGCGAGCAGTCGTGTTCAATCATGGATAAATATTAGATTATTGTAATTTTATTAAGCTATTTACTAATGAATAAAAAAAAATCATATTGCTTTCGAATTATTTTATATACATTGTTATGTACAATTGCACATCCAGTTATTCTCTATCCATCAGTATCCCTTTCTGCCCCTGAATCGTGATCTGGTATCCAACTGGAAATGAGGGGAAAAAACATCATTTTCAGTTTCTCTTTTTATGGCTTGTAATTGCTGTAAGTTAATGTCTTGGTGTTTTTTTGGTGGAAATATCCCTCAGCATCAAAACACGATCCGTGTACTTACCATGGACCTCTTACATTCGAAGAACGACACTTGCAGACTTTTGCAGTGACCTTCTTTCAAGCATTGGCTTGGCTTCTTCCCCTCCTACGGCCAAAAAAGTTTTATCTTAGCCAGGACGTGCAATTAATGAGAGGCTTGGGAAACAACATTCCACTCATCATGAGTAACCAGCTTTAGCGATCAGCAGAATTAACGTGGTAACATTGCAGCAGTCAGGCAAGCATTTCCACTACAAACGTACCTTGATAACACAGTCGTGCTGAAGGAGACACGTTTTTAAGTCTTCTCTGACACCCGCACACGCTCTGTAATCATCTTCTTTATCTTCGTAATATTTGGGCATTTTGTCAGATTACCAAAAATGAAAATATCTTAATAAATATAATCCCTGTTATGAATCTTCAAAAGCTGTTTCAAGCAATCATACGAGCATAATGAAATACTTCTTCGACTGAATTTGTAAACTCCTTCAGCTGTAGGAAACGTGCCTGCTGCCACCTACTGCACTGGAGGGGGAATCAACCTGCCCTCTCTCACCATTTTGTCTTTCACGTTTTTTTTCAAAACAACATGCGTTCAGGGCCAGCTATGAGGTAACCGATGTCCTAAACTGCGTGATTTTTAGGAGCTAAAAATAATACCTGAAGCTAAATATTTACCTGCATAAAAATAGGACATAACTAATTACTTAAAAAAATAGACAGCCTATGGGGACGGTATAAATATCGTGATTGACGAGACCCTCCCCCTTGTACCGGACCTCACTATAACCCTGGCTACGGCCATGCATACAATATAGAAAATTGATTTTCTTCCCCGACTATTCCTATGTTGCAATATTATCATTACAATATCCATCATGCAGAGAAATCATAAAACACGTACTGCATTCACCTGGTTATAAAATAATTAAATCTGGATTTCTAACGGTTTTGCATCCGTCACGAAATGCTCCATTCTGCATTGATTTAGTGCTGAGCACGTTACTCTCTGTATGTTTTCTTTTTTAGTCACCAGAATCCACAACGGGAAACTGCACGCCTCTAAAGGCAGAAATGCTCAGACCTTTTCAGTTTTATGGTATTTATTTACCCCCTAGAACACCAGCTGGCATTGCCTTATTTTTATATTTATGTAATTTTCCATGTGTAGATGTCTACACGTTTTACAGAAGTATTACTACAAATTGCTGGTAAATGAAAGTGAATGATTTATAGAAATATAGACCTATAGTTCTTTTATATGTGTATAGATTCTTTCTATCTCAAACAGAGGTGGAGATTTCAGGTCCAGAGAGTACAAATCCAGACCAAGATTTTATTTCAACCAACCAGTTAAGTTTAAGAGTCACAGTGACAGAGTACTCAACTGGTTGGTTGGAACAAAATCTTGGTCTGGATTTGTACTCTCTCGACCTGAACTCTCCACCTCTGATTCTCAAACAGTGTAGTTCATGGGATAGCACTATTGACTCACCTCCAGGTGTGTTATGTGATGGCCATCTTTAACTGGGGGTGCAACTGGATGGATGGAAAAAAAAATCAGTCACTGTCTCTCTAACAGTTGCAGCAGATTTTATCTGGTCGGGTTATCGAGCTTCTGATATAAACATCTCTGTAGTGTGAGTTTCAATAACCCACAAAATCTAGTTTATGGTACTCAGAGTGATGCTCTACCCTGTTGTGAATCATGAAGTATTCACGGTAATGTCAAGAGTATCACGCCTTTGTATTTGCACTTAAACATCTTTTATGGCCTGTGGATTATTATACGCTTTGTCTAGTTCGTTATTTCAGCGTTTACAGTGTGTGGAGTGTCTCACGCTTTATTTTGTTGTAGTTTTCTGGCGCCATCTCGTGGTGCAAAATATGCTATTTGACAAATCATTCTCGTGTATGGGGCAGCTTTGGGGAAACAACAGCATTTTTACTTAATTCTCAGTGGGTTTATTGTGTAGTTCAGACCGTTAATCTTCCACTCATGGGTTTGAGGCTGGCCTGTAAGATGAGGTCGGCCTCATCTGTATATTTTTATTCACTGGTTGTCTGTTTCCCCAGTGTTTGTTATTTTCTATTTTGTCTCCCAGTTATAGATTTACTCTGCATGTGTTATGTTCGCTTCTGGTCATGTTTGTATTTTGGTTCCATGTTAATTAGCTCAGTGCCGTAATTCCTAGTGTGTGGTTAGTGTTTCCTAGTTTAAGGGCTTCTTCCTTGCTTTATGGGACCTCAGTCCTGCTTCTAGGAGCCTGATATGAACTGTCCTAGCAGAGCACTTCACACCTGCACTTAATGCTTCCCATTCCTTTTGAAGGTCACTTGATGTCATCCTATGATGCATGAGAAACTGTCAGATAAGTTAATGGTCATCTCTGCTCATTACCTGGCTGGTTTCTGGTTGTTCCCAGTGTCTCCTGCTTTACCTTGCTCATGTGTACTGCTGCCTTAGAAATTTTAAATCAGGAAGAATCCTGCAGCTCAGTCTAACCTTCAGCCAGCAGAACAAGTATTAAACCAGGATTTAAAAATGTATATTTGTTTAAAAATGTAGTGGTCTCAATTTTTTCTACGGCTGTATGTCTGCTGTGGTAGAACCGGTCCTGTTGGGAGTGGGACTGGCTGCAGTACATCACATGAACCTCTAGATGTCACTAAAAGGATATAATTGAATTGACTAGATCGTATGACTGAGTATAAAACCTGAGTACAAATCAGAACGATATGCAGAAGAAAGTACACGATAAAATCTGTGGTGGGGTAGTTGGTGCTAAGTTTAAATAAGGCCAGTTCAATTTAAATTTCAAAAACTTTAAAGTTCACAGATCACACTACTCATATAAAGATTTTTCCGTTTATTTGAAAGATATGCCCCAAAATCAGGGAGATGTGAGAGAAGGTGAAGGACTTAACAGCGGTGGGCTGAGAGAATCTCTGTGAAAGACAGCAGGGTAGGTCGGCCCAGGGTGTCCACTAATCAAACTCATGTTAATATCTGAGAAACACAACTATAGACATTTGTGCTTTTTATGTGGCTTGATCAGTACAAAAATGAAGCATATTGATAATAAACTGACCATACTGCAATTTACATGTAAACTTGTTTAACCAGCAAATAGGCCCTATAAATGTCAATGCAGTTTGCAATCAAAGTTCCACCATTAAAATTGCTTCACACTTATGACAATACATGCAAGCTGAAATGTACTGCTGAATTTAATTACAAAAAATAAACAGATATTCTGCGAAATATGGACAGGCTTGCAACTTTGGTCATGACTTGTCATGGAATGAAACAGGAATGAAAAAATGCTTACAATTAGATTTTGAAAAAATTACAGACGCCGTGGAGACAATAAAACTGGTGAAACAAGTCACTTTGTCATTCAGAGCAAAAAAGCACACAACAGCACTTGTGTAAATGGCGAGACTGTCATTAAGAGATTAAAGACTTCATTACATTTAATAGATAGTGTCTCAAATGGTCTCTACACAAACCTGTGGTTTAACATGCTCTCATCAATAGTATACAGAAAAATTAGACAATTTTCTTAATTAAAAAAGGTAGTAAGTTTAAGCAAAACACTTTACAAACTATACACATTTAAAAAATTTGATATGACTATTTATACTATACAATTAAAATAAATTAGATTATGTTCATTTGTCCTGATAATATTTCCCTTCAGTTGAACACACTGAACTGTAGGATATGCCTAAGTTCTTCTGTTTCTTTCAGTTTTTTTCCAATCATTTTCACACTTGTCTCAATACCACGTCTACTTTTTCACAACACTTCACACAGTGGGCTGTACCAATACACACCTGAGCACAACACTTAACCTTTGGTGCAAAATGCCCTACAACCACCAAAACGTTTCACAGTTCACCCAAAAGTGACTCATGCTGCCATAACAATGACA
>JAOYFF010000036.1:13561694-13587606 GCA_025773925.1 Cryptomyrus ogoouensis
TGTGAGGAGCCTGGAGCAGGGATGGGGCAGGACAGGGTGGAGACTTTCTGATCATTGTAATTCAATCATCTTCCTTATCACCTTAGTGGTGCCGACTGGAACCCCCATTCTCTCTGGCTTCCCCTTTGATCATTCCCCCTTGATCATTAATAGCTAACACTGTCTGTATTCACATGATCAACCAAGAACATTGGGGCATCTTTACTACTTTTCCTTACACATGCCATTCTGGATGAATAATCATTAACCCCCTTCTTTTAACCACCATCATTCCATGACTTAACCAAATTAAATATAAATTAAAACATGGCTACCTTACGCTAAGAGTTCCCATGCAACAGCGTAATATATCCAATTGCTGCAGCTCCAGATCACGGCCAAGAACAAAGCGATATCGCTTGGTTACAATATAGCTCAACAAATTACTCTAATATCACCCAAAAAATAGCATGTCATTTAACAGACAAACCACAGCTACCTACCATCCATCCGTAAAGAGATACCTGAACGCAATCCACCAATCAGCGTGACTAAACTGCACTCATCCCGCTTTCCACGTCTTGGGCTGGCTGTAGAGGGTGAAAAATCCGCCTGCCGTGCGAATAAACTGCTCTTATCTGACTTGTAACACGTTCGAATGTACTTTCTCCTTCCCTCTTACCAACCGGACTCACCAAACAATTCCTCATTCCC
This sequence comes from Cryptomyrus ogoouensis, assembly GCA_025773925.1. Lineage (NCBI taxonomy): Eukaryota > Metazoa > Chordata > Actinopteri > Osteoglossiformes > Mormyridae > Cryptomyrus > Cryptomyrus ogoouensis. The sequence goes on from JAOYFF010000036.1 coordinate 13,562,388, forward strand.
GCTTTTATCTGTCTCTGTCCCCACCCTTGCCATCCATTCCGCATGTGCACCACCGCAAGTAATAAGGCTCACCTTAAGACAAACCAGCTCCCTCTATACGAGCGGAGTACAATAGGGACCAACCTACCTAAAGCTTATGCCCCTTTAAGATGGCTATACTACAATCTGCCACATTAGGGTAGCCTTATTGTAAAGTGGCACCTTAAAGTGAAAGCTGCATTCAATAAGCTTATGATCAGAGATACCAGAGACTGAACCAGAGACAGAAACATCATTCAAACCACTAGAACAGAGCAAAGCAAGAATATGACCATGAATGTGAGTTGGAAAGTTAACATGCTGAGTCAAATTAAAACATTCTAATGCTGAGACGAACTCAGATGTGTAGGAGCAGTCAGTGTCAACATGGATATTAAAGTCACCAAGAACAACAAGGGAGGGCAGAGAGATGAGATGAGTGTCATTACATTCTGGCAGGAAGTTAGCAGCAGTTTTAGGAGGGTGATAAACTAACAGCAGCAACAGGGGGGTAGCAACCTTCAGAGTAATAAACTTCAAAGTAGCGACATCAAGAAATGAAAGTAATTTTTAAAGTAGATCCATAAGCGACAGCCAGGCCACCCCCTCTTCCATATAAACAGGGTTTGATAGGTATTTGTAGCCTGGGGGGGGGGGGTCCGCATGTTTAGATGTAAATAGTCACCAGGTTGTTGCCAAGTTTCTAAAATACAAAACATGTCCACCTTCTTCTGGATAATGAGGTTGTTGATCAGAGATGCTTTTTCGGTTATTGGATGAGCATTCAGAAGGGCAAGATTTAAGTCGACACGGCTGGGAGAAAATGGGGCAGATCGATTTGGAAGAGGATGAAGATGGTCATGATAGCTTAATGATGGCTCTTTGGCTAGAGATCTGTGTCAGCAATCAGAATATTGCCGCTTTAAATCCTGTGAATGCCAGGAGTAATCCTACTGTTAGGTCCTTGACCAGTTGCTCTGTCTTGTTGATGTTAATTTTCATTCAGCCTGATTGGGAAATTTAACATACAGGGAAAAATGGGGATCAGTGGCAGGATTAACACTCCAGTTACTAAAAATAAACTCACACTGGTTCATTGAGATGAGCATAGTTCTTGGGTCTGAGATGGTTTGTTATGTGGAGAGTGCAGCAATAACAGGGCAGAAAAACAAGCATTGAGGAAGAAAAGAAAACTTTTCCCCACCCATCTTTAGTCCTCCACATGCAGCTATTGGTCTTCAGGAGAGTGGGCAGGTCCAGGAGCTGCAGAGTGTAACAAACTTTATAATCTGTGTCAATGAGCACTGCCTTGCCTGAAATGCTTTGCCTGGAAATTAACATAAACATGCATTACATATTACAGGAGAAATATTTAAAAATCAATTAGATTTATGAACTGGCTCCTGAAAGTAGGAACTGTAAATGAACTGACCTTAATGAATACTATAGTCAGGTACAAATGCAATTCATTCTGTTACACCCCAACCCTAGCCTGGAACTACCTTCCCTCTCGTGATATTATTCCCCAAAATGAAAGTTACTCCTGAAACAGGGAGACGTGGTTGAATAGCCACCTTAACAAAACCAGAGAAATCTTCTGTTTCTAAATAAACCTGGTGAAGAGGCACTCTTACAGTTCCCAATTCAATACCCTGTACAAGAACATCATAACCAGAATAGGTCGAGTTGGTAAAAGGTAACACATTGTCAAGTATAAAGAACTGAGCAGCTCCAGTGTCACGCAAAATGGTTACGGGGCACTTTACATCAGAATCATCGAGCGAAACAAAACCAGTAAACACAAATGGTTGGAAGGAGGGTTCGACGGAGTGTGTTGGCGGTGAGACATCAACAATACAATCGGCAACATGTACAGGTACCTTTTTAACAGCCAAGCGAGCATTCTTACACCGAAGCGCAGGGCAGACAGAAATGAGGTGACCAACTTCATGACAATAGAAACATTCTCTTGTTTCCACCGGTGGGGTTGTCGTAGCAGCCTTCTCAAGAGGCGGCACCGAGCTAACTCAGCACGCAGGGAGCAGTGCTTGGGGGTGGTACCTCACTCAGAGTACTTCTGTGATACATTGCTAGTTGGGAATTTGAACCAGCAAACTTTCAATTACAAATGCACATCCCTAACCATTTGGCCACCGCTGCCTGGCCTCCACTGTTGCTACTAAGATGGCACAAACAAACTTAAAAAATCAGGATATTGACACTACAGTTTTTTTTCCAATCATTTGCACACTAGTCTCAATACCATGTCCATTTTTTCAAAACACTTCACACTGTGAACTTTACAAACATGCACCTGAGCATATCAGTTAACTTTCGGTGCAAAATGCACTAAAACCACCAAAACATTCCACACTTCACCCAAAAATGACCCATGCTGCCAAACCTATAGCACACACACTCTCTCACAAGACGACTTTGTCACACAAAGTACAATGCATGAAAAAATACAAACAACTCGAAGCTCTGCAAAATGCATATATATGATGTGTTGTATCCTATATTTTCCCACAATGTTTATCGCGAAGTAAAAGAAAAATGTATGACATTTCTTACAGTAAACATTGTAATACGAACAAATAATAAAGTAAATAAATTCAGCTGCACAATATACTGGAAAGGAAAAATACATTACAACCACCTACTGAAAGTACATTACATTCAATACAAAAAAAAATAAAAAATTGCCAAATAGCAAAGTTTCACTGTATACAGTTAGCTACAATGTTGACCTGGCCTGATCCATTCGGTCCTTTGCATTTGGCCATAAATTTTCATCGACATCACACCGAATATTTTCTCTTGCAATACTCCGAGGAAAAAATCTCTTTGCGTGCCTTATCCAGCTCTGGATGTCCTCCACATGGATGTCCATACATCCAGCAGCCATTGCATCTAAAAGACATCTGATTATGTGGCCGGTGGTCATATACCTTCGATCTCCATGCAGAAAAAAATTCTTCAATGGGGTTGAGGAATGGAGAGTATGGTGGCAAGAATAATGACATCATCCTGGGATGGACAGTAAACCACTCTGTGACTTGGCAGGAATGATGAAAGCCCACATTGTCCCACACAATCACAAATACTGGTAAATTCTTCCTCTCCCTTCTGTGGGAGGTAAACGCTGGATCCTACAGTAGTGGGTTACAGTAAAGACAAACATGCACCGATGCATCAGTTTTTTTCCCAGAGACTTTCCTCAAATCACACGACTATAGTAACATACACACCAATCAAATGCCTTCAGTCAGAATGCTCTAAATAGTGTATAGTATCTGTTGCTTTGCCTGAAAATCCTGACAATTGATGTCACTGTGGATCTAGGCAGCTGGGGCTGAACTCTTACACCCGCTTCCCTCAGGGACAGACCATGAGTTACAACATGGTCAATTACTGTGGCTCTGATTTCATCAGTAAACATTGTTCTTCCTCTCTGTTGATGACTTCTTGCTCTTTCTCTGCCTCTTGCGGCATCCATTTTTCACTAGCTAAAGAAAAATGCCAATGGAAAATGCCAATCCAAAGATGGCCCCTTTTGTACATATGGCAAATTGGCACTAACCACACAAATTCCTAGATAGGTTCTTAGCTGAAATTACAGGCAGGTATGTGCTTTCATTCAGCTTTCCAGCTTCAAGCATTGTAAAGTGCTTGGTGGTGATCTAGGGGGATGGTGGTGGTCTAGTAGTTAGGGATCTGGCTGGGCTCCCATTAGGAACACCAGAAGGTTGTGAGTTCACTCCCAGGAGGTGCCACCAATGTGCCCCTGAGCAAGGCCCTTGACCCCAACTTGCTCCAGGGGGACTGTCCCTGTAGATACAGCACTTCACTGTAAGTCGCTTTGGATAAAACTGCCTGCTAAATGAATAAATGTAAATGTTTTACTGTAATATATGTGTTGTCATACCCACTGTTTTTGCACAGATTACATTTTGTTGCCTTGCAAAAAGGAAAGGGACACTTCATGGCCTCATTTGTATACATGGTGTAGATGGTAACGAAGCAGCAAACAAAAACAAAATTACGAAATTTCTGCTAAAAACATAATTATTTGTGTTAGTGCAAGTGCATAGTGTGCTTTGTTTATCAAAATGCAGCATATTTCAATTTAGAGTGCTCTAAATTTCATTAGGTTTTGACCTGAAAGTTAACTGTTTTGAACAGATTATCTAAACGTCTGAAAAATCGGCTGTAGTTGTACAAAGTTTTGCTGGTGGCGAACACTGACTGAGAGAAGTATTCATGAAATTTGGGAGAAGTGGTGATTGAATGCATATTGTGTCAAAGCAGTGCAAACATATACATAGTTTAGCTCACATGGTCCAATGGTATGGTGCATGTGTTAAGTGTTGTGAAAAAGTGGACATGGTATTCAGACACGCGTTAAAATGATTGGAAAAAACTGTAAATTACATAGATACCATAAAAAAGCAGGAACGTCACATTAACACAGAAGTATAAAACATCCCCCAGTTCACAGTACCTTTGCATACTATTAACTTGTTTTTGCAGGATTACTGTAACACTTTGGCGAAAAACCCCACTGCCAGTTCAGATGCAAATTGCAGGAACTGATCAGTTAATTATGTGTTTAGTTTGCAAAAGTATCAAAAAGATTTTTAAAAAAACAGTCCTTGTGTTTGATGTTTTTCAGTACCTCCACTTTTCTGAAAAAGACAGTAATCAGTATACAGACAGAGTCATGTGTTCATACAATAGGACCCAGCCTGCTAATGTGAAGGCCGTCCAGGTACTTTCCCTGCACATATAGATGATGGTGTGACATGGAACATACAGCACTTCAGTCCACCAAACACAGCAGGTCGATGCATTTGCTAGTGATGGAAAAATGAAACTTTATGAACCATTTTGGGGCATGCTTAGAGCCCTACTACGAACAAAGAGCACCATCTAGTGGGGTCAGAAAATACAGCAGATAGTTGATGAAACTTCTTTTGGCTATCACCTGCATTTGTCAGCTGCAGCAACATCACCCCCTCTGTGGAAACGCTTCCCTGTCCGTTTACATGCTTGTCGTTCTGCTGTGACAGGGATCCTGCCAGTTGTCATGACGAACCCTTGAGGTAGAGTGACATCACCAGGATTTTCCGGGATTGGTGGAGCTCTCAGCCCAATCACTGTCACCGCTGATTAGTGTAATGCCACACTGTATACCCCCTTTAATGGCGAGGTAGCTTCTTGATGTGAATCTGCAAAAGGACGTGAGCAAATATATACATGTTATCACATACAATCTCACCGCTAAGAACCAGTGTGCGGCTCTCTGGTTTAGGACTGTGTGCCCACAGTCAGGTTGTTGTCAGTTCAAATCCCATAGTTGGCAGAGTGATTTCAAAGTTGGACCCTGGAGGAATTACATCAAGGACTGACTGCCCCTGCTCTCTCAATTGTATGTGTCACGCCCGGCTCGTCCGATCCTCCTGTGTGCCACGCCCCCTCATTTTCCTCATGTGAAACCCCAATTGTAATTAGCTGTTTCGTGTTATCTCTGATTAGTCCTGTGTATTTTAGTCCGCGTCTGAGTTCGTCTCCCTAACTCTGTCATTGAAGTCTCATTGTGTAGTGTTTCCTTCCGTTGCCTGTTCCATGTCCCTGCTCCCTTTGTCGATTAAATCCTGTATTCCCCAATCCTATGTCTCCTTCTCCTGCTTCCCCATCTGGCAAATGAGTGAATGTAAATGTTCCCAGCTCAAAGAGCATACTGGTAAGAAAGGGTGAATGTGACTGTCACAGAGTCCTTCCGCTGGTAGAAAGGGGAGTGGGGCTGACCTCATTCAGAATAACCCAAAAAGAGGAGTTCCTGGTCATGGTGAGACGCAATGCAGCCGCAGGGTTAAAGATAGGGTCTACCACAGCTTCGGCCAAGCCCTTTGTAAACTGACCTGGGACGACAACACACAAGCACATGGTATGTGAGTCACTGTGTCTGAAAGCTGTTTACTGAACTTCAGCACCACAGCCCAATTTAAAAAATAAATTAGAATTAAAGTACCCGTTTTTCAATAACATTCTTTTTTCTTTACATTATTTTTATATTTAGCTTGAAAGCAGATTTAGTGCAAAAGCTTACCTAAACTGATCTTAATTCGGGTCAGATTGTTGTGCTGATCATTCCCCAAAAGCTCAAGATTCAGAATAACTTTGGTGTAGCAAATTCAGACACACCCAGAAAGGCCTGCGGCACACTCACCAATGATGTAAAATTTGTCTTCTGTTCGTTTATATTTGTCTTCGGTCTGCAGTTCCTTGTCCTACATTGGATCAATACAACAAGCAAAAATTACTTTCTTATTATGGATCTGTCACTATGCACACACAGTGTGTCAGAACATATATCCTAGACCATATAAACCTTACAATGCACAACAACAAGGTCTGCTAAGTAACAGGTCCTCTCGGACTTGTGGTTCAAAATAAGCCTCAAGCATTAGCCATGCATATCAAATTATACAACGCTCTGTGTTTGTGTGTTAAACTGTGGATTTGTTTTTAAAACCTTTACTGTGCTTCTGCAATAATCAGCAAAGAAACCAATGTAAATATTTATTGATCAATAGTAAAAAAAAAGTCACTAGGTATCATAAACAAAACAGAGCAGTAGAGCATGATTTATGATTTGAAGAATGGTGGAAATACATAGTCCAGATGCGGACGAGGGCACCCAGAGCGAACCCAGGGTGTCCTGTGTTGGGGGCTATTTTTGGGAAGAAAGCAGCACTTACTTCCAGTCTGACAGTCAAGAAGAGTGTAACTAATGGCCTAATGGCCAAGTCAGAAAAACATGGACGGCCCATTGACACTAAGGATAAACTGAGGAGTTACACTGACACCGGAGGGCCCTAAGTGATAAACTGAGTTTCACAACAACAATCATAGACATCCAAGGCGGTGTGTGGTGTTTACATAGGTACTCTGTGCCCATCTTATAAGAACCATATCAAGAGTATAATGAACAACATATTTGAGGTTCTTCGTAGTTCACTGTTTGAAAAAACTGAAATTTAACCTATCTGACATTTAGACCCTTGAGGATAATTTTAAACATGCAACGTTGGATGTGTTTAGAATATTTCTTTCCTGTTTTTCTTAGATCGCATGTGTCTATGTTCAGTCCCTGATGTGCCCCCCCCACAAAGCCATCTGTGGTGGGGAGCTGCAGGGAACACAGATTAGATCATATTCCGTCAGATGGCTGCTCAACACCTACAACTAGTGAATTATCTGCAGAGTCAAACAAATAACCCTCATCCCCAAAAACTGCTCCATCACACACTGAAGCCTGGAGCGCAGAGACCAGACAGGCGGATACGTGACAGCACTCGCCTCAGGGGGATCATGCTGGCGTGGGTGTTATGCATTGACCAGAGAGAAATGAGGTAGCCATTCCAAATTAGGAGAATTTTAAAACACTGTTTTAAAAAAGCTTTTTTTTCCCCTCACCGAGAACGGCAAAATCTCAATGCTGGTGTTTTCGATCTGGTCTCCAGGGTGCTCCACATTTCCACTGCGAAACAGGTACCTGTCCATCAAGAAAGTCAGTCATGTGGGCAGTGATTGGCTCACACAAGTGCACGCTTATTGAAACACACATAAACACAGTCACAAAAAGAAGAGGCAAAACCCAGCACTTACACATCGTTTACAATCAAAACTATTCATTAAGCTCCACTCAGTTGTGGAAATATAATGAATTTGCATTTAATTTACCCTATAAATGATACTGCTGAAGCTGTACTGTACTGAAGCTGTACTGAACTGAAGCTGTATAAGGAATGCCAGCAGCACGATGCAGCAAGCAGGAAATGTTCATCCTACTTTCTGCATCCTGGTTCACAGTGACCTCTTGTTCTCTCACCGAGGCCCAGGTCTGGACTCTCCCCCTCCCTTACCACTATTTTTCATGCACGTGGGGGTTTTTCCACAGGCCTCCTCCAAGGCCCCCACTCCCACAGCGAGTAAAGAGTTGCAGTGTGTGTCTCTCCAAGCATACATTCTGCCTGCGTACTTCACTGCTCAGAGGTGTCAGTTCAAAAGCATCTGTCCCATTTCCAGCATTTTCTCACCACACTGTTGCAATCTGCTGCTTTTCTGCCTGCCTCTACAGCCCCTGCAATGCAGATTTTAAGCTCTGTCTGTGCCAGTTTGTTTTTGCCTGTCAGTATTACCAGCATGACTGTCACATTCCATTATATTCATCTACTGAGGTGATACTTTTATTCAAAACCCATCCTTTTCCATAACAGCTTGTTAAGTATAGGCTCACAGTGGACCTAGATCCAGTTCCCAGGAAAGCTGGGGTACTGGGCAGGAGATGCTAGTCCATGTCAAGGTGAGCACTCACATATTATGGGCATTTTTCTGAGCTGTGGGGAGGATTGTTTTCTTCAATGTCACTATAGCTGAGTCCCACACAGAACATGGACCAGCAGTCTTTGATTTCATGTCTTTAAATGCCATATTGTCTAGAGCTGACATATGAGGCATCCAGGTACAGAAGGAAGTAAACTTATTGCTTGAGTAACAGTGAGGCTCATGGGAGATTTACATACACAAAAATGTTCTGAGGGTAGAAAAAAAATGATTGGGTCAGAGAGATAACCAATCATTATAGAGAAAGTGGGTCCAAGCATCAGCAGGAGTCGGCACCAACCAATCAAATGTCTTGGTACCGCCTCCTCTAGTTGCTGGGACCCACCTCCTCTACAATCTTATTGGTTATCTCTCTAAACCAATCATTTTTCATTCTGCCCTCAGAACATTTTTGTGTAAGTAAAACAGACCTTTCATGATGTCACCCATGTTGACACTGAATTCTCCATCCCTACCGTACATAGATTTGTTCCGACATCCCAAATCAGTTGCAGTGACCCAAGTCAGACATCTGAAGCCCACTCCAGCAGAACTATGTCCCCTCATAGGTCCTCCTTGATGCTCTCACTCACCTTTCAATACTAACAGGCTGGTCAAACTTAAAGACGATGTAGTCACCAGCCACAGGAGCGGTGGCCCAGAAGAAGTCTTCACCCAGATAGCTTTTCTCCAGAGTATGACCTTGGTAGACCTTCATGGATGTGAAAAGCTCTGCAGGTGGGTTCACGTGCATCTTCTGGAGTGGCGGTTTCAGGAAGTCCTTATCCTGGGAAGAACAAGAGGGATAATTAACTTCAGCTGTAGTAAGAGATAAAGAGTGGACACTGGAACTAGAGTTTGCTGGGAACTGAAGTCGACACCTACAGCTCTGATAGTAGGTTGAATTATATCTTGTCTACACAGGTATTATTGACTCCAGTGTAACCACATCAAAGAAACTGGATCTACACCGCAGCAATATTCTAGGACACAGATATACAAAAATGTGTCTACATGCTTAGCTGAAAATCAATATAGCTGCTTTAAATGCAAGTGGCTTCTCCAAAGCTGACGAGAGCATGTATGGAGTTACAGTCAGCAGTGAGAGGTGGAAGGTGGATCATACTGTCAGTTTCTGGATTTTTCCCGTTAGGGAGGAGTGTAGCCCGACGTGCTGGAAAAGGGACGGTCTGAAGCGTATCCGAAGGCTGGACTTCTGTCTCTCACAGTGCTTCTGCAGAGATGGACAGGGATAGAGAAGCAGAACAGGGGAGCATAAGTGAAAGACCTTTAACCAAGGCATCAGGAAACATGGGTATTGGTCTAAACATGCTAATTCAGGGCTGTTCATTCAGGTATCTCCTTCATAAGCCTTTTTTTGTGAAATGAAGAGGCTGTTCTATGGGAAACTTTCTTTACTTATGATGTCCCTCCTGGAATTGATTTTTACTGAATTATTATTAAGGATGTTGAGGACCGCGGCACCGGGTTTTATATCTTGGCTTGTTTAATGCTGACACTCTGGAGCCTGTTGTGACTTCCTTCCTACACTGATTCTGGCTGACATCACCAAACACAAGCCAGGCTCATTTTCCCAGAGACTGGCACTTGTTTACACCATGATAGTGATGGCATGGGAACACGGTGTCTCTACGGGTCATGCTGTCGACCCACAGTAACAGGTTACAGGCCCCTTGTCTCTGCATGGTGCCCTGGTGTCTCAGTGTGTGTACTTGAGTGTGTGTGTGTGTGTCTGTCTGGCTGTCCTGTGATGCACTGACTTACTGTCCAACATGCACCTGCTGCACCATTAAAAAAAACTCTCCAAATGAAAACAAGATCAGGCTTTAGTCAAACACGAAAATAATTACCAGATAACATCAATGTTATCAGACTGCCTTCTGGCGGCAGCTAAGACATTCAAGCCAAAGCATAAACAATGTACATTTAAAATGTGTTACTGCGATTCAATAAAATACTCCTGAGCTTGTGTTTGCACTACTCAGCGGTATGTTCATTTGCAAGGAAAACTACACCCTTGCTCATCTACACATAAAGCTATCGCTGTCTAATTACAAGGCTCTTCCTTCAAGAGCAACATGCTCTTCCAACATGTCTGTACAAGAAAATCAGTGGCAGATGCAAAAATGTGTGTAACTGTCCTATGTTCTTGCTTCCCATACATCCTGGGATACGCCCCAAGTCAGGACAATCCTACATGGAATAGTGATTACTGAAAGCATGTTCATTTCTTCTACCTGGACATAACCAGTGCCCTAATCTAAAGGCCAGCCCTGCTGAAGGCGCGTCAGGAGACGCTCTGCTGATAAAGAGTCTGTTCGGAGCAGGGCAGACTGCCGGCCCTTGGGCGTCTCAGCCCCTGGCACCAGGAGGGCGTGAGTTTTCAGCATTCAGCAAAACTATGATTTTAGTCCCTGAGTTCAGTTTCAGCTGAGCCTAAAGATATCTGGGATGGTGAAAAAGTGAGACTTCTCCCAGAACCTATGGAGGTCTGTTTTACAGACCATACTGAGCATTCTTTCAGGTGACTTTCCTCCATGGGAAATCTGAGAAATACAACAGATAAAGGAGAGACCTCAGTCCAGATACTCCTTTTCAGTGGGTTATAAGAAGAAGAAAAAAACACGTAAGTGTCACACCCAGCCACCTCTGATGTCCTAAAAAGGTTTAGCTGATAAACGGCCATCAGAACCCACATGCCAGCTGTCCCCTCACACCAGCGCTCTTTGAGTACACACCGAATAAGGCTCAGACTTCCCTGTACTGATTTCTTTTCTTGTCTTACTAGGACAGACTCTCCAGATACACTGGGACCCTGTACTGCATGAGCAGCTGAAAGATGAATGACTAAATGGATGATTTTATGCTAACGAGTTGAATTTTGGGAAAAGGGATATATTTACGCCAATCGTTGCTCCACATTGCTGAACTGCAAATATTCTCTCACTTCTTTCAGTCCAGAACAAAGAGGTTTCAACTAAACATTGAGCATCTATATCAACTGTCAAGTGGACCATCTGCTACCAAGATTATATCTTGGTATGACGTTGGACATCCCAGCTCTCCTGGAAGTTCTGGGAGTCTCCCACATGTTAATAGGGGCTCCTTAATGGCCACAAATGATAAACAATATCACAGACATTTGATTTTTAGAGACAGAGCATGTGTGAGAAATAGCAAAGACCCAAGACTTTATCTAGAATCTTTGTAGAAGGAAAGCAGACATCAGGCAGCTGCTACCATCATGCAGGAGACTCCTGGAACTTCCAGGAGAGCTGGGATGTCTGTAATGTACACTAAGTCACCATAATATAAGACATAACCCAGATGTCTGTGGCTCCCCCTCTGTCCACATACATCATCCTTCTCTGGACTGCAAACTTTCACCCAAAGGATGTGGTCTAGAAGCCAGTCGATAGGTTTCTCTTTGTAGAACATTAAGATGAACTCCACAATCAGGTTGAGATCAGGGGACTGGAACATCTTCCCTGTACAGAAAGAGGCATGGATGGGGAAGTGAGTTTGATTGAAAATGACAATTTTCCTGTATGTGTTTTTGCATAGCATGTCTCTGCACTGAGGCTGTTCAGGGTGCAACAAAAATATTCTCTCTGCTTTTGGGACTCCAGATTTCTCACCTTGTCAGCACCCAGCTACGGTCCCATGACACATTATCACTACACCCACTATAGGTGTAAGATAGGGAAGGGCAAATGAACATTTCACCCCACTAGATAGTGCTCTTGGTTTGCTTTGGGGCATATTTGAACCCTTTAATGAACAGATAGCACCATCTAGTGGGGGTCAGAAAATACAGCAAATGGTTCATGAAGCTTCATTTGGCCATAAGTAGTGTAAAATAAAACTCAAAGCTATGGAGCCAGTGAGGTTAACGAAATCACTGGGTCATAACACATCTTCTATGGCTGTTCCTGTTCAGTTTGGACAAGAAACTGTAGTGTGGTTGTGAGGTCTGGAGGAATAGAAATGGATTAATAAGAACAGTCAGAATTTCTCTGAATATAATGCATAATATGTACATGCTAATCTATGAAAGCCCCTCACCAATGAAACCCAGCTGAGAAAACTCTAGAATCATCCATTCCTCAGAATACAGCTGCAGTGCAAACTTCTTCATGGTGTCAAAGTAGTTTGGCTTGGCTACGATGTCATCTTCCAGCTACAAGGCATGAGAGGGGAAATGACTTTCAGACACACTGTCAATATGATAGAGGCAACCGGTCAAGAGACCTATATTTCACCAAACTAATAGTGATCAACATCACGATAAAATTCAAAAGCATAAAATCTAAAAGCACCTTCAGAACAATTAGTTATCTTAGTACTCTGAGAACCAATCAAAAGTATCTTATTCAAATTTACAGATATTTGCAGCTGAATGTATAGCTCAATATCAGAGGTGAAAACATGCAGCCTATATATCTCCCCACACACCTGTACATAATAAAGGCCTTTGTTCACAGCATACATCATCAGGAAAGCATAGTCCAAATTCTGTTTTGTTCTCCACCTGTATTGATACATGAAGCTCTGAATTAATGCTACATGGGAAAGTATGAGTGCAGCACAGAGTAAAAGCATAGAGAGTAAAATCTCAGACATAATTTGTAATAAACTACTAACGTACAATTTCAGGTTACCTTTATTATATTGTGAAACTGCTGCAATTGAGACTCTGCGTTGCCAATTGTGAGTGATTAACCATGAAATGGAATGACATCACACATCCAGAATGTTCCCCTGCCTTATACCCTTTACTTCCTGCACTAGGCACCTGCAGGTTCCTCATGACCTCATGCTGAATAAGTGCTTTTGAAGATGGATGGATCCATTACAGCATCCAGCACTATCCAAGGGAAATTCATCACTAACAGCAATTTGTGACTATAACCTCTGCCTGTTTCCAAAGTCACAGTCCCAAGTGATGTGCAGCAATGAGGCACAGTTAGAGTTGAGAGCAAAGTCTATACTCTTCGTTTCACTGGAGAGCATTCATTCCTTCTCATTTTTCTTTATCAGGAGGGAGTTCATATGAGATAAGTTCTCTGGGCCAACTTGCAATTTGCAATGAACAAAATAAAAAGACAAAAGTAATGGAACACAAATGCACAATTCTCCGAAAGCATCAGTGTCACAACTCTCTCTCTGTTTTGCATTAAATCCAACGAAACAAAAAGGAAATATACATGATTTTTAAAAATTGCTATAACATGCTTTTATGAAATTAAACATTAATATGGGACAGCAGACTCATACATTGACCTAATCTATACTTGTTCACAGAAAAGGCTGATAAGCACAATTACTGTACAGACCATATAACTATACAGACCATATAACTGTACAGACCATATAACTATACAGACCATATAACTATACAGTATAACGAGCCACATACCCGTACAGGTAACCAAAGCAGCGAGCATTTCTGCTAACACTGTAATATAATGCGGGCAAGAGGCAAGGCCATTACAATGTACAGTGACTGACACGAAGCGCCAATGCCTTCGGGTCTGGTTTGAGGGCTGCCTCTAGTGTACCGGAATCTAAACCATGGTTCATGGCCAGTATTCCACTGGGTCACAGAACACTGGAGGTTTTCCAGTGCGGTTGGTTAAGAGAATATATTTCCTATTTTTATGACCCCTCACATTCAGGCCTTCTATTCGCATCTGGGAAGAAAAGGGAAATGATTAAACTCATGAAATCGTCAAATAATCTGCCGGCATCCCTGTTCCGTGAATTTTTCTTACGCCAGACTGGTCCGCGGACGTGGGCCCCACTCCAGTTCAGTGCCCGCTTCCTCCCGCCTGCGTTTTCTACCCCTAAATGTAGTTTCTGAATCCGCCCCCTGGAAGCAACCAGGCGGCAGCCGCCAAATTCGAATGATATCACAGTTACTCACTTTGCGGGAAAAGGGCTGCAAGCACTGCAACAGCAGCTCGACAGCCACACCCAGTAAAAGCCAGGAACAGCAAACGTCTTACGATATTTCTCAGTACTTCCAGTGTCATTTACCAGTACTGGCGAGGTCTTGTGACTCATATAGCTCACATAATTTTGCAACCTTGAAGTATTTATGAATTATTTTACTACAATTTTAAACAAAGTTGTTCTTTGTTTACTAAGGTCTTATTTCATTGAAATAACTAATAATAGCGAACATTTTTCATTGGAGTCTAGAATTTAATTAATGCACCGGCCTGCAGTAAAGAGGTCATACAATGTTTTGCATATGCAGCCCAAGTCCTCAGAAGAGGAAATGAAGCCTCACCTGACTCTCTCCTTCGAGTCACCAAAGGTCACCCTCAGGTTGTTGAAGTCAGGGTAGTAGCTGCTTGGTGGGGAGATGACCTCTAGCAATCCAGAGCTGAACTCGCTGGAGAAGCTGTGGCACGAAAGTCAGGGGATTAGATAAAGTTTGAAATGAATGAGAATGATCTCACAGATAACATTTCAGGAAGTTGCACAACGATTAAATCCTTTCAAATCCACATTTTGTATATTGGTAATGCAAACAGTCTGCTCACACAGATAGTGAATTATGTGGCCGCAACTGAATATAACAAACAGACATGGACAAAAGCCTTTTGTTCGGCTAAGTGTTAGAATGGCTCAGATGTGAGACGTGAGTGATTTTACACTTGGTGTGATTGCTGTGGCCAAACATGGTGGTTTCAGGAATCTGAGAAACAGCCCCCATTAGAGAATTAAAAAATATTACAATATCTCCAGTTCTGACAGGCCTGACCACACTCAGGTAAGAGGGTTAGGCAGTACGCAACTGCTTCTGCAGTCCCTCGACAACACTCTTCACGTAGTCCGTGTCCGTCTGTGGAGAGAGAAATATCCGTTAAATGTGCAGCCAAGAGAGAAACTGCTGACAGCAGCTCAGTCCACACTTTGTATTCCACCAGAAAGAGAAGAGAGTCCACCAGGTCTAAAAAATATTTCAAAACACATCCATTCTAGAAAAGGATTTCAATGTATGGGAGAAAATAATTGTGCCTTATGAATAATGTGGAGAGAATCTGCAAAGAGATTCCTGATCGACATTCATGATTCTTGTCTAGAGTATTAGTAAGTCAGGTAAGTGATGACTTTGTTAGATAGTTAATGAAATGGACCCTGAGAAGGACACACCTCCCCAACGAAAATTACGATGACACAGTCCAGCTTCTCCTCAGGGGACAGCCTGTCGATGAGAGAACGCAGTGTCTCCGCCAGGTAGGACCTGACTTCCCTTTTCACCGTGGGGATCCCCATCACTATGGAGACTGTGCAGAGGAGAAGCAGGATGAAAACAAGGCCTTGAACATCACTGCAAAATCATACTGCACCCTCTCCGTTTTTGGCCACCGAGTTCCATTCCAACAGCCAGGTTGTTAAGCTAAATGGTCACTGAACAGAGACCACGTAGCCCAGGTGCCCGCGAGCGCTTTGGCAGGGTGTCGCTGTTGTATTCAAAGGAAGTTTGCGCACATTTACGGCAGTGTTATTCATAGTCTAACATGCATTGTTGTCAGGAGTTGTCAGAAATATATTGATTGACTACCGTCATATTTGCGAATGGTCGCTAACAGAGGCAGTCGCTAAACAAGGAGAGGGTCTGTACCGTTTATTAAATTTTCTTAAAGTTTTATGAGACATGGCAACATGGCACAAAAACAAATGAATCGACATTTAATATAGTTCCGGAAAACCACCCTGACCCCTTCACTACTCCCCATTGGCTCTTTACTTTTACACCGTAGAGAATCCTTGCAAAATTATGAATTATATAAAGGACAGTTATTAAAGGATCAAAATATAAAGAGATCAAACAGGGGCAATAAAATACAACAAGCTATTAATAGAACACAGAAATGTTTCATTAATGGATAATACTGCGGAGGACTCCTGTTAATGTGTATCCAGTGTAACAGCGGCCTTCTGTGCACACTGGCAATTTAGCGGTAAGGAATGCGGCCTTGTGACTTGAAAACCCTCGGGCCACATCAGAGTTGAGCAAGTGCCCTTAGTCTGAACTGCTCTTGTATAACACCCTGTATAATAGCTGTAAAACTAAGGCAAATCAATTTGGATAAAAGTTTAAATTACCCTGGGAACACCAACCGTAGCCAACTGTTTGATGATTTATTAGATTTCTGGTTTATATATAATAAATTCTTCCATCCATGTTTAACTGTTTATCCAGTACAGAATCATAAGGTATATGGTAATAACACATTAAATATTACCCTTTCAACAAGATAACACACTATTAGTTAAAAGTCTGAACACTCTTGCTTTTAATGCATCTGTCTATAACTTAGCCATGATATTCACCCTAACTGTCTCTAACTAGCTCTATTGGGTTTGGGTGGGGGGTTGCAGAGGCCAGGTCACCTGTCACAGCACTCCATCTCTTTCCTTGTGCACATGATAACACTTACTACGTTACCTCAAAGTATGCTTAGGGTCATCGTCTTGTTAAAAAACAAATGATTTTCAGTTGGTTTGTCCAGACGTTTGACCGGTATGGTATATGATAACAGTTATCATGGGGCAAACCATCACATCCCGTGAATATAAACAGCTCAGCGTGTGCTTCTGTGCAAAGGCTGACCTTGGATTACTGAGGGAGAGGGATCTTTTCCAGCTCCCTGCCTGGGTTTTACACAGGGGGTCGTTTTGTGGGTCTATTAAACAGTTAAAGGGTCTATTTATAGGAGTGAGCTGATGTCTCGGTGGAGAGCCCTTCGTGCTCTTTAACAATGGCACATGTGCCCATGGCTCAGATCAGACCCTCCTCCAGCCTGTTTCCCATGAAAGCTCGCTGTCCCGCGGAACACAGAATGGACTGAAGATAAAAGGAACCGTGGAGAGGTGTACTAATCATCCCAGGGGTGATCATTTTCTTTTTTTATAATGTTTCACAATTGTGGTTTATCAGGCAGTCTAGCCTCAGGAGAGAAGAGGGACAGAAGTCAAAGCAACTCAGTGGCATGAACCATCAAACTACAGAACTGTGCAAAAATCTTAACAAGGCAAAGAACATTTTTAAGACCATTTATCTGGATAGGAAATGTATATTTGCTTGGAACACAATTAAACACAATTAAAGACGTGCAAATCAACAGTAACACAATAAAATATAAACAAGAATTTGTTCTGTTCTCCCAAACGTTACTGATATTTTGTTGGATGGCTGGATCAGTGCCGCTTTGGGTCCCAAACCTCTGCTCAGGGGCACCTCAGCCATTCCATGCATCTGTTAAATTTAAATTTCAAATGAATTAATTAACTTAAAAACTCAGTGAGGTACTGATTACCCAAACAAGGTGGGGTAGTAGTTGAGTCAAGAAACACATGGGTGTATTGGACAATTGCTGCAAATACTGGGGTGACTGTAGGAGATGTTTGAAATTTGCTAATCTGATACTTTGACAAGCATAATATCATGTTTTTACGCCAGTACGAAGATCTTCTTTGACGGTACCCTACCTATAAACATAGGTGGTTCTAAACCCTATTTAGGGGTCTAGAACCCCCAGACTTTTATCTCAGCCCCTCTGGAAAATAAGTATTGTGAACCATTCCTGTTCAGCACCAGGGGGGTGGGGCCGGCATCCCATATTT
This sequence comes from Cryptomyrus ogoouensis, assembly GCA_025773925.1. Classification (NCBI taxonomy): domain Eukaryota; kingdom Metazoa; phylum Chordata; class Actinopteri; order Osteoglossiformes; family Mormyridae; genus Cryptomyrus; species Cryptomyrus ogoouensis. The sequence continues at coordinate 13,580,460 of JAOYFF010000036.1, forward strand.
TTTCAGGGTCAAATCCTTGAATCGCCCCTGTTGGAATACAAGAATTCTGGGGAATATGTTTCATTTATGCCTCATCATTGGCTGAATATTGGATGCTGACTTTTCCGGACATTTCCACAGTGTAAATGCTATGGGCATGAGAGCTCTTTCATTGCACACCTGTCTATTATTTGCTTTAATATCCATGCACTGATTCAGCATGGCTTTTATTTCCTCTATATGGGGCCGTACTCATCTCAGTCGGCTTTCCCTCATCAATGAATTTCTTGATTTCCCAAAAAATTATGACGTCATGCGAGGGATTCCATCTCAAAAGCGCTGAGAAATAGTGGCCTGAAAGATCGATGAACCGAGCACCAGTGAAGTGCTGAGATAGCAGCAGATCTGATTTCCACATCTGAACGCAGCTCTCCCTGTGACACCCCCCATGGGGAGGAAGGCAGTCTCTCTGTTTCAGTCTGAAGATGATAAGGGTGGGTTTGCATGACAAATATCCAATAGAGGATAATGGACTGGCATCACACTAGCAGCTGTGAGACCTCGGGTGCAGAATGCTTATGTGTGTTTTTGCATCACCTTGAATGTGTAATTTCCAGCCCTCACATCACTGTTTGGTTTTGCTCTTCTGGACGTCAAAATGGCAGTGAAAGCTGGTGCGGAATGGTAAACAGCACTGGGAAGGGAAAGGCAGACTGGGAGAAATGCCTTCTTAACAGATGACTTCTTTCACTTCATCTTGTATGGTTACCTCACTTGAAGTCCAGCAATCAGCCAAAATCAGGTAAAGGGAGTAAAAATCAGGACTTAACTAGTTAACTAGTACCAGGGGCAGACAAGTATGTCAGTGCAAAAGCTTGGACAATGAGAGAAAGGAAGTGTAGTACAAGAGAAATCAGCTTATCCTTCCTTCTGTTCCTCCCTTATTTTGTAACAGAGATGGTCTTTTGTGCCTCTTATCCTTATAGATTTCAGAGGAACATGATCTTTCCAATAAAACCACACCAGGAAAGCCAACCAGATCATCGCACTTCCACAGCGAGGGACCAAACCTGATCCGCTCACTCCCACACTAAAGAGGACAAAAGCCCGTGGACCCCTGACTCAGATTCCCCAACAATCACTTAGAGCCCGAACTGATTATGCTGCAGTAAAAAAGGCTGGATATTGCTTCTCCTGTTGTGCTGCTTTGACTTTAAATGGCATGTGAACTTAGTTTTGGACATCAGAAACAAAGGCCCCGTAAGGCAACACCATGGTGCAGCCAGAGTGGCCGAAAGTAGCAGTTTGGCGTTGTCTGCTATGAGGCCTTTAGCCCAATGGAGAATGGGCCAGACAGGAGTTCTGGAACCAAGAGAGCCTGAAAGTGATAACGCATTCAATATCCAACATCCCCAGTTCAATTGTAATGGAAGTGAGGTCTTGACCAAAAGAACAGCCATGGGTCTTTTGTTCATCTATCTGCTGTGCTCTTGCTTGACTAAATGTGCTTTAGAAGATTTTCTTTAACACTTTGGTAAACTGATGCAGAAGGTCAAGAATATCTCAATAAATGTTCGTGACAACTGTTCTAAAATACTTTTGTAAGAAGAGATGTGTGGCCGTCCCAGGGTGGGGCAAAAACAGTTAGTGAGTCATTCATCAGTGCGTAATTAAAAATAATACGAAACTTCTGCTTTGTCTCTCACACAAGGACACACACCCCAGACTTGTTGATCTTCCTGGCACCTGTTTTGTTTCCCAGAACACATTCGTCCTACTGAACCTAAAAAGGCTATCTTCTATTTTCCTTCCTCATCACCACTCTGCTAAACTTGTACCCTAAGTTCCCTATCTGTCCAGCCATTCCCACGTGATGCAGTTGTATTTGATGGCCCAACCAAAAAAAAAGTCTCACAGCATTCCTTCAGTTTTTGTACTATTCACATCCACACTTGTGCGGTTGTGGTGAGAGACTGTCGCCATGCCCACCTCCAGTCCGGCCCTGCCCCACTCGCACCATCGGGTAAAGGCTCTCCGGGTTGTTCGAGAGGTGAGGTACGTGGTCGTAGACATTAGGCACCTGGAGCAGCTCCTTGCGGGCCAGAACCTTCAGCAGGTCTTGGGTCTCGTCTGAAGGAAGGAAGTGATAATGCGGCAACCTGTTACAATGTAAGCATGATGAAGAAGGCAGAACAGCCCACACTGGGCCTGTTTCTGCATATGAAACCTGGGCACAGCATTGAGGCTGAGTAAAACTATGGATTATGGCTTCTGATCACGTGCAGTACCAACGCACCGCTCGGGAACTTCCAGGGATTCAAATCTGTTTAGGTGAACGGACTAGGGAGCATGCTAACATTATTAGCAGATGAGTATATCGTAAGGGAAGAGGAGTCCGAGCTTAAAAGCTTATTTAAGAGCATTTTTTAAATTTATTAGAAGAACAATTGTGAAAAGCACCTCTTGTTACCAACACGACGAAACCTCAAACAAATGTTTGTGGGATTAATACATCTTTGTAAGCCTGCCTTTGTATAAGGTTTTCACAGAGCATTTTACGCTGTAACCAATATAAAGGATACAAAGGAAAACAATGTACAGTAACAGACAAAATTCTGGACACACCTACTGAAAATCATTTGTTTTTCAACAAGATAACAACGCTAAGCTCACATCGAGGTTATGACATAAGTATTATCTTGTGAACAATGAAAGAAATGAAGGGCTGTGACAGATGACCTGGCCCCCACACCCCACCAACCTAAACCCTACAGAGCTGCTTTGGGATGAGTTGGATTGAAGAGTAAGAGCAAGGTAGCCATCTTGTGAAACTTTTGAAGGGTGTAAAATTTGAGAGAATGTCATTCCAATAATTGATATGCATTAATTCATTGCCTCAAGGCCTTTTAACGTAAATAACATACTTATAATAGAGACAAGTTCATTAAAAGCAGGTGTATCCAGATTTTTTTACTGGTACTTCAACTGTAGAGAAATGTATACAAAATGGCGATATACACATAGAGGCAACCTGGGAATCCTGAGAAGCACAAAGGAGAGGAAACAAAGGTTCCTATGAAAAGGACGAGAGAGGGAGACACACCTCTATTAACACCTCCATTTACATAACTGTCTTGTCCTATAGACATAACAAGCAACGCGGTCATGCTAATGGTTCTTGTGCAAAATATGAAGGACTATAGCCATAGCCACCTGAGGTGCTGGTATTAGCTTGCTTGCTGCCCCTGCTGTCTGTGATGGTGTGCCTGAGCTGCTCGAGGATGCTGCTGAGCTCAGAGGAGCGCTGCAATGTCCTGTGCTCTGCCACATGGAGGCGCTCTCTCAAGTTGTGGAACTCCCGCTCGTAAGCCATCAGCTTCTCTGCAAGAGGAGAAGGACATTATCATAACTGCTTCATTACAGTCATGGTACTTATATCAACCGTATGCTTCCTATTGGATGCCATTTCAATCATGTACATATCATTTGCTTTTCTAATGGTCCATTTTTAACAATGTCACATAAGGATTGCTATCATAGGTATGTCACTCATGTGAGCACCTCTGTAACTGAATGACACAGCTCCAAAACTCTCACAATACCTTGAATATTTGAATATCATTTATATATATAATATACAGATAATGACCCCAAGGAGCCTTTGTGGTTATGTAGTAAGAATTGGCTTGTGAATAAGGTAAGAGATGGAGTGCTGTGACATTATAGATGACAGCTTCAATTAAAGTGATACTGGCAATGTTTGTGAATAGCCAAACTAAGGTCAAAGAGCAAGCTACGTTTAAAAAAAATCTTCAGCTCAAAGCACCCCATTAAAAGTTCACAGAAGTGCACACTCCTAGTGACTTCCATCACTGATCACTCTAGTCTGTCACTATGATTCTGTTGCACATAATCCTCGGTCTGTCACAAGACACACCAGCTGGAACGTGATATATGCTTTCTTATTTTAGGTAAATATTTTCAAGTTTTCAGCAAAGTCTGCCTACTCCACATGTTGTATTGTTGCAATCAGTAAAGCCACCAGACATAAACATATTTTGTTTGGAAATTTCACACCTATTCTCTCAGCTTAGAGGTTATGGTTAAAACCTGAATGGTGGCTAAACTGGTGAGAACTTGGGTTCATCCACCCGATAGCATTTAATAAGCTGCTGTCCGAAGGCTGGTCATACTATGCGATGGTCCCTTAGTGAAACATGACCCTGTATGGTTTAGGGTACAGCACTGTGTGTTGAAGCACCACACCACCTACATCCGCCCCCCCCCACAGGGCCACCACACCACCTATAGTCCCCCCCCCTTTCCTGTGGCTTATTCCCTCCCACTTTCAATTGACAGAACATATCAGGCACACAGAAGGGCAGCTCCAAAAACTCTGGTCATCACCAAAGGCTAGGAGGCTAGAAGAGCCAAATGCTTTCTGAGTAGGTAGGGGAAGTCCAGAAGAATGTTCAAACAAAATAAAATATCCCCCCCCCCCCCAAGTCCCACCATCAGCTCTGCTCTTAGTCATGCAGTATACAGCTGCTGTATTGTGCGAGAGGCTGCAGAAACGCCTACATGAGCCGTGACAACAGCCTGCACTGTAAATAATTCAGATATTTCGCTCATTTGTAGGTATATCGTTGAGTTTCTGGAATTCAGGAAGATGACTGTCGTTACTAAAGACAGCCACAACGAAGGTATGCAAGATGCAGCATGTGTCGGGGACATCGGCGCATTTTACATCGCATCATCCTTCTGCATAACCATGGAAACCAATGCCAACTCTGCCACATGAAGGCGTTCTTTCAAAAACGCAGGAAAAGCACCCACATAGTGTCAAAATGTTTACCAACACTGTTTACGTTTGTGGTAACCGTACACTGGAACGCCGTGATGGTGGTGTGCATCTCAGCTGCTTGGCAATCGTTTGCTATTCATTTTTAAGAACAGAAAAAGGTTGCTATGACATCAGGCTGCATGTTGAGGGAGTATCTATGATACATGGAAGAGATCCAGCCAGATAAGGATATCAAGCTGAGCGAGCGATCAGCTAGAGAAAGCCGCAGCAGCAGAGCACAGCAAAAAGAAGCAAACGTAAAGTATATTAAAGCAGCAAGAGGTATTAATAAGAGGAAACATATCACATTGTTTTAATACAAAGCAACACGCTCACAAAAAACTGGCAGCACTGCAAACAGACAGCTGGCGTGCCTGTGAATGCCGTACAAACACCATCTGAGAAGCACTTGTATTTAGCAAATCCACAAGTTTACCTAAGAGATGCTATAATTCACCCTGCATTCATCTTCAGGTTTATTAATGTATCAGAAATACAAATGGAAGCTACTGGCATCCAGTCCAGGGTGTTTCCCTTTCTCTGGCTTTCCCCCAAAGTCCAAAGACACATGGTTTGCTGAGTGTTCGTTTGATTTTGTGAGTGTTTCTGTGCCCTGTGATAGACTGGCATCCTGTCTCGGGCGTTACCTGGCTGGCTCATATTTACTTTGGACCATCTGTGTTCCTGGGTGCTCATGGTTCTTGTGTTAATGTGTCAATCAACCGCATACTTTGATACCAGGCCTGCTGTGATATGGGTGTTATATTAAAGTTAAGTATTTTAATAAGACTAACTGCATACTTACAATTAGCAAGGGCACAGACAGGTATATGGTGTTGTAGTTACAAACGTATTTTATTTTACTTGCAGCCATTTGGAAGTCCTTATAATCTCATAGTGTGGAATAGCTGCTCGCATTTCCAGACCTCTTGCCAACCTTTATTCGAATCCACTAGCCATGTTTGTTTTCAGTCTGATCAGAGAGGGCAGAAGAGAGTTTATATACAATCAGATACCCTTTCTGACTTCCTGCCACTTTCCCCCTGGACAATAAACAACTGAAGCTCACTTGCGTCACAAAACGGACCGTCTGCATCGTTTCCATTTTCGAGCGCCACCCGCCCCTGTGCTCAGCCCCCACACGGTCTCCACGCTTGACCTCTGTGACGAAAATGACATCACAACAGCTGCACAGCGGATGGCACATCTGTATTTAATGTGAAGCTGCCCTTATCCCTCAAGCCCACCTGTCACCCTCAGCCTGAAGCAGCCGGAAGTTGAATGAATGAAGAACAAGAAACCAAATGAAAAGCTACGTACACAATGGATGGTGCTTCACTATCGTGCTGTTTTCCTAGGAGACTTTCCTCTAATCGTATAGCAGCATAGTGACTGCTTACATGCGGCTTCGCACTGCCATCACTTGACTATGATCTAGTGGCACTGAGCAGGACAACCTCCATCTCAAACAATCCACTTGGAATATTTGACACTGGAAAATCTGCTGCCGGCCTGCTGACTTCTTACACAGCTATTCAGACAGCTCAGCTGATCTTCGGGGAAGAAATGTCTGTCGTTCGGCTGTATGAACCGACTTCCATGTCTTTTCAAGTTGATTCTAAACAAAGAACAAGAATACTAAGTAGAAAATGTGCAATTGCCATATTCTGAGGTTTTCAAGTTTATTAATCGATATATTTCCCTGACATATGCTGTATTACTCATCTCCACATCTCAACAAAATTATACCAAAATTATTGATGTAATTTGTATCAGTTGATGTCAGTTGTATGGTTTCTGGAAAATTCATGTTACTCATGTTTTCAAAATAAACTTGGCACCCCCCCCCCCCAAAAAAAAAAAAATTAAAAATTCACAGTTACACAGAGATAAGTTTAATGGGCCGACAGGAGACAAATAGGGATTTCCCTGGAATAGGTCAAATGACATCATATTTGGTCACTCATATATTTCATGCTAGTTTCATAAGTAACAAAGTATTTAACTTACAAGTTCAGTTGAAGCCTGGATGTTTGGAATGTAAATAATTTGTATTTTGATTCATTGCAAAACCACAAATGGTTTGTATTTCAATCATGTGATCAGAGTGGAGGAAAAAAGTGACAACTGGTAGGTCCCTGTCACCCCATAGAAGAGTGACAGCTGGTAGATCCATGTCACCCCATAGAAAAGTGACAGCTGGTAGATCCATGTCACCCCATAGAAGAGTGACAACTGGTAGATCCCCGTCACCCCATAGAAGAGTGACAGCTGGTAGATCCATGTCACCCCATAGAAGAGTGACAGCTGGTAGATCCATGTCAC
>JAOYFF010000036.1:13590876-13617493 GCA_025773925.1 Cryptomyrus ogoouensis
TGGCAGTGTCGTCCTGTCTGCAGCCGTTAGCGCCGCCAGCATTAGCCTCGCTAGCGTCTTCAGCTGCAGCCTCGAAGCGAGCATAGAATGTGTTCAGCTCGTCTGCCAGAGACACGTCAACGTTCATCATACCGGATGTTGATGCTTTATAGTCCGTTATTGTTCTTAGTCCCTGCCACAGGCTCCTAGAGTCACTCTGTTGGAGCTGTGACTCTAGTTTCTTCCCGTATCGCTGCTTCGCCTCCTTCACCGCTTTCCGCACGTTGTATGACGCAGCCTTGTACCAGACCATGTCACCCGTCGCAAGACCCGCGTTATAGGCAGCGGTGCGAGATCTCAGAGCGTCGCGGATGGTTTTATCCACCCACGGTTTTTGATTGGGAAACGTTTTCATGATCGTTTTCTGTACGGTATCATCCGCTAGTTTCCTGACGAATCCCACAACCGCTTCCGTAAACACGTTGATGTCATCGGAGCTGTTTCGGAACATGTCCCAGTCTGCGTAATCAAGTGCGTCCTGTAGAGCGGCCACCGATTGGTCCGTCCAGCACGCAACCTCCCTCTGAACCGGAGCTTCCTGTTTGAGCCTTTGTTGGTATTTTGGCATAAGGAAGATGGCGACATGGTCAGATTTCCCAAACGGGGGACAAGATAGTGCCTTGTAGCCGTCCTTGACTGTTGTATAGCAGTGATCCAGTGTCCTTTCGCCCCTGGTGGGGCAGGTGATGTGTTGATAGAAGTTCGGCGCTGCGCGTTTGAGGTTGGCGTTGTTAAAGTCCCCCGCCACAATAAGCGCAGCGTCCCGGTGCTGTGTTTGGTGCTGTATGAGTGCCTCATGCAGCTCGCATAAGGCTTTGTCTGTGTCCGCTTGTGGTGGAATGTAAACGACGCTGATTATGACCGATGTAAACTCTCGAGGAAGATAGAAAGGATGACATTTGATGGACAGTAGTTCCAGGTTGGGTGTGCAGGAGCGTGTAAGAAGAACAGCGCTCGCGCTGTTGCACCAGCTGTTGTTTACCATTAAGCACGCGCCGCCTCCCCTTGACTTCCCCGATTCCCGTGTCCTATCCATGCGGTGAACCGAGAAGAACTCGGCCGGCTGGATGGCGTGGTCCGGCACCGCTGGGTTTAGCCATGTCTCGGTGAAGCAGAGGAGATTGCAGTCCCGAATGTCTCTCTGGAACTTTACCCAGGCCCTGAGGTCATCGAGTTTGTTCTCCAGTGACTGGACATTGGCGAGCAGGACGCTAGGCAGAGGTGTGCAGTGTGCACGAGCTCTCAGCCTGTTCCTGACGCCGGCTCGTTTCCCTCGGGGCCTCGCCGGCTCATTTTTTGCTGATTGGTTCTTCATGGTTTCCATGCCAACCACACATCACCTGAGACTGGAATTCATAATGTGCAACAATGCTGACAGAACGAATGCAAACATGACCGGCTGGCACAGAAAGAATAAAGGAGGTCAGAATCATGACACTGCATGGAAGTGACAGGCGGAACGGTCACGTGACACATCGCAACTGTAGTGATGTGATAAAATGGGAGGAGAGGGAGGCACCTGCAGCATTAACTGGAGAATGCCAGTTTCTCTTTATTGGGAACATTGAGAAATCGCTGGTAAGGACAACTTTGAATGCAACATTTAGAGCACATGTATGACCAGAAGAAGATTAGTAAATACACAAGTCTAAATGCCGTCTCCCTTCTGTAAAAAGCCAGAGAAATCAAAAAGAGAAATCAAATCAAATCAAAAAGCCTTAATCAAAGATCTCTTCCTGTAAGACAGCATGAAGTCTAAGCGGAGGACCCCCACACTGCCGCAGACGCTGCGTTTGTAATCATAGTACAACTGCATTTTTTTTCCACAGTGAAAGAAATCAAGAGGATATTTAAAACAAAGCCTTCTTTCATGACTCTTAACTAGCTAACCATGAAAGCACCACCTTTTCACTGAAAAAGATTACTCACACAAATATCAATGATTTATTGAACATATATACTCATTCCATGCCAAGAAGTACATACATTTCACCCAGTTCCTTCTAGACCTCCAGCACCCAGCAAACACTGAGAAACCGCACGAGGTTTCATTGACAATGGACAGCCTCAATCAAAACACACATATCATTAGAAAAGCCAATTACTTCATAAATGACCAGCATAAAGGCCATTGCTCAGAAACCCAGGGGCATCACGGAAACTCCCAAGAACCACAGAGTGTCTGGGTCGGCGCTTGTCCGTCCCTGTCCCTTATGTTCGGTCCCCATTTGGCCAGTGGATCGTCACATGGATTGTTACAAAACAAGAAAGGGCTTTTCACCCAAGACTCTCCCTTGGCTGTAAAATGTCCTGTATTAACACCCCAACTGGATTTTCTATCCATGCATCCATCCACCTTGTCATCCCTCACCCTGGTTAGACGTGCACAATATATAATTGCATTACATATATCATTAATAACTGAGTCAGACAACTGACAAATATATTGTAATACACATACGGATGTGACATTGTGGCTGCTGCTTGTGAGCCAAAACACCACAGGAGGCCTCTCACCTGTCGCCATACACATGGCCACGCACTTAGCTACTTGCTGTTATTAAAGCAGGCTCTAGGTCAAATGATTGTGATAAATTATTTTGCCATTTTCGCCCAACCCTACTCTGGAGGTCCAATGTCGACTGACTGCCCAACCCCCCCTGGGCGTGCTGACATTCTAGAGCAGGGGTCTCCAAATCCGGTCCTGGAGAGCTACTATTCAGTAGGTTTTCTATCCTACCTGGCTTCTGATGAGCCACACTAGTTCTCAGGTAAATACCAGGAGCAGGTGTGGCTCATCAGGATAGTAGCTCTCCAGGACCGGAGTTGGAGTTCTCCCCACATGCTGAGGTTAATTTGAGTTACCAAATCGCTTGTAGCTGTGAATGATGTATATGTGTCCTGCGATGGGTTGGTGCCCCATCCTGGGTAGTTCTCTGCCTTATGCCCAAAGGCTCCAGAGTCCCCCCCCCCAACCCTGAATAGGACAAGAGGTTTCAGCAAATGAATGGATGGGCAGTTGGTTGTATTGTGTTTGGTTACTAATAGTTAAGATTAGGACTTGCTAGGGTAAAGGTCATCACTGTTGAGGTTATGGTTTTGCCCAAAGAAATGAATGGAGAGTCCCCACAAAGATATAAATACAAACATGCATGTGTGTGTGTGTGTGTGTGTGTATGTGTGTAAAAGTATCTTCTATAAGAAATAAAAATGCAGTAATACAAGGCAGGAGTGTAAGATGCTTTTCACTGATATTCTTCCCTGTTAAAAAAAAATTCTCAGCCCTCTCCGCTTTTACAGAACTTCAGCTGTTGGACTGAAAACTGTCTAGGAGCAAAGACACAACCACTAAATTTAAGTGAAACTGGTGTACTAATCAGGTTATTAAAAAAATCTAAAAATGAAGCATTTCATTTTCTTACTTTCAATGCTTTTGTTTTTTTATGGTGCAAGTATCAGTCTTTTGCATATTTTTTTTAGTTGACGTGAAGCATCTATTATATTGTTGTCGTGTCCCTACAGGATGAGTCTGAGTAAGGTTCCAGCTATGGGTGGAGATCGCTCTTGGCGCTCATACGCTCGACCGTCTGACCTGCAGTGAGCAAGTTTTCCATGTTCTCCATATATATACAGCAACCCAGCAAGCACAGAATATTCAACTAACATTAGCTTATGCTTCTCCTGTGGTTAGTTTTCTCATAACATTTAGAGAATGTTCTCCAAACTTTGTTTTGAACTAAAAACTAACCATAGGACAACCAAACAAACCTTCAGGGACAATTTCTGTAATCAAAAATTGCTAGCTGGGAAGGGCCTAGACGTGGGTATGGATGGTAAGGACATGTCCATATCAATATTGTGGGACTGCCATTAGTGTTTTGGGGACGGGAGGTTCATATTTGAAGAAAAAAATAAGTTGTCATCAGGTAACCAAAACCTAACGACTCTGACGTCACCATATCCTCCTGAAACCCGACCCATTCATTTATGTCCATTGTAGTGGACATTGTATTTTTGCATTTATTTTTTCACTGATGTTAGGAAACGTATTTATTCCTGTTGTGCACTAAGGAGGACATGCTGTGACATTAAAAATAAAAATAAATTTGAAAAAATCTAAATTGTAAGATGTCTTATTTCCTTCAAAGACACATAACCTACAATTGAAGGACACTTTTTTCCTTGGGTCTCAGGAGGATATAGGCCTGCTTTCCTAAGGAAAAGGAAAATGTGTTGTCAAATTAAACGAAAAAGTCTGTTTTAATGGTTATATACACAGTATAAATGACATATGAACAATTTCAAACAACACCATTTTAAAATCTATTATTTTTCACCTAACTGAAGAATTAACCGCTTCCCCTCGGTTTAGTTTGGGTATTTGCGAATAATCCCTTGTTGCTTTATTACAATTGCAGACTTAATTATTCTAATTTGATCACTGACGGGAGGAGTTGAATCGCGTGATTAAATGTATGTATAAGATGGCTAAGAAATGTCACAAAATTTAATCACATGACCTGGAAGTCATTCTAACTCTATCTTTCTAATTGAATGGAAGTTTCTGCCTGAATGGATTGATAGATTGAGAGCTGCTGGTTGCAGGGGCGTAGGCACCGGAGGGTACCCCCAATATTTAATTTGATTCTTTCATCCCCACTCAATAAACAGACCTTTATATTTAAATTATTATGTTGGGCCCCACCCGCACCCCCGCCCCAGTGTCAAACTCTCTCCAACGTCCTTGTATGTGACAATTTGGTTATACAGTCTTTAACTATTATTCCCTTTTCTCTCACACTGTTGTAATTCGACTGAAACCCTGTTATAACGCCTTATAGACTAAAGAGATCCATCAAAACCTCTGTGAGGATTATACTCACACCTCATGATAATCAACTGTTACCACCGCCACCCGTTTCGTCACACGACCTACTGTACTTTTATATTTCATATATTTCACAGACTACATAGCCTACTTATTCGGATGCCTGCATTACAACTTATACATACTTTGGTCAAGTTTAAACGTAACCCACACAGACGATTCATGTTTCTGCATTTACGATAAGCAGACACTTTCTTATCAAGTAGTCCGTGCGAAACTTTTTTTCCCAAATCATTAGTATATATGTTTGTGTCGCCGGAAAAACACAGACACGACGGTCAACAGGTTTGGTTAAATATTTGAAAACTGTCCCGAGTCTTTGCTGATTTGCCCATAGGATGAACTCAGCGAAGTAAGATTTCCCTTTCTGGGTAACAGCGCGACCACTTGCTTACAGCCTTTGGTCCGCGCCGCCTCCGGCATCCCACACGGGGCCACATCGCACAAGTGCGTCCCGGTACAGTACAGACACTCATAAGAAGGGTCTCCAATAAATGCCGTTCTTTGTATCAGCAGCAGCAGATATGTCACTGTTCGAAGTGACAGTGAGTCTAAAACAAAACAGAAACCGCCGTGCATTACCTTTTCCATTTTGCCAGGCTGTGTACCAAGACAGGCTGAGAAAACTGGAAAGGAACATAACCACGATGGCAGCCGATGCATTCCTCAGCCTCATTTCATTTCAGCTGTTTTCAAGGTGCTGATCTCCTAGCAGATGTTTTTCTTTTTTTGTTTTTCCCTCCAGAACTACTGTAGGATATTGTGAACAGTTCAGCCCCCGCCGATATCGCGCTTCCCAGTCGTAAAAATCCGTGGGATCGCTTCACCCACTGCGAAGTGACGCTGGTGGGGAAGATGACAGACCAGCGGTATATATTGTATGCAGCTTTCTCCAAGCACCGATCAACCGCAGTGATTTTGCCAGCAGCAGCCAGTTACTGAACTGAGTTCACTCAAGTAGCTGTCAGGAAGAGGTATAAGCTAAATAGATGTCACTTTCTTCCCTACGTCAGAGATACATCCCAGGAAAATCGCAAGCTCGTTTTATTTACATATTGCTATTCAGAATTCCACAGCTGTCGTGAATACCACGCTAACATTACTTGTATCTTGGTTTGGTCCTTGGTTGACAAAGACATACTTTCATATAGACATATTGTCTGTGGGTTTCAAAGTAATAGGCTATAATTAGGCTACTAATTACATTTTACATTACTAAATACATATGAGGCATGGCAGTACGTGATGATATTATTTTAAAATGCATTAGTAACTTATTAATTGTACTTTGAAATGCATTAGTATCTTACTAATTGTTCTGGTACGTCGATCATGTAGGCCATAAAGCATTTTTAATATATAGGACCCATTGAAAGCTTGACTGGCCTGCACCTACCTTACCTTAGATCTCCGGCTCGAAATATTTTGACTTCAAACTATAGCTTACCGACGTTTTGGTTAAATGACTGGCTTTAAATTCAGAATTTATTTTCATATAATATAACAGGATGTTGGAAACATTTTAGTACGTAAATTGAGTTATGAATTAAGAAACTGATTAATTAAAATGTATTAACTAGGAGAAATAACTCCATTTCGCTGGGGTTCCTTGAATATATTGGAGCCTGCCCCTCAGATTAATGTGTGAACAATAAACTTCTATTCACACTAAGTCCACCATCTTGTGGCTGAAATTTAGTACTGCAATTTTATAGGCCTATCTCACTTACCAACCTCAGGTAATAGGCCTATAATTAATTATGTTAAGTTCAGAATTAAATCACCTCAGGATATCCATAAAATATTTTTGGGACATTGATCACTTCCCCTTAAAGGTGTATCAGATTATATTAAATATTTAAGTGCAAAACAGATGCAGCCATTTGATCCATTTCACATTGGCTCAATCAGTGGCGCTGTTGCCGCACACAGGGTTGTTGGTTCGACTTTTGCATGGTCTCACTGTGTTCTGTGGCTTTCCTTTGGATACCCAGATGTTCTCCTACTGTCCTAAGACACGGACTTAGGCTGATTGGAGTCTCTACAAGCTAAAACTTGACTGTATAAGTGGGTGTATTTGGACTTGCATCCCATCTGTGATGTACCCAGGCCTAGACTTGGATTGAAAATCACCCCTAGACTTTTGGGGTTCCTCCACGAAAAATTTTGCTAGCCCACATACCCATTGGTCGACCGGGAAAACGACGAGTATGCCAGATGGCCATTAGAAGATGGACGGATGTAGCCGATATATTTCAGTCGATATAGCAACTGAAGTGTATTTTATCCGTTTTTGGTCATTTTGGTCAATGCGCTCCAAACATTCACCGTCTCTTTTAACTGTAGTGATACAGACTTAGTATGGGCTCCACCGCCCCATTTCAGTATTTTTTTTCTTGATCTCATCAAGGTCCGTGAAGTTATCTTTTAACCTTCTGTCTCTTTCCTGATTATATTTCTGCTACAAGGAGAACGCTTTCCGAATTGACTCGTGGAAACTACGCTTTGAGTGATCCTAGATATAAAAGAATGAACTAATTAATTGTATTGGCCAATATATAAAAACATTTTTTAAATAAAAAATAAATTTAAAAAGTCATATTTCACTGTTCTATACTGTGCAACACAATAATAATACCCACTGGAAACGCGGAGCAAACAACTGCATTTATTTAGTTTAGTTGTTTTTAAGTAACTTGATGCGAGGTTTAATTGAAGTTTAAGCGACGTAAAATGCATAACAGTTTTGTTATATTTTATGTTATTTCAGATCGGGATCTGCTCCCAGTCAAAATAGCCTACCGTAGCCTACATATTTATAGGAACGTAGTTTTTAAGTCTGGAGCAAATATTTCAGGTCGGGAGTAGAAACGGGACGGACGCATCATTTAGTGTCCTGTGGCGTGTCGGAATGATTAGCGTAATGTTTTAACTATCTGTGTTTATCTTCTTTTTTTGCATTTCCTTACGTAATTATTACATAGCAAGACAGCGCAAAGGGCTCGTTTGGATCTGCCTTGGCAGCAGTAGCACAATGGCCTGGCTCTGCAAAGTAATGCAGAGACCATCTGCGTTTAGCACGGTAAGGTCAAAACGAATGTAAGGGATCTACACATCTCTGGACCGATAAATACAGTCCATCCGTTTGGGTTACAAAATATTAAAGAAATAGCCCTGCTATAGACGAAACTGTGGTGGTTTTACATTAAAATTTTGTTCGCATTTTAAACTTAAAGGTGTTTTGCAACAGACTCGAACGTTATGTTTTGAATTTTGATTAACTATCAGGTTTTTCTCCCCAGAATTTGGTGGAAACGACATTATTTCCATGGATAGTCTTAACACGCAGCAAATTCACCAAATCTCGTATTCCAAAAGAGGTATGGAAGAGTTCAGTCATAACTCAGAAAAAACATTGAGATCATGTGTTATGAATTGATGTAATATAGGAAATTTGTGATATGCATGATGATTTTAAAAACAAATAACAGCAAATAATTGCCTCGTACGTTCAGGTGTTTGAAGAGCGAGCTAAGGAGCATGAAAAATACGGAGGGGACCCGGAGCTGCCGCACAAACTACACGTTGTTACGCGGATCAAGAGCGTAAAGCGACGTCCTTATTGGGAGAAGAAAATCATTGAAGACTTCGGTCTCGGAAAGGTTTTTATCCCCCGTACTAATTGCAGCCACTGTGCGTACATCGAAGCACCGGTCTGTGACACTGAAAATGCATCCTTTCCTTTTCAGTCTCATTCGCCGCGTGTTCACAAGAACATTCCGTCTGTTAACGAAAAACTGAAAATTATAAAGCACCTAGTCAAGTAAGTCGTTACGTCATGAATTTGTAAGGAAGGGTGTTTTGTGGGATTTTTTCCGTCATTTTAACACAATTACACTTGTTCGAACTAAATATTAGTATATTCAAGTATTATGTTGGTAGAATAACACAGAATCAAGTAATCCATAGCAGTTAGTTAACTGGCTAGATTACCATTCATGTTTTTCTAAAAGTTACACTGCTCAACAAAGATTTTGTCAATTTTATCAGCCATAGTTTGATGTCATTTTTAGTCATCTGTATTAGGAATGTGTGGGTATATTAAAGTTTACTTTTATTTCTATTTGTGAAAAATTTAGGACTTTACAATAGGGTGCAAAATACTGTAAGTCTGTTTTGCCAGACTTTACAGGCTGTAACACATTTGCACATGTTGACACAGAATGCTGCTCCCTCTGTAACCCATCATCTTGCCAGATGATGGTCCCTTAATGGGGATGCTCTTCAGGCCAAGTGGAAAATCATATTTCTGCCTTTTAGAAGAGTCACTTCCATCATGTACATATACTGTCAATATACATATAGCGTCAAGGTCCTTGCATGATAGGGAAATTCCGATTAGATTATTTATTAGATTATTAATTCAGCAAAAAAATCACCTGTTTTGATTCATGACAAAAAGTAAAGAATTTGTTTACCTGTGTTATTAGTAGCAATTTAGATCATTTAAAAATGTTTTATACTTGGCATTGAAGTAGACCCATGTGATTAATCTCTATACCAATTTCGTGTTGATCATTCACTTTTTAATGAAATTGATTTGTAAAGTGTCATTACCTCATACCCAGGATACAGCCACTGAAGCTCCCCCATGGCCTGCCTGCTGAAGGGGAAATGGCAGACACTTTCTTAAGCAGCACGGGAGAACTGGTCATTCAACGATGCCTCAAACCGTTGGAACAGAAGGCACTGGAGTCATAGCCCATTATGCCACATACACTGCTTTTGTAAAATTAACACTTAAAAGTTATCTTTAGAGTTTTTTTTGTAGTAAACATTGCAAGTATTTAAATAGGTGTGAATAAAGTTCATGTGATGAGTTTAACCTTTTGTATGGAAGTTATCCTGTAGATCTTAATGAAGACCATTTAAAATGAAGTATGTATTGAACAAAGAGCCAAATAGCCAATTCTAAGTGATTTATTAAGATAAAGTATCTTTATAGAAAAACTCAGACCTGTGCTACTGCACCAACACACGGCAAAGAGTGGAAGAGAAGCCTCCTTGGCACTTATTTGTTGTCCAGAGCTAGTTGAATTTCTTCAAGAACCCAGCATCAATCCAACAAAAAGTTCCTTTATACATGGGCAAATGACACTTGGCATGAAAAAAAATGGGGAAGATACGAGGAAACACAGAAAGGAAAAAAAAACGATAGTTAAAAATACTTGAATCAGTCTGTGGTTTAGTTTGGGTTTTAAGGACTGACTAAAGGAAGTCCTGAGAAGAGACTGTGCAGGAAGGATCCCCTAATCATCGTCGGATTCAGAGTCCGAATCATATCCTTTCCCTCGGATTGTCTTCTTGTCTACCTTGGTGAACTTTGAGCTGGACTTTTGGGCAGCTGTAGGGGGTTCCAACAGATTGCCACTGAGAAAAAAGAAAAGGCAAATTAAAGGATCTACAAGAAAAGGTGGTGTATGTTGTCACATGTAAAGGGAAATGTATACATTTTTTGAAAATGTAACATTAAATCAGTGTTATTGCTAACGTAAAGCAAAACTATAAGAAAACATTTTCATAAACTGAAATAAATGAAAAATATACCTAAACAAAAACTAATTATTCCTTCGAAAATTAAATGGAAATAAACAAAATTTGCAGTACTGTTTTAAAATACTACTTAGCTAAACGTTTATCTTTTCTCCTTGATTGAAGTCATTCAGGGAAATATAATTCAGTGTATTGCCTTTACATGAGCTTTAATACCTTGAACTTGTTTTGCCCAATTTGTGGATATCAGTACATAATGTGCAGTGTTTTCATGTAGGATTCTCTAAAGATTATGCATATAAAAGATCCACAAATTTCAGTCAAACCTAGAAATAAAATGACTAAAACAAACTAAATGAGTCTTTATAAAATATTAACTAATAAAACCATATTTTAACTAAAAACTAAACTGATTGAAATGAAAACAAAACACATATTCATCCATCCATTTTCTAAACTGCTTATCCTTCTGGGTCGCGGGGGGTCTGGAGCCCATCCCGGATGCTACAGGAATGAGGCCGCGAACAACCCAGGAATGGGGGGCCAGCCCATTGCAGGGCACACACACACCAGTCACTCACACATGCACACCTATGGGCAATTTAGTAACTCCAATCAGCCTCAGCATGTCTTTGGACTGTGGGGGGAGACCAGAGGACCCGGAGGAAACCCCACGACGACACGGGGAGAACATGCAAACTCCACACACATGTAACCCAGGCAGAGACTCGAACCCGGGTCCCAGAGGTATGAGGTAACAGTGTCAACCACTTCACCAACATGTAACACTACATTAAACAACCTAACTTTAAAGTAAAAACATGTTAAAGCACTTTGCTTTTTAGTTACAAACTCTGATTCCTCTGTGCATTTTATAGACGAGTTACCTGTAGTTAATTATATCTGAGCAGCCCAACCGCCATTCCAGCATCTCTGTGGAAAACTCGTCCGTGTTGCCCAGGTCTGTGAATCCCACCACATAGTCCTTGGTCTTGCCATCCTTGACCAAAGCCATGGTAGGGATGATCTTGATCCGCAGGCGCTCAGTGAGAAACGGTGCCTTCTCCACGTTGAGTTTAATGAACTTTGTCTCCAGGTGCTTCTTTGCCAGGATGGCAAGGTGCTTGTCTAGAATTTTACACCTTTGATAACAATAGAATGGAATAGAACAGACATAGCTGAGACCAAGTTTTGGGGTGATAGCACAGGGTCGGTCAGCAACCAGCACCCCTGGAGCAGCTGGTGCTAAGCACCTGGGTCAAGGGACTGACAACCTTCTGTTCACCGGTGCAGAGTCACACACCACCCCATGGTTTTACAAATAATTATTTAATGAGAGCTATACAATGAGGTAAACAAATTACCAGAGGCATAAGCACATACCTGAAAGTAGAGTCTTTGTAGAAATGGCAAACAACGTTCTTGCTTTCTTTAACCTCAGCAAAGAAATCCTTCTCACTGGGAATCTCTCTGTATTCACCATGTCCTTTTGAGAGCCATTCCTTAAAGAGCAAAGATTGCCAACTTTTCAACAACAAGCATATTGGTTTTAATGACTTTCTATTCTACCAGATAATTTACTACTCAACCCTTAACCAATTTTTGTGCTACTCTGTAACCCAGATTTAACATCAGGGTGGTGCGCAAAACATGTGCTGGTGGAACATGAGCTTTTTCATTATTGAGAGTGATTGGGCAAGGTCTACGAGGCCAAGAAGTGTGGTATCCAGTGACAGTTCAGAGCCTCTATGCTCGTATTGAATTGCAAGCTGCCTAAAAATATAGAAGGTCGGCCTCTAGGAAACACAAAGACTCTTCGTACTGTAACTGCGGTACCTGCTTTTGCTTCTGGGCTTTCTTGAGGGCTTCCAGCCTCCTCTCCTTCAACTTCTCCAGCTCATCCTCATCTAGTCTATCCAGCTTCTCCAGCTCTGCGTCCAGCTGCTCCTCCACCAGCCTCGCCGACTGGAGCACCTGCTGCTCCAGCACCTTGGCCACAATGTCCATCGACTGACTCGCCATTACCTCCAGCGGCTGACAGAAAGACAAAACATCGGCTATAAAGTTCAGATTACAGAAGATGACTGGCCAGTCACATCAAATACCATAACCCATGTATGTAATGATCACAGTTCATTTGTTCTTTATTATACACATATGGCCTGTGAAAAGGTAGTATTAATTAGTTAATTAGTATTAAGAGTTATGTCTGAAGGAGATTACCATGAATGCCGATACTTTCACTTACACATGAATTAGCCAAACGCAGGAGTCGGCAGGAAGTGTATATGTTTGGATTCTAAGAATTAACATAAAAGTGGGAATGTCACAGTTGTGGGAAAAATAAATGTCCCAAAAAAGCAAGGGACACTCTGAGCATGAATTAATGAATAAGATTACAGGGACATGCGGGTTTTAGTCAAAAACTCTACAGATCGGCAGAGCAGTAAAAAGAAATTAAAGCAACTGACCGAAGTCAACCGGGTCAGCTGTTCATAAGAACGACAGCTTGTGCGGAGAAACTGCTCATACCTGCTTGTTTTGGCGCACAAGGATATATAAAGAATACAACAAAAATCTGAGAAATAAGTTTAGTCGGAGTGTAAAAACTCACTATTATCAATTCAGCACATAAAACCGGATGAATTAAGTACAACCTTACGGGTTGACTGACGTCAAATTTGTTAAAAATGTAGCATCCATGTAAACGTTTTATAAGACAGTAAGAGGGAATGGGAAGACAGGGAAACTAATGTGCCGGATTTCAAATACTTCTCATGGGTGGGCTGAATGTTTTAAAAAAGAAAACTTAAGGTCGAACTCTAGTTCGGCAACCGAAAAGCAAGACACAATAATCCAGCCACCTTGAGGAATATCCCATTCGCCATTCAATACAGCGTATATCTCATTACATTTGGTGACCGCCCATGTTCTGTGGCGTTTATATGCAATATTTGAGAATCTGTACTTAGACACAACCTTAAATTGATATTGACGCGCGATGTTACTACTGAGAGGATGTATGCAACACACAGCGCCATGGTTACGGTACACCAAGGTCCAGATTCTGCGCCTAACCCTGCTAACAGCAAGAAAATTAACCTAAAACAAAAAGACTAGCCTACGGACATATGTATTATTCTAACTGAAATATTTAGTTTTTACGGTTACTTACTGCGATGAACTTCTGTATCGTGCAGTATTAATACCGCGCCCATTTTAATTACATATACCTATACATACTACAACGGCAACACTATTAAATCACATTTAACAAACACTCATAGCGTTACAGTGTATAAAATATGTCACATACGCCGGCATATCTTTCTGGTAATTATTTTGTTATACGAGGTAGTAAAATTAGCGGTTACTTAGCTTACCCCAGATACAGACGTACCGACCGCCCTCCTTTAGCTCGAACAAAGATGGTCAAAATCGAACGTCACTCTGAAGCGTCAAACAAGCCTACGTAATTCTAAAGCGCCCGGAAAACAACGCGTCACTCTGAAGCGTCGGTCACGTTTCTTTAAAGCGCCGCGACAAACAAAGCGTTCATATTTATGCTCGTCCGACAAGAATTCAGAATGAAGTCCGATAGGTGGCCGATATACCTGAAAGACAAAGAATAACGCAGTTTCTTCAGATGTATTGAACTGTGAAAACATTTGTAACAGTGAGATTTGTTTGCGTTTTCCTGATTCAACAACTTGAGAAAGTGGGACAATTTGGGAGAAGAGAGAGATAGACAACATACCCACTCAAAGAATTTAAACAAGTTAATGAACTGAAATGGACTAATTGGTTCCTTAAATCACATCTTGGAAAAATTTTACTTCCAGACTTTGACTGGTGCTCAGAGTCAAAGGTTTCTGATTAATAGGTTTTTTGAAATATTGTTTGCCACAAGACCAGGCCCCTGTCACATAAATGCCATTGCAGCAAACCGCCAGCTGTAGTGACTTTCTTCAATAGATTGTCATCGTTGGTTTCAAAAATGAAAGGCACCCATGATACTCCCTTTGTGATCAGGAAGTCAGCTGTAATGTGGAGCAATGTGCTCTCAGTAATGATTCTGATCAAGTTTATTTATAATTAACACATCGGCTAAGTATAATGTTATGCATTGGAGCTTAAATGGGAGCCTCCTTTGCTTTTTATAGAATGTAGTGATGACACAGCTAATTAGTTGTAGTTAAATATTACACGTACTGAACTATCGATTGTCAAAGATGCAGTTATGGACTGAGACAAATATATAAGTGTTTCACATGCAGCCATAAGATGCCGATGTTCCCACCTGGATGATTGGGGACAGACGGGGTGTCTTACAATGTTGTAAACTTATTCAGATTTGGCCAATACTACTCTAGTTTGGCTGGTTGGCTTGCCATCCAGGCCAGCAGACAATCTGACACTTGAAAAAGGTTCATATCATTACATGTAGTGTTCTATGTATACTTTTTGAGGATAATGTCAGTACTACACACAGTTAACATAAGAGTAATTCCCCTTGGTCAGAATACTGCTCCTCACACCAATGCTAACCAGTTTTCTAACAGCTAAATGCTTTTTTGTGATTCAGTGTACTCTACCACACTATAAATGTGCATGTACATACTGCAGATGTACTGCACAAAGCCTACCAGTTATGATTAAAATACTGTATATTTAAAGTAAGAACGGTTAAGTCATCAAGTGTTACCGGGTGCACTGGTGTGCATTCTCTCTTACCTCTAATACTGAATAAATTATGTTTTTTTTTTTGCCCAGGAAATAGCAGCACCTGGACTTCTAGGTGTAAATGCAGCCCCCCGGAGAGGGAATGTTAGAATGTTAGAATGTTAATATCTAATGTCCTTCATTTAACCTTGGAATGGATCATCAGCTTCAGTTGCAGACTGTCATCACCAGCACAAGGATCTCCAGCTTTCTGATAGGTCACACAGGGGCTGTGTACTGGCCTGGATTAACCATATGGGCGTTTGGGCTCAAGCCCGGGGCACCCTGTCCTCGAGGGGGTGCCCAAATTCAGTCCTGGGGCGCTGGAGCTCTACACGTTGTTGGGTTTCCCCTCATTTAACACACCCCATTCGACTAATTTTCAGTTAAGGAACATGATACATAGTACAAACAAAAGTAACAGAAGAAGATGGACTCTAAAGAATCGACTTTAAAGGAGAGAGCACATTTAACGCACAGTACCTTTTCACTTATACAAAAGGTAATGGATGATGATTACAACTCTGTGTTGAGGTGGCACTTTCCTAAGTAGCCCAAAGTATGATTTGCTTAATTGATTGTTTGATTGTGGTGTTATGTGGCGAAATTTATCCCCTCCCTACAGAGAAATAAAATTAGTTCTATGCCTGTCTTCACAAAACTGAAGTTTGTCAGAGATATCTGTACACCCCAGCAGTAGGGACTAAACACTTCTGTGACTCACGCTAGAGTAGGAATCTTCAAATCTGGACCTCAAATTCCAAATCCATGCCTTGTTTTCAATTCTCCCAGGTAGTTAGTTAAATAATTACTGATTCTGATTGGCCAGAGGCTTCATACCCGGCTCACAGGTAAAGGAAGGCTGGAAAATCAGCAGGGCTCGGACCTTGAGGACCATGATTTGAATAACCCTGCGCTAGAGAGTTCTGGTCCATGCAGATGGCTTTCTGGCTTAGCTCTGCCCCCAGCAGCCTCCTGATAGTCATATCTGCCAGCCCTGTGGTGGTTGTGTAGTTTGATGAGATAGTTGTGCATGAATGGGCCACGATGGGCCTCGATGGGCCTCGATGGGCCTCGATGGACCACGATGGGCCATGATGGGCCTCGATGGGCCACTGATCCACAGGGTGCATCAGGTACTAGCCAGACACCACCTCACCCTGAACACTGTATGTCTGCCACTGCGATTGTGGGGTTTATAAAGGCAATTCAACACATTATATACAGACAGACACAGACACACATACATATATACATACGTGTGTATATACCTCAGTTTCTGTGGTTGGGTCTTTGTCATTGAAGTTCGAGCATTGCTTGGACTAGCTTATTGCCTTAAACTCCAGTAGGTAGAGTTCTGTCCCTGTATCCTGATGGTCATAGACCTCCAGGCGCTCACAGCCTTGCCTGGGGCATCCAAGCACTCAGCCCAGACTGCTGTAGCTGCTGATCCTCGAGGCTCCAGCGGTATAAATTCATCCTGCGCTTCATTCCTGTTTGTGACACCATTGTACCAGAGCTGCTGTCCCACCTCACCAACATCCCCGCTGATCCATAGAAGCTGACGGCATCTACAGCAGATGTTTTGCTCATCATCTTTTCAAAAGTGCAGTTCTCAGTTGGTGAGCAGTAGCAGGCTAGCAGAGAATGGAGACCAGTAAAACTTACTGACATTTAATTAACGCACAGCAATTTTTCAAGGTCAAGGAAGCTTATTGTCATTCGCATCCCATTTGCATGAGGTGGAACGAAATTGCGTACACATAGTCCCGGTTAACCCAATAAAACAAGAACATAATAAACAATAATTAATAATAAAGTAAATAAGAAAAAAAGTAAAGGAAGTACAATTAAAGTAATAAAAAAGTGCACCACCTTAATACCAGTATGGCAGAGTATGGCATTTACGATGAAATAGTTACAATGGGGCTGATTGATTGGGGACTGACAATCGAATTGCCTTTCTCTCCAATAATGATGACTGTACTGACTGAGGCACAAGTGCCCAAGTGAGACCAGCAAACAAGGCACTGTACTGAAATGGCCATATACTCATCATCCAGCCCCCTATCAAGCTTCTCTGAGTTTGTTGCAGACGTGGAAAGTTCAGGTCCAGAAAGTACAAATCCAGACCAAGATTTTGTTTCAACCAACCAGTTGAGTTCTCGGTGAATGAGACTCTTCATACTCATCTGGTTGACACTGTTCAGCAGCGTGTGATTTTGCGGAGTGGCTGGTACCCCGCCTGTGTGCGTTAAACAATGGTCCTAAAAAAACACAACCTCTTTAAAGTGCTTATTGCCTCAGACAGTGTAAAAACACTCATGCTGACCCATTAGCAGACTGCAGTCACATATATGCAATGCAAAACATAAATATTTGGACAGCTACACATTTTAAGCTCTTTAGGCTTTGTCCATCAGCATCTTGGATTTGAATATTGAAGGGAATGCATAGAAACTGGGATCATTTTTATGCATACAGTGGATCTCAAAAGTCAGCACAATCCTGTTAAAACCCTCTCCTGATCAGCCTGATTGTAACAGTTATGTAACTTGGTTTTGAATTTTGTTGGATGCAAAAGGTGGAAAAAGATCTGAGATGATTTCTTAGTGTCGTATTTTTTGTACAAAACAGAAACTGCTATTTTAACAGGGGTATGTAGACTTTGTGCATCTGCCATAGATCCTCAATTTCAAGGGACCAAAACTAGCTGGACATCTGACTGCTGAAATGATTCTTGTCTCATTTCATGTTTAGGTCAGGCCAATAAAGATATCGCACATGGCTTAGAGGGGATTGCATGCTCCAAGTAGACATTTTCAGTATGTTATTCATGCATGAGGAAGAGGTCACAATGCAAAGAAAAAACCATTGAAAGCAACTTAAAGTCATTCTTAAAATAACGTTGCGTAAAGGTGTTTAGAGTCATACATACAAGTAACGGATCTACTGTGAAGTCACTGCATGTGTATTGTGAAATAAACGGAAACATTTTACAGATTGTTTTGCTGCCCTCTGCTGTTGGACTTAGGCATTACAGTCACTGGTATTGCCACAATGATCTGGCCGCATTTCAGAAGCAGAAACAACTCACCAGCCATGCTACAAGGTACAGTGAAATTGTATATAAGCACAATGACCGTGAAAACAGCCCGCATACAGAAGTGTGATAAGAGGATTAGTCAGTTTTAGAGGTAAACTAGTATCCAGTCAGAAGGCAACTTGGTCTAAAAAAAACCTAACAGACAGCATAACAGGCAGGGGCAGCCCTAAGGGGAGAGAAAGAGGAAGAGGTTCTGGAACCGAGACACTAGGGGGAGCACATGAGTGTGTGAGTGTGAATAGTGGCAGGTTTGGTTTGAAGGGGCGACCAATCATTGTGCAGCCCATTGTGCAGCAGGGGTGTGTCTGAAATGTTATATTACACTAAACATATACTATGACTCCTTTAGTCCTTGTATTTCTGATATATTATTTTGAACTCTTAAAGGACCTTTACCCCTGGAATGCACAGTTGGTGGGATAAGCTGATCCCCAGTTTGGATCTGGGCAGTTAGAGTACGCAGTCAGACTCAGGAGGGTCTTTTTCGCTAAACAAATCAGGTTATGTAGCAAATTGACAGAGTAGGGAGTTACAACGAAATACAAGGAATCTAATAAAATAAACGCTCATTTTCTGGACTGGGAAGAAAAATCATGTAACATCAAAATGTAAAGCAGGTTCCTTCCTTGACAGAATGAAGCAGATGGGTCTGCCTGGCCTGAAGACTTTGTGGAATAGAGCGTCACGTAAGGGGGGGGGGGAGGGTGGGGGTGGTCTGTGCAGAAGATGCCAGATGGAGCCTGGTCACATGATGGACTTTCTGGATTGAGCCATGTGATCCAGCAGATTCGCAGAGCATCAGGTTGAGCTCCGGTTTGAAATCAGGCTGATTACCATTCCTCGCCAGCTGCCTGTCTGGAAAGGAGGCCTCAAGTTGAGTTTGCTTTGAGGTAAACAAACAATGACAGACCTGACAATGGCCTGCCCAGTCTGGCATAAGTGATTTTCTGAATGTCTCTGCTTGCTGTTGTTCTTACAGCTCCTTAATTCCGTACAATTTATCCTTCCAATGTAATGTTTTTCATTCGTATATGAGGCCTTTTTGCTTCCACTTTTGGATCACGCCAAGACGACAAATGAAGGTAGTTATTAGCTTTTATTTTTGTGGACCTCATTTCAAATTTATATATGAGATTTGAGTCTTGGTGGGGCAGCATAGAGATAATAGCAGAGGTAACTCCTGGATCCCAGTCCATCACAAAGCACAGAAAGCCGCTCTCTAGGGAACATTCTGAAAGCATGTAGATGCTTATTTTTAATTGTGGCAACTCATTTAACTGGAGGAAAATTTGTATATATTTGTTAAATTATTATCTTGAATATCTTTTGCAATTCTACAGTGCAGTGGTGCACAAGCCAGGTTTGAATCCTACAGTGTAACGGGTACAGGTTGTGATTTGGTGGATTAGCCGACCTATTTATTAATGAGGTGAAAATTTTATAATGTCCACCTTCTCACAGTGAAAAATAATATATTACATTTGTGCAAATACGAAAGTTCTAAATTGTGCATCTTAAATGAGAGTATGAAAGATAATTCAGCTTCAGTGTAAATAATGATTTATCATGCAGTTTGTTATGATTACAATAGACAGTAGTATGGTATAACACTGTTATTTTGTTAAAAGGACAAAACTCCATATTGCTTATATCTAATACAGGGTCCAGTGAGGCTGGAGCCCCTCTCAGGAAGCACAGGGTACCAGGCATGGGACACCCAAAAGATGATGCACTCAAATATTAAGGGCAATTTAGGGACACAGATGTGGGGGCGGGGAGGTAAGCGTCCAGAGGAATCCTGCAGACACACATGGGGAACATGCAAACTCACACACACACACACACACACACACACACACAGCCGGGGTCGTATTCGCTACCTGCTGAGCCACCCTGTGCCCCAAATTAGAATTCAATCAACAGCTTAAAATTAAGGAACGAGCGGAGACCGTATACTTCACAGAGACAAAGACAGTATATTTGTGTTATTCTGCGTTAAATCTCATTAATGTCTATCATACACAAAATATTAAAGAAGACACATTTCATATAAGTTTAATAGACAGTCATTTAATAAATATATTTGGTGTTAACCTGACGTGTTCTTCATTGTGAATCTAAACGTCGACATAATACAATATCATGTTCCTCTGAAATGCAAATCTGCACCCCGAAGCACAACCGTAAGTGGCCGCGTTGCTTCTCCACGCATCTGTCGTCATCTGCTGGGAGATCTCTCTGGATAATGCAGGTTGAGTGTGTATCAGGGCAGCATTTGACAATTTCCTGGCAAAAAAACAGCGGCAAAAGATGCTGATCCTGCTGCTGCATATATATAAATGTTAATTGCCATTTGCCTTTGCGTGAAGGAAGGGGATTGCACGCATTCCGAGCCTGATGTAGTTCGGATTTGGGGATTTTTTTAATTCAAACAAGCCACCCACCTTTTCCCCATATCCATATTGACACCATTTAACCCATTGTCGGGTGCACATCGCAAATGTGACAATGAATTCTGCAGAACAGACGGTGACATGGCTTATTTCACTGGGGGTCCTGGAATCACCGAAAAAGACCATCTCCGATCCTGAAGGATTTTTGCAAACGTCCCTCAAAGATGGGGTAGTGCTGTGCAGGCTTCTTGAACGGTTGCGTCCTGGCTTCATCGAAAAAGTAAGGATATCCCTTTTGCCTGTATCTTCCCGCTGCTTCCTGTTTTAGTCCATAATATGCATAAAGCCATATAATAGATACATTTTAGAAACGAATCTTCAGATAAATGTTTCTTTTAAACATTAGCGTATAATCCATTTCTAAATAGATTAATTATATTAATATTATATTCACGTTACTATATCATAGAAAAATTGTACAGGTCCTTGAGCGAGGTTAGACCTAATCCTGAGTTTTCATATAATCATTTCTGGATCATTTGTTCAGTGCATCAATTTATTGTTTTAGTGCTTAATTAAAGATAAAGCTAAATCAGAAAAGCAAACGGATTAGATTTGTTTACGATTATAGGATATCAGTAATTGCAATCTAAGCCCAACAGCATAATACAGCAATGCATATTATCTGTGCCACATCAACAGGACTATTGATTTTTTTGGCACACATTAAGAAACCCACATGAGCGGGCCGCCATTGACTGCGAAAAACACGCAGACCAGACTGTCCCTGTGCATTTAAAGGAACCGTTTCACTGAGGTTACACGCCCTGCCTTGGTATAAAACAGAGGGTATCGCGCTTTCGGAGTGTAAGTAAAACACCTTACGACATGCAAATGTTAAGTTTGTAAACTTAATCTGTAATTAGGCTGCATGTATGCACACATGCTAGTATAAAACATAAAGTATTAGAATAGTTTTCTTCTTTATATTATTGTTATTATTATTATTAACAACGTTAATTCTGCAAAATATTGGCACGACAGTGATATTACTTTATCGGTGAATCGGATTTATTTTTAATTCGTATGCAAAATCTTTTTACAACAGAAAAATCCAAACAATGAGGTTACATTAGAAATGAATCTTCTCAGTCCTGTGTACACGGCGTTTTATATGGATTGACTGTTCTTTGTATCTATACTGGAAATAAATACTTAATCAAAGTCACAATTACAGGAATCCCTGAACCACCACAAAACGCACACCTCCTGTGTATCTCAATAACACCATTAAGATGTTGTTTTTTTATCGCACATTTCCTGCCAAAATCTATACTGCTACAAATTTATTTGGATCTATTTTGGCATCATATTTGAAAGTAATTGAAGCCCACGATCGTACAATACTCTGACAGATGAACGTGACCTGGATACACAATTTGGAAAACGGATGAATGAATGGATATTTATATGATACCTAAAAACTGATACTGGGGTTACGTTACAGTGCGGCAGAATGTGCTATGGTGATAGCTGATAGACCTATAAAGGCTACATGTTACAAAGTTGCAATGATACAAGAAGGTACGTTTCTATTTTAAAAAAATGGTAAATGCTTCTGCTGAAAAACACTAAATGACTTAGAAAGGATTTACGCTGGTTCATATGTCACCCAAGCAACGCAGCTTACATTATTTAACCAACTATTGTCATTTAGCACTACAAGGTGGATTAGTATACAGAATTCAATTATTATGCAAAAACAACTTATTTAAAAGTTACTGAGATGCCAATTCAAACGTCCCCCTCCCCTCCGGCGATTCTGAAACTGCCGTGATATAAAGGCACAACACATTATCATGCATATAAAATAGAACCTAAATGCATCCTCCACTTGCATTTACAAATTTATTTCATTGACATCAAACCTCAAATTTCCTTATTGTTAGACGCAAAAAAGGGGAAAATCTGCAAAAAGATCTCCCTACTTGGCTCATAACGGGGAAACGTCATTTCCTTTTCTCCGGCATCGACTTCCCGACGAGGAGAAGAAGAAAAGGTATCAGGAGGCTCGGTGGTACCTGCTTGAAGCGCGTAGCCGCGATGCACGCCCGGTGATAGCGGAGATTGCACTGCACCGCTCGGCACGGCTCGGCTCGGCTCGGCACGGCGAGCAGCGGAGTGGAAGTCCGCCTTGGGATCGCTGACGTCATTCTTCTCCTGGCACAGGTTTACCATGATCCCAAGACCGATAGCGAGTGCCTGAGCAACATAAGGGGGTTCCTCAAAGCCTGCGCTTCACTTCGCTTGGAGGTCAGTTCAAACTTTGTTTTTTCTTTTTCCCCACAATGCATGCTCGCTTCGTTGTGGGATCGCGGATCTACGCGTTGTAGATCACGCTGCGGGTTTATTTGTTGATTTGGTTTTTGATGGTTGCACTAACCGGGTGATGGGACGGGCGACAACAATAGAGACCGTATGGAAGATAATCCCGCGGGTGGCAAAGAAGCAGATCGGGAAATGCGCCGCGGTTTGCCTTTCCCAAGGAGAGACTGATCTGATCAAAGTTTTAAATGCACGGCACCAGTAATTTCTACACGCCGTGTTATTCTTGTTAGCTAGCTGGTCCGTCCCCAGTCGAACCGTGGGGTTAGTGTCACTTAGCATTTCCTTTTGCACTTTACTGGCTACTGGATTTAAATCCTAGCGGGATCATTTTAAGTATCTGACCAGTATTTAAATCACTGCAGGATATTTCATGCTATTCAAATGTTTTAAGATTGAGAATTGATAGGGTTAATTATCTGGAGATGCTGTTTGTTCTTGATTGTTATGCTTCTTCCTTTAAGACACGATCTTCAAGGGAATTACTCATGCCGTAACCGGCATTTAAATCCTTAAAAAATACGTCAACGTTGTGCTTGTCCTGTCTAATCACGCAAACATTTACGTGCCGCAGACCAGTTGAGCGTTCACGGTTTCATATGAGCCTTTCAGATCTGATGACAGCGTTTCCAGCGAGTCCATATTTGTGAACTTCTTGCCGAGAATAACTCCATCAACTTACAAACTTTAAAATGCATTCATGCGATATTTTAAGGACTTGCCCAAGTAGTCGATTCATGTATTCTTTTAACGAATAAGAGGATTTTTAAAATTTTACTGTAAATGCTGACCCCTGCATAATCAGTGAGCGTTTAAATTCTAGTTCCTCTGGATATCTACATGCCAATTTGGAATTATGTCTTCTGTATAATACAGTGGGGCCTTTGTCCTCTGTCCTTTCATGCTTGCACAGTTGTAACTGCCCAGTAGGTTTGATTGGTACGCATTGTGAAGAGATGCTTTCAGAGTATGAGGTCTCATGTGGACCATGCAATGGGGTTTCTTGGAAAAAAGCCTCTTTCAGATTAACGAGCAGGCATGAGAGGCAGCTCCGCTCTTCGGCTGCTGCTACGGGACTCTTCAGTTTTTGTTGAGGCTTGTCGCACCTGAACAATGCCAGGGGAGGCTGTTCAGGTGGGGCAGCATGGAGCTGTAAGCAGTTATCAGCTTTTGTTGCTTGGGGTGACGGTGGGCAGGATACCGCCTGCCCTGGTGGGAAAGGCATGAAGATCGTACAAACGTGCAACAACACTGGCTGAAGTTAATACCGGGAAAAACTGCACCTGCATGTGAAAGGAGCGGGAGCAATTACGAGCATGCTTACTGTGTGTCCGCAAAACCATCAATCTGAACTTTACTGGGGAGCGTGAGTCATGCAGAAGGGGGCCGTGTTATAGCCTACCGTCCTACCACACTGCTTCTCCGCCAGACTCAGTATAATTTAATTACTGGACATTTGATTGGGGGACAGTGTTTTTTGTTCCTTAAGCCTGTCCTCGCTGGCGATTTTTATTTATTTATTTTTTAGATCACTAACAGTTACTGCAGAGATGGTTCCCTGCCATGATGCGGATTGAGAGTAAAAATAGCGTTTACAAAGTTCTATCTTTTTAGGGACGAAAGTCTTGTAGATGTTCTTATCTTCACGCGCAGAGATTCATTCAGTGGGGAAATAAAGGGGAAAATGTCCCCTTTACTGATGAAATTCTTAAACACCTATGACTCTTATATTTATCTGGGGCGCATTTGGTTACAATGGCAGATTTAAATATAGCAGCTCAAAAATGTCTTCCTCCAGAGACTGCCACAGAGGGTGTGAGATTAAACGGGAATTCCACCAAAAATTTGATAAGCTCGTATCTTTAGAAAGATGAGTACGTCAGACATGTACAGAGACCATCTGGAACCAAGGGTTTCACTCCTCAGCAGTTGCATTTAGGATGTGTATTCTTTTTAAATGTTCAAATGTGCATTGAAAGCAAATAAAATGAAGCCACATTATTGCTGTTCTGGCAGTCATTGCATCGTTAGCAGACTGACGGTACAGAGACCGTTTAACAAGCTTGGTTTCAATGTGAAAACATAAAACCAGGACATCCCATCCAACCACATTAGTCAAACTGGAATTAACTTGAATGACACTTTAATATGCCTGGCACATAGTAGTAATAATAATAATAACAATGATAATTTAAGTGCTTAAGGAAGGACCCTCCCTTTTTGGCCAGCACTCATTTACTGCATGGGTCACACAAAGAATGAACAGGGAGATAATAGACAGAAGCCTTTTTATTCATCCTTTATTTTAGCAGGAATGTCCCATTGAGATACATTATCTCTTCTTCCAGGGAGTCCTGGCCAAGGTGGCAGCACTAAGTTACAAAAGTTCCAACATAAACAAACAACTTACACATAGAACATGTAATATTAACACCTAAAGACATACAAACATACCAATGAATACAATACAATAAACACATACTATCAAACTAAAATACATGTAAATTCCCTTTGCACATTTGTTCCATATTTTGGCTTAATAAGTGCTTGTTCCTTTTTATGTTCAGCTTGCGCAGTTTTTCGGCAAAAGCTGTGCACATTTTAATGAAAAATATCTGGGAAATACTGACAATTCAAAGATAGTTTGGCGGAGTGATGACTTTCCTCCCATACCAGAAATATTCTGGGTAGGAAAATTCAAGGCCACCGCCATGGAGTCAACACTGGGGGGGGGACGAAGGCTGTAATTATAATATATATTTGGGGGGATATTGTGAGCTGATCTGAATATGGGGGGCGTGTCCCACCAGTATATATTATAATTGTGACCTTTGAAAAAATGTATGTTAGGTCATCAATTCTGTTGCCAGTAAAATTATTCAAAAATGACAATTCGTATATAATCTGTGCAGTTAAACTAGGAGTGCAGTTGTAGTGGTGTAATTCACCACTAAGACCCTTAGATATTTTAATGCCTGAGAGAAGAGGTAGGCGTGACTTTTAAACTGGTTCACGAGCTTGAATTAGCAGGCTACGTGAGTCACTGTAATCCACTACCTTCTCGATGATTTTGTTTGTTAATGATACTGTATAAAACAGCTTTGGCTCATGCACGTTTTGCTATGGATGCCGTGGGACCCGTCAGTCATCATGGGAAATGAAGTCTTTGACTGAGACCAGGCTGCCCCATATACCCGTTCAATCTCCATACTTCTGCTCACATTCGAGAAGATAATGGACCTGGACTTTCCATTTGATGAATTTTAAATGCTCGAGGAACTCCGTTACAGTATGTAATGAATAAAATGGCTTACGGCAGAATGAGTAAACAATTTGCCGCTACTGTGAATCAATTCAATGCATTTGACAGCTATTTGTCAAAGATGCTTACACTTTGGAAAGTGACTCTACCAGCTACTTTAATAGTCAGCAATGTATAAAAGAATTGTAAAAGAAAAGGTGAGTAAACGCTGTTTTGTAAATTTAAAAGGTGCGTAAATGGCGTTTATGTGCATTTACCCTCCACTACAC
>JAOYFF010000036.1:13627347-13649225 GCA_025773925.1 Cryptomyrus ogoouensis
ATTGAAATGAATGAGCGGTCCCCATAAGGATATGTATACCCTACGTGTGTGTGTGTGTGTGTGTGTGTGTGTGTGTGAAGGGTGACTGCGAACGTTTGAACGGGTTTAGCCTAGCTTTGTTTATGCGTGATGTAGTGGGGGTTGCATCCAGCTCCCTAGGGGGTCCCCATCAGAAAGTGCTATAGAGTGATTCTTCCAGTGGGATGTCCTGATTTTGCCGAGTTCAACGTGTCCCTGGGTCAGCAAAGGAAGGCCTTGCATTTCACCTCTTTAACCAATCACAGTCTTCCTTGTATGACATCGCCGCATTGATTAGTTCTTCCTCATTTTCAAACTCAAGGCTTTCAGCAGTTGGAGGTGATGTGGCTCAGGGACCCTTGTGGCTGTGATTGGAAGGTCGCCGGTTAGAGCTTTGTTGTTGTTATTATTGTTCTTATTGTTGTTATCATCATAATGAAATAAAGATACACCCTTATAGCCTTTGCAGGTAAGCATGTTCCTACCTCGTGTATCTATGACATGTCCTTCAATAAAAGGCATTCACAATAAAACAGGTACTTTACAAATATATACACCTTGCCGCTTAACGGAAAACTCAGATTTAAATTAATCTGCTGATGTCAAACAATGAAGACTGTGACTGGTTAAAGAAGTGTGACGCAATCCCCTCCCTTGTTGACCCAGGGACACGTCGAACTCGGCAGAATCAGGACGCGCCATCTTGGCGAGGCTGTAAGATCTTAGTGGGGCAGCCGCTGTCTTTTTCCTGAATGCTTCTCTAAAACGCAGAGCAGCTCATATGAAAATCAAAGTAACTGCAGATGCATCTTACTGATCCCCCCTCTTTCCTTTCCTCTAGAAAAACCGTTATCTCCCAAGTCTGGAACTCTGAAAAGCCCCCCTAAAGGCTTTGACACCTCTGCCATCAGCAAGACCTACTACAATTTGGTGAGAATTGCATTTTTAATGTAGTTGTGATTTAACTTTTTGTAAATCATATTCATATGCAAAGTTCCTCACTACACTGTACCTGGAATGATGAGGATTTCCAGGTCGATCAAGCAGCAGCAGGAGGCAGGAAAAGGCCCTGTTTGTACTCAAGATGGCACTATCCATAGACATCAGTGACCAGAGCTGGTTCATTAGTGTCATGCACCATTCAGCCTGCGCAACAAGAACGTCAATTTTTTGTCCTCTTCCTTTTGTTTGAACATCTTCACTGTTCACAATTATCTTCAGAGTTAAGTAATTGCACAATGCAAACAGAGTCTGTGGAAACACAGTAGCATTCCAATAATTCCTGTGTAATTACAGAGGAGGAGAGAGATAGTCTGGGCATTTTACTACGGGGTGTGATCAAAGGACACGTCCTATCCCTCCCCCTCAGTGTACAGGGCAAAACTGTTTGTTGTACATAGAGTAGGCATTTGTGAAGGAATATTTTTGCATTAAGATGATAATCTGATACGATTTTATGAATAACAGCAGTATGCAATATTTGGAATCCTTAAATCTTCCAGGTAGTAACTTGAAAGCAGAGGTGGATAGTTCAGGTCTAGAAAGTAAAAAAATCCATAAAGTTTTATTTCAAACAACCTGTTGAGTATAAAGAGTCACAGTGACAGAGTACAGACGCTCCTCTACTTACGAACAAGTTGCGTTCCGAACGGCCTTTCGTAAATTGAAATGTTCGTAAGTTGTTATTCAACATCATTTTAAGGGTTTACTTAAGTACAAAGAACTACGATATGCTGGGTGTACATACGCTACGCTGCTACGTGGCGGGAGTAGCGGCCAGAAGTCTTATTAGGCGGAATTAGTGTGCAGAGAAAAAAAAAATGTTGCGAACAAGAAACGGGAGCCCAGCGAATACAATTTGGACTTTCAATCCTCTTCGTTCGTATGTCGAAAGTTCGTAAGTAGAGGAGTGTCTGTACTCAACTTGTTGGTTGAAACAAAATCTTGGTCTAGATTTTTACTTTCTGGACCAGAACTACCCACCTTTGCTTGAAAGACACTTTTCAGAATGTTTGGAGTAGACAATGTCATGGTCTTTAAGTGAACCCCTTCTTAAATGTCCTGCTGACAATGAGCAGAGCTTAGAGAACAGAATTCATGCCCCTTTTTATGATAGAATAGGTGACCTTTTTTGGTCAGGATGACCTCGTTTTCACTCATTTCTCCTGGTTCGGTAGAGGAAAAGGGGCCTAATTTGGCCTGTTATTGTGAGGCTTTATGGAGAATGGCTTAGTACTGGAGTGTAGACAGTGGTGCTGGGTGAAACTTTCCTTATTCCAGATCCTCAGATCTGCTACCTGGTGTATCAACAAAGAAGAACGCATGGGATATTATACCACCAGAAGACCAGAAAAAACTTGGCATTTTAACATTCGTCCGGTTTGGGAGTAGAGTATGGCTCAGCAGGCTAAGCCTCTGTGCCTGTAATCATATGGTCGCTGGTTTGAGCCCAGCCTCAGCAGAATGGCCCCATTTGTGGGCCCTTGAGCGAGGCCCTGAACCCCCTGCCAGCTCCATAAGCACCGTTACCGATGGCTGCCCTGTGCTGCCAAACTTGGTCTCGTTTACATATGTGTCTGTGGGTCACGAACAGCAAGATGGGAAAAAAGAATTTCCCCACAGGGATCAATAAAGTGTCATTATTATTATTATGAATGCATGTGAAACCTTTAGCAGGGTAATAAAATCAAGCTTAAACTGGGCTATGCGTGTTTCTTCAGGTGCTGCAGAACATTCTTGAAACTGAGACGGAATATTCGAAAGAGCTGCAAAATCTCCTGTCAAACTATCTGCGTTTACTACCGACTACAGACAAGTAAGTTATGAAGTCGTGTGCCTTGTTTTAGGGTTAGACGTACTGAATTGCACTTGAAACGCCTCTGCCCTCAACCTCCACCTGACCTCATGGATCATTCAGCATCTCCTGCCCAAAGGAATATGACAGATCATCTCGGATTACATATGGTCTGTCATTCTTTTAGTGTTCCAGACTGAAAGCATACTCTTAAGGTTGTATATTCCCTGGAGGCACCATTAGGGTGTTGTCAGTGTTGTCTGGGTGCCTTGTCATGTTGTTTTTGCTGAAAAGTTCTTGAAGTTAGTTCAGCAATTTCCAGTGGAACCACTGCTGTATACCTGGATGTATTTGACAATGCCATTAGCTACATGCATCCTTGTAGGTGTATTCTACATATCATGTGATGGAGCTCTGAGCCAAGTTCTGAATGAGAGTTACATAAGGAGGGTCTATTCCAGTGGTGTCATTGGTGTCCTGACTCTTGTTTGTGGACTGCCTTCCAGACTGAGCAACTCAGATGTTGCGCACATCTTGGGGAACCTGGAGGAGATCAACACATTTCAGCAGATGTTGGTTCAGGCTCTGGAGGACTGCACAAAGTGAGTCGGCAGCTGCATCCCCATTTCTTTGGTTGTTTAACTGAACCACTTCAAAGGAACGTGTTTTGATTTGGGCTGGAGCAACACTGACCAAGAGTGAAGAGATCTTAGTCACTTGTAACTAAATCCCCAACCATTGTGTTTCTGGAGTCTTTTGGTGCAGCATTGCCCCGGGGAGCAGGGTGTGCTGGCTGCTGCAGTTGTTAGCTTGTAAATGGTCTATAGCTGTAGGAGAACCGTGGCCATTCTCTTTTTACACAGTGAAAACCTGGTATATCCTGTGCAGTATTCATTTTCAGAGGCAGACATTTCAGGTCCACAAAGTAAAAATCCAGACCAAGACTTTGTTTTGACCAACCAGTTGAATACTTTGTGACTGTGACTCTTTATACTCAACTGGCTGGTTGAAACAAAATTCTGGTTTGGATTTTTACTTTCTGGACCTGAAATGTCCACCTCTGTTCATTTGACCCATCTAACCCTACCAAAAAGTTGTGACTACTGTGCTTCCCGGAGGGATGAAAAGGCTCTCTCTTTGTCCCCCCGGAATGACAGGGACATCTTCCAGGCATTGTGTGTCAGACCTGCCTGATCCGAGTGTCTCCGCTATAAATAGAAAAGCAAAGCTTTCCTGCTTCCTGCACCTGCTGACCATTGACATATGTTACAGTGAAGCCTAGAGGCTCGACTCGGCTAATGCTGCCTGGCTAACGAAATAAACAATGAAACCGGCTACCTGTTTCAGGTGCACAGTGAGCTGGTAACAACGTTCAGTCTGAGAAATGCCCTTAACAGGGAAAACTTCCAATATATATTTCTCTTGGTCCTTGTTGTTGTAAGCTGCTAGACATTCCTGAACCCAGCTTGGGTTCTCAACCTTTTTTCAGTTTTTTCCAGTTGTTTAATTATGTCATTAGCACACAGTACTATAGTGGTTCGCATATTTGAATGAAGACTCTGCCCAACCTAGCTGGCCCATTACTACAGGCTGTGAAAGTGTGGAGGGCATCGTCGTGGTCTGAAATGTGCTTGTATCTCCCTGATTGCGGTGCCTGGCAGGCTGCCTGAATCGCAGCAGAGGGTGGGCACTTTTTTTCTCAACCTGATGCCCCAAATGAAGGGACTCTACGTGGCATACTGTGCCAACCACCCATTCGCCGTCAACGTCCTTACAGAACACAGGTAACCCCGCCTCAGGTCCTGTCACCCTCATTGGTTGAGACTTTTCTGTCCGCATCGGTTCTATCGCCCCCCCCCAGGCATCCTGGTGTAAAGCTCGCAATACATCTGCATGGTAAATAGACAAAACGTAGATCCTTGTGATATGTGGGGACCCATGGAGTCTGCTTCATATAAAATTGGTCTGTGTCGTCTGTATGTGGCCCCCTGCAGTGAGGAACTAGGAGACTTCATGGAGGCGAAGGGAGCCAGTAGCCCGGGCATCCTCATGCTTACCACAGGCCTCAGCAAGCCCTTCATGCGGCTAGACAAGTACCCCACTCTGCTGAAGGAACTGGAGAGGCACATGGAGGTGGGGGGTTACTGTAATGTCTTTGGTATCAGACAATGTAAACATAACATCCAGCTGTTTACTGTATCTAAAGTACTTCAGCATTACCTGCTGTCTTGACGCAGTTGTCGGCGTAGGTTTAGTGCAGCACCTCCAGTTATGAGTTGTATTTACATTTATTTATTTACCAGATCCTTTTATCCAAAGTGATGTACAATTGGGGGCAGTGGTGGCTTGATGGTCAGGGAAGCGCACTTGTAATTGAAAGATTGCTGGTTTGAATCCCCGACCCACAAGGCACCACTGAGGTACCCTGAGCAAGGTACCGTCCCCAAGCACTGCTCCCCGGGCACTGAATTAGCTGCCCCCTGCTATGTCATGATGTCACATATGGGTTAAATGCAGAGGACACATTTCATTGTCGCGCACTGTGTGCTGTGGTGTGTTAACAATGACCACTGATCACCAAATTCTAATTCTAATTCAACCAGTCCCCATAGCGACTGGGATTAAGGGCCTTGCAAAACGGCCCAGCAGTGAAATCACTCTGCCAGCTTTGGGATTTGAACCGGCAACCTTCTGACAACTTTTATGTCAGCTGTCGTGCTCTTCAAGTTTATTATTGTGATGTTTACATTTTATAAGCACCACTTCTCAGATGTTATTCGATTGCTGACTGGCCACAAATTTGATTTCCCACAAAAAATACACCTTGAGGAGCTTAGCTACAAGTTGGTTATAAAAATGTCCCATTAAGCACAGTATTGCCGAGTGTGAGTCGGTGGAGCCGCGATTGGAGCAGCCCATCCCGGGATCGTGTCTGTGCTCCTGCCTTTGGTAAAATCTCTGTGTATCACAGTGGGGTTTTTCTCGCTGGCTGTAACAACATGCCCTGTTCTCTTCTCTGCAGGAGTTCCACCCCGACCGGCCAGACATTCACAAGTGCATGGCATCATTCAAAAGCCTCTCTGTAAGTCAGGCTTTTATCTGCACAGTTTGCTGTCATACCAAGCTCTCTAGCACCGCCTAGTGGACGTGCATGCTTTGGGAAATGAATTGTGGGCTCTGGAGTACTGAATATCTTTTTGTAATGTGAAGTAAATGTTTTTCATAAAGATGTGCAAGAAAGACTTTTGCACAGTTGAAAACCACTCTTTGATTGAATACTGCTATGGTAATTCTCTCCTTGCAAATTTCTCTAAACCAATCCAGTCTTCGGGGACCCACAGACAGTCCATGTTTTTGCTCCCTCCAAACTACTGGTAGGGGGCAAAAAATGTGGACTGTCTGGCAGGGAGCTCGGAGGGAGCAAAAATATGTACTGAATGTGGGTCCCTGAGGATTGGATTAGGAAACAATGCAAACCACGAGTGACTTGGACAAAACTAGTCAGCTAAAATAGCTTTAGGTGCATTTGAGCAGAGTCTTCATTGTTTGTCTCATTTCACACATGGTCTCTTGTTTTCTTAGTGTTTGTGATACTGGCCAAGTGCTGTTTATATACCATGCCTCTTGTCTGAGTTCTGTGTGTTTGTACAAGCATTATTTCATCTGGAATGAGTGAGTTCCCATACTTTACAGAATCCCGTCTTTGGGGAGGCATACTCCCGGTCTGAATTCTGATCATGATCGCTCTCCTGTCAGAAAACTATCTGCTGTAGACGGTGTTCTAACCTGCCTGTCTAGTATGTCCTCTGCCCTTGACAGCAGCTACATGAAAACCTGAAAACCTATTTCTTTACACATTATGAAGCTCCAGCTTGCCCTAGAATGTGTCTGGAGATGGCCGGCCTGTGGGTAATTGCAGCTTTTCCATTGCATGCTTGGATTCATCTCTGCATTAGCATTAAGCTCTTAGCTTGGGGAGGAAGAAGGTCTCAGGCCAAATCTCTCCATGCAAGCTGCCCCCCCCCAGTCATTCTGGCCTGGTATCTTCTGAGCACTCTCAGTGCTTTCCTGTAGACCTACTTATCATCTCGCGCTGCAGAGCAGGCTTCCTGAGATTTAATCCTATTCAGTTCACATCAGCAGGGTCTTGACGTCCGTTTTAGGTAGTTTCTCTTGTAATACCACCTGTTGTTCTTGCATATTAGATTTTACCGGCTGTATATTATTTACATTTCCAATAGATTGATGGATTTGACTGTTCCAAGCTGCTGATATGTGCAGAGGCCACCTTGTTACAGACTATAGACCAAGAATAGAGCAGCTGAAAATAGAAAGGCAGAGACTTTCTCTTTATGGGGGACATTTGGGTGTGGAGACCCAGATCAACCTGTGCCAAGGACAGAGTTGGGTAATTCAGGTCCAGAGAGTAAAAGTTCAGACCAGGATTTTGTTTCAACCAACTAGTTGAGCATAAATAGTCACAGTCACAGAGTACTTGACTGGTTGGTTGAAACAAAATTCCGGTCTGGACTTTTACTCTCTGGACCTGAATTACCCAACTCTGGCAAAGGAGATCGTTAGTCTGTTTACTGTCCTTCAGTAGCTCAGATTCTGCCCATATGTGTTTCAATGGAGATACTTCAATCCATTAAGCATGACTGTTTATCGCCAAGTTAAATGCCATAGATGAAATATGTATATTCTGAACAATATATTTCATTTTGTTTTTTATTTTTCATTATTAACTTTTGGTCTTATCCATCCATCCATCCATCCCTTTTCTGAAACTGCTTGTCCTATTCAGGGTCATGGGGGTCCATCTCAGAGACTATGGGCACAAGACAGGGCACCCTAACATTCACACACATGGTTTTATCCATTTCACCCTTTATTCAGTTTTTTTTAATCTCACCTGTCCTGAGATTCAACATAACGTTAAACGTCAAGCCTTATTGCGTGATGGAATGTTTGACACAGTGAAGCGACCCGTGATTGTGTGACTGTATGGCATAACATACGAATGTTACATATGTTTCGAGCTGAGTATTGCCACTGATTTCCCGAATCGATTCAGTTCGGATTGTAGGGTTCCAAATGGATGTGATTTCTGATTTGATTTAGTTTCATTCAATATTGATTGTGACACCCAAAAGTTAGTAATCTGTATAAATTTGGCGTATCCTTGTGTTAGTGGAGTGCCACATGCTAGTGTTTTGGTAAATCATGGAAGCGATGAGCACTGAAGTGGAGGTGAAGACTGGGACAGCTCAGCAGCCACAGCACCTTATAAAGAGGAGATATTCTGGATACATTTTGCAGTTTGAAGTCTGACACATTTATTAAATGTAAGGATATGGCACTTTTATACAGATCTGTACACATCTCATTAATATTCTTGCCGTACTTCTAATCTACTTTTCTTATTGTGGGCATAAGTAAACGTCCATAATACCAAAATGCTGACCTCCAGACAAATTTTTACGTCTGTTGTCTAAAGCTCTGTAATCATATAGCATTTGTCAGCACTGATTTGTGTCTGTTGGCAACACCACCAAATTATTTGACACACTATTGGTAGATAATAACCTATAGCTGAACAGAGCTTGTTATTTCGGGTAAATTTCATCTCCTTTTTTGTTTTATAGATAGCACAGCATTAAGCACAAAAATATTTCATATAGTATCACAATATGATATCATGCAGCTGTACCTTTAGTGGGAGCTGCTCCTGCCATTTTTTTAAATCCGTTTTTATTGCCAAATCTAGTTACACTGGCTGTACAAGAGTAACAGGGTTAAAGCCTCACATACCCACAGGAAAAGGCCAAACACTGGAAAGGCATTTATAAAAAAAATCAATCATGGGATTTTGTGAATCGATATCAGATTATGCAATTGAAGCTTGATTTCAATCAGGAAATAGATTTTTTAAACCCAGCCCTACAGATGTTCCCAGTGGTATAGACATTTTGGGCACTGTCACGATGTCACGCCACTAACTGCCACCCCGGTCTATAGGCACAGTGCCAGGAAGTGCGGAAGCGCAAGGAGCTGGAGCTGCAAATTCTCACGGAATCCATCCGATGCTGGGAAGGCGAAGACATCAAGACACTGGGCTCAGTCCTCTACATGTCCCAGGTCATGATTCAGAACCACGGAACTGAGGTGAGCGAGACCATCGGCACGGGGGCTTGGAATGTGGGCCCTTCTGTTCACGGCTTTGAAACGTGTCGATATATTTGATACTGCAGAAGTAGCTCATGGTGCCTCCTTATAAACTTATGGGTGCTGCATCCTACAACTTTTAAACTGATGTATCTTAAAATCATCATCTGTTATTTTTCAAACAGTCATGTACGACTGGAGTTTTCTAGTAAAATAATGAAGGTCCAGCTTCAGCAAAACAACCACCAGTCCATTAGTCCTACTCTTCATCAACATGTAGTAGTCATATATTAAATAATGTGGAGAATGTGTTCCGACTTTTGAAGTCTGTGTGTGAGTATTGAGGATACAGCATATTCAAAGCAGCAACATATCTGATGTGTGTGACTGACGCAGGGGATGCTTTGTGTTGTAGGAGAAGCATGAACGCTACCTCCTGCTGTTTCCCCATGTCCTCCTCATGCTCTCTGCCAGCCCCCGGATGAGCGGCTTCATTTACCAGGTAGCCCCCCTGCCCCCCCCATCACTGCGATATTCCTACTCTTGCCTCCTTAATCCCTATTGTAGACACTTTCAAAGTATAGCTGTATCATTACTGCAATTAATCGTTACATTGAGATTATTTGTCATAGTTTTTCATTGATATTTTGAGTCTTTGCATTGAGTTATCAATTTGAAGTAGTGTTTTGTTTTACAATCATTTGTTGATTAAAAATATGCTCTTTATGTAGCCTGTAATGCAAAAATGCAAGTGAATTGTGAAATGATAAAGTAGTCTGATGTTTCTCTGTTGTTTTCACATTGGCCGTTTTAAAAATGGAAACGTGCAGTTTAAGCAGGCAGAAAGAACTGTATAGTTCATACAACTGGGAGTTGAAATGCACGACAACTTTATTCAAGATACATACTCATCCTTGGTAGTTAAAACCCTGTTAAATTGAATTTTAGTAGTTTCATTATTTCGGTATTGGAGTGTTAACCATCAGGATACAATGGTAATATTTAGATTTTTTTGAGTCGTGCACTGGTATCGTGATTGCATCATCGTGGACTTGTTGGGAATACCCACCCTAATGAGCAGTAGGTACTCGAGGTGCATGTGACCTGTTAGATCCCTGTTCTCCTGTTGCTGTGTGTACATGTGGGGTTCTGAATTAATGCTGAGTTAATACTGAAATATGAAAAGCAGCAAAGTGTTGGCGTTTGACCTGTCAGCTACTAACTAACCTCATCACCTTCCTACTGCCGCCGCGTTCATGTGTTTTGTGTCCCAGGGCAAACTGCCACTGACGGGAATGACACTCAGCAAGCTGGAGGACAACGCTTTTGAGATATCTGGTACATGGTTATAAAAAGCTGTTTCTGTCATATTAAATTGATTATAAGTCCAACCCAGATTAGTAGCTGAATTGGCTCCATATCCAAGTTATTGAGGAATATTCTTGCATGTTCTGTGTGTGTGTGTGTGTGTGTGTGTGGTACAGGGAGCATGATCGAGAGGATCCAGGTGCTGTGTAACAACCAGCAGGACTTGCATGACTGGGTGGACTACCTGCATCGTCAGACGAAGCACATCACCATGGGAACACCCAACCTGAAGCCCTCCCCTGTCCCCTTCCACACAGTTAGTTGCTCAGGACTCTGGTGTTTTCTTTGGTTTCTGCTGTTACCGTGCATTTCCCGTCTTGTCTTTTCACTTGGCATTGTGGTTCCATAATACTCTTCCGCTGTCACCCTTCCCTGACCACAGCTTCCCTCGCACCCGATCACCCCATCTCGCCATTCCGAGAGCCGGAATGTGGGCCTGGCGCCCACCTACCACACCCTCCCGCACCCTTCCTCACACGGGGCGCCCCACAGCACCATGATGTGGGGGCCGCTGGAGCCTCCCAAGACCCCGAAGCCCTGGAGCCTCAGCTGCCTGCGGCCTGCACCGCCCCTGCGACCCTCAGCGGCTCTCTGCTATAAAGAGGTGAGAATCGGCTGCCGGAGCTCCGAGTCGCCAGTGAGAACCTAACTTCTGCCCCTACAATGTCTGCTTCTTCGTCTTCTCACCTCTGTCTCCTTCAAGGATCTCAGCAAAAGCCCCAAGAGCATGAAGAAGCTCCTTCCCAAGCGCAAGCCGGAGAGGAAGCCATCAGACGAAGACTTTGCGTTGAGGAAAAGTGAGTGTTCTTCGTAAAACCGGCGTCAAGTCTGTCAGCGATG
This sequence comes from Cryptomyrus ogoouensis, assembly GCA_025773925.1. Classification (NCBI taxonomy): domain Eukaryota; kingdom Metazoa; phylum Chordata; class Actinopteri; order Osteoglossiformes; family Mormyridae; genus Cryptomyrus; species Cryptomyrus ogoouensis. Next base: position 13,638,533 of record JAOYFF010000036.1, read on the forward strand.
ATGTGAGGCGTCCTAATAACATCGGAGCTCTGTCTCTTCCAGGCACGGCCGCCCTGGAGGAGGACGCGCAGATCCTTAAAGTCATCGAGGCTTACTGTACAAGTGCCAAAACACGCCAGACTCTGAACTCGAGTAAGTCCGTCCCAGGAAGGCCCATCATCCTCGATTCAGCGCTAGCAAACTTAATATTAGGCCTTACATTCAGGCCTCATGAGTGTTCAGCCTGTTGCGCTCTGAGCAGAGCAGGATGTGAATGTTCAGCATCATTTATTAGGATTGTCATTGGGATTGAGATCTGTTTATTGGGACTGTTGTCCTCTACTTTCCTATATATTTTAATGAGAACAGACACAGATATTTATCCATTGCTGTACTCTTGATCAATTCTGTGTCCCACAGAAAACCAGTCATCTTTATTCTCACCTACCTGAGGTTAAAATGTCTTACTACCACTCTGAGCTGTCGTCGTCCAAAGGCCCAGCTTACGGTTCCTGTCTGTGCCATTTTCTGTCACTGGCTGTATGTCTGTACACCAGCAGAATCACCTTGTCTAGAAATAAACGTTTGGTCCTTAGGACGACCCTTAGGACGACCCCTAGGACGACCCTTAGCACCCTTAGTGAGAGTCAGCAGACGGCAGAATTACGCGTCTGAACCATCTTTGTTTTCTGAAGGGGTTAAGGTGCTTTTTCTTACCCCATGATATTTCCTATAAATCCCCACCTTAATTCTGTCCTCTACCTGTGTACTAACAGAGTGTGTAGTACCACTGGGGCCTGGTATCCCTCTGTGAGATCCTGCAGATCACCTCCAGCACATAGCTTATATAGCACCAGTCAAAAGTCTGGACACACTTACTGAAAATCATTTGTTTTTCAACAACATAACAACCCTAAGCTCACATCGAGGTTATGACGTAAGTATTAAAGAGATGGACTGCTGCATCAGTTGACCTGGGCCCTACAATCCCCTGACCTAAACTCTATAGCAGGGATAAGTTTTCTGTCCTACGTGGCTTCTGATGAGCCACACCTGCTCCTGGTATTTACCTGAGAACAAGGTGTGGCTCATCAGAAGCCAGGTAGGATAGAAAACCGACTGGATAGTAGCTCTCCAGGACCGGAGTTGGTGACCCCTGACCTATAGGCTCAAAGAGTAAGCGCAAGGTAGCCAACTTGTGCCCAGAGAAATTTAGAAATTCCTTCAGGACTGTTGGAGTAGAAGAGTCAAATTTTGAGACGTTAAACACTTCCCTTGGTCACAGCAGTATTTGATGTGTATTACTTCATAGCCTCAGGGCCTTATAGTATAAGGTGGGTAACTTAACTGAAATAGAGCATTATAAGCAGGTGTGTCCAAACTTTCGATCAGTGACGTAGCTAATCTGCAGTCAGCAGGATTTATGCCACCTAATTGTGTTTTCTCTTCCTCTTTTTCCCTTCACTCTCTTGCGTTGTTCTGTTCTGTTGTTCCTCCTTTGTTATTTGGTCATATATATAATTTTCTGGTGGGGGTTCACCCCTCCCTGTCACATCCCATTTCTATATATCTTGTACTCCCTGCTTTTTTTATTTTAAACCCCCCCACCCCGACCCTCATCAAATTCCTTCAAAATTTTTGGTTTCGCCAAACCCTTCCCCTTCTCCGATTCCCATCCCGGTTTGTATCGGTCTCCTCCCACCCCCCCAGCATGGCAGGGTACTGACCTGATGCATAACCACGTGCTGGCCGATGACGAGTCCTGCGTGGACTCGCTGGGCCCCCGCAGCAGCCTCTCCCGCCCGGAGCCGACCTCTGACCTGTCTGAAGACTCTGACCATGACAGTATATGGACAGCCCACAGTTACAGAATGGGTTCCACATCCCGTAAGAGCTGCTGCTCATACATCTCACATCAGAACTAAACCCCTCCATTTGACTTTACTATATATTTCATATTGAGGTATGGCTTAATTAATCTTGTTTTTAAACCCTGTTGACGGCTGCTGTTACCCCCTTAGCATCCCTATTTCCCTTTGTTTGCCCCCCTCCCCCCCCCACGCCACCTTCTCTGCAGTTGTCAGAATTGTTTTGTTATTTTTAGAAACACCATGTTGTTATGAGCACAACAAAGGGTGAAGTGGTATTGATCCTGCTGTGTCTGATATTCAGATGTGCGTTCAGAGGGTGTAGCTTCCCAAGGGGCAGACTCTGTTCCCAGAGAAGTGTGGTCTGTCTCTCTCACTATTTCACCTGCATGTAAATGTATATATTCACACACAGTGTCCCCTCCCCCAATCTATTACAGTCCACCTCAAAAACGAACCCCCCCAAGAGATATTATCCTGATTACTAATTCTAATGCAGAAATCTTTCACACCAGTTGTAATTTTGTATACGACTGTGAAAATATTTGGCTGTTCAAATGTGTAGCCGATGCCTCAGTTTTCTGTGTGTGCATATATCAGACACGGACACAGGGCCTCTGAATGGGGCGACACACATGGGCACGATTCTCTTCACCTAATTCCTGCTCTGCTAACTTCTGTTTTAGGGGGGTCATTCCTCTAATTCTTTTCTCTGATTGTTGTGCTGAAGTCTGTATTTACAGTGCTCTATCCAGTCTTTATCTGTCTGTCTGTTGGTCTATCTGTCTGTATGTCTTGTTTTATATGTCTGTCTGTCTGTATGTCTGTTGTTTTATATGTCTGTCTGTCTGTATGTCTGTCAGTTTGGGTTTTTGATTGTCTCTACCCTTATTTCTGATTTAAAAAAAAAAAAAAGCTTTTATTGCAACGACCAGCCTAAGTGTGGAAAATTGTGACCAAAGTGTGTTTATGGCTGTATAATTTCGCTAACAAATCGGTGTTTAAATTGCATGAGGCTAATTCGGTTGAGGACTGTGTGGTGTTCTGTGGACAACAGCCTTCATTTCACTTACTGGTAAGTGGTTTTATGTATGCTGAAGCTTGAACTTTACACTAGTACCGTTATAGTGCAACGCAATGAAAAAACGTAAATGTTGTGGATGGACACGTAATAAATGTCACCATTATTTAGATATGCACTTCAGTGACAGTCTCGTTACCAAGCTACCAAGTCAGCAGCCTGTGAGTGAATTGATACTTGAAAGAAGAAGGTTGTTTTTGACGTTCTCAGGGAAACGCACCAAAGTGTCAGAATGGTAGTTCATCAATGCGGAATCTTCCATGTAGGAATTTTCTTTAGAGCATTAATGCTGAAACTGACAGTGGGGGTTTAAAAAAACTCAACCTAAGCAGATTCTCTGCAGATTAGGCTTCTGCAGCTGTGAGGTGCATGCAGAGAGAAGGCCCAGTCAGGCTTTATATCGTGACATCATTGTATCCTATGAACCTCTTTCCAAGGTTTCGCATGAACTGATTTAGATGAATATTAGTTATGAAGAATGTGTGAGAATGATTCATTGCTCATGATTACTATCATTTTTCCCCATTACGGAAAAGGTGACCCTTTTGGTGAACTAATTATTATCATTAATTCATATTCATTATTTCATTATTTATGTTATTATGTGTATTTATTTGAGTACTGTGTAGAAATGTATTATTTAAACTTCAGTAAAAGGGGATATATTCATCCTCTTAGTGTTTCATAGTAATAATAGTGTATTTGACAAATTGTCCACTACATTTCTTAAGTTACTTTAAAGTATCACTAAAGATGTTTCCATGTTAATTTGCGGTATTAGTCTGAATCATGAGTAAATGTTTGATGAACATGGATGGTATAAAGGCATTAAAGTGTTTTGATCATTTATACTGAGCTCACAAAGGGCGGCCAGTGAGGTATTAACTGTGGAAATCTATAGTATCTGCCATTATGGTCAGTATATCCTGAAACCAAAGCTTCAAATGTGGTGGTAATTTTAGAGATGAAGTCGAATGGACTCGTAAGCAGAGAGGCGCACCTTGTAAGGTAGTCTGGATGTGGAAAGCTGGCTTCCCTGTAGGGCGTTGACATGGGATCCCTCCGAGTGACGACCGTACCCATCTCCACGGCGTGGTATTCAGCCGTATTTGGGCATCAGCGGTTTTCATACACAGCCTTTATCTAGCTTTCTGTATATAGCTTATACCGCAGTAAACACCTGTCTTGCCCAACATGGTATTTCAGAACAAGGCTGTCTTAATTATTGTGCAATTCTTTTTTTGTGTGATGGAGTCATTCCTTGATTTTTAAAAAAGCAAACTGCCTCTTTACCTTATTTGTATGTGATGCATATTGATTCTGAACTTGTTATCTAGTTGGTATGGTATGAATGAAGTGTCTGAGATATAGAGCTGAGTACATTTAAAAAAAACAAAAAAAACATTGTAATATACATTTTCAATAAATATGTCCTGTGGTACTTAATGATCTGTTAGAAAAAGCTTTGGGTCTATTTTTATCAGGTACCGAATGCAACATTTGACATGTACTGTAACTTCTGTATTCATTGTAAGTGTATATTTTGGTGTATTTTCAGCACGGCTCTACGGGTGTTGGCTCTGTCTCTCGATGGACTCGAACCTATTGCTGTGTATGACTTGCTTGCCCTGTTGTGTGGACTATAACCAGTTGTGACCATGCCAGGCCAAATGTATGCCTGTTTGTTATGGGGGGGGGGGGGCTCCTTCCCAACAACGTGGATTCATTGGCCTTCGGGATCACGCAGTGTCTATCACGCGGTCGATGGCATCGTGTGAACAGTGTGCTCTAGCTCATATCTTCACTGTTTTGTGAATAAAACTGGAAGCTAGAGAAATCACTCGATCTGTTCGTTCCGCAAGGTACCAATAAAAACATTTTTTTTCTCTTGTTGTCAAAAGTGCAATTTAAATCGAAAAGTTGTCATTCCCTCGATATAAAAACAGATTTACGGGTACAGAGTTGTGCTTTGATTTGTACTTCTAAAAAGCATTTGCATGAAATTCCCCATCACTGGCTTGTCACGATGACCCAGTTTTCTGGGCTGGACATCGTAAAGCTTCCCCTGCAAGCAGCTCTGAGCAAAGCGAAAGTGGTCGGTCGACTTGGTGAGTCAACCAGTCAGTGGCCGACAAGGTGAAACCAAAAACAAAAAGCGCTCTCTTGTTTTGAAACAGGACCTAGGAAGGAGTGTGGACCTCATGTGCTATTTCCTGAGGAAGAGAAGATTATTGTAGAAGAGACCAAAAGCAACGGTCAAACCGTGATTGAAGAGAAGTAAGTCCATATGTTCCATATGATATCCTGAAGTGGGTGGGGAGTCTGTCATAGTTTTCTTGCAGCATCACTCAGACTTTGCTTGAGATGGTTGTTTATTGACTGGGGTCACATTTCCGGAAACCATTGACTGTTTACCTGCAGGTGGCGATGTTACTTTCCATCCTAGGGTACCGGGGTTACTAAATAACCTCAAAAGGCATCTCATCCCTGAATCAGAAACTAATTAAAGCTAAAACCTTGTAGGAAATTGGTTCATGACATGAATAGCTGAGTCCTTGCTATATTCCACTGATGGTTTTAACTGAGCAGCTGATTGGTTGAATGTGGTAGCTGATTTGTTGAATGTGGTAGCTGATCGGTTGAATGTGGTAGCTGATTTGTTGAATGTGGTAGCTGATTGGTTGAAGCCACAGACCCTACTGAATCCACAAGAAGTCTCTGGCCTTTTAGACACTCCTCATTGTCCATCTTAGCTAATTCTGCAGCACCCTTAAACGCTCCTCAAGATTCTTCTGTGGTGGAGAACCTTTAATAATGATCTTGACATTTGCCATGCAAATATATCACAATTAACAATAAAATCATTACTTTGAGAATGACAGCGATATTGCTATATTATGAATGGGTAACCCAGCCTTGTGACACAATGCCTCTTTGATTAAACTTTGTGGCTTTCATTGTAATATTTTCTGCTTTTCATACTTTCCTTCAATGTATGATGAATGTGTTTTTAAATTGCTTTTAAGGAGCTTAGTCGACACAGTTTACGCATTGAAGGATGAAGTCCAAGAACTGAAACTGGTAGGTTTCTGACATGTGAGCCTCTGAGGTTGACGGTGCCTCGTTATGGATTAACACTATGTGTGTCTTGCTGTTCTTTGACCTGCATTGCATAGGCATAGTTGTATATTCATACACAAGTGGGACTGATTGTGTCTTTCAGGTGATCTCTAAGCTGTATGTGGGCAGCGGTGGCTCAGTGATGTCTTTTTGCTCCATGTAGGATAATAAGAAGATGAAGAGGACGTTGGAGGAGGAACAAAGAGCCTGGAAAGACCTGGAAAAGGTTGTGAGGAAAGTATTAAAGAACATGAATGATCCTTCCTGGGACGAGACCAATTTGTAAGGAGGTCCCCTTCATTTCCAGTTGATTATTATTCTCTGACCTGTCTAACCATTAAAAAAACACAATGGGAACCAATTTACATAGAACACTACAAATCACACAAAAATGCACCAGGCTGTAGATCTGAGAGCAGCTGGTTTGCAACCAGGTTAGACGCCTGACTGAAGCTGTGAACTTAGCGAGTTGATTTGTTGTGGTTGTGAGGCTCGGGTCGCTGGAGCCGGATGAGATTGACAGAACACCGGGAAAGACCCGTGGTGCCAAATCATTGGTGTTACCCGGACCAGAAGCTGGGGCAGAAGCTGAGGCTCCTGATAACTGCTCCTTGTGTCCGTCCTGAGTGCTCTCTTCCACATGCAGCTGCAGCAAACACTGGGCACCATTCACTTAGCAGATGCTAAATGTCTTATTTGTGAGATCAGGGGCTCACTCTAGCTGTATGGTACCTTCTAGGCTGTCACTGCCTTTACCCAGCAAGGTCACACTAAACCTCATGGGAACTTAAAGCCAAGACTCATGATGATTTTTTTTTCCATTTTATTTTCCCCCCGATGGAAACACAGCAATACAACATCGAGGACAGACTTCAGGTGAACAGTACGCAGGTAAACGTTTTCCAGGCGTTACCTCATTTGTTTTGTACCTTTTTCCTTTTTCCAGAGGCTTTGGTATGCGCCTGTTATCTTTTATTTTGTACACTTTAATACGGGACAGGCACATATATGTACCTTTATATTGTAAATAATGTCAATAATGTGCCTTTTCAAATGGATTTTTAAAAAAATCGTTCGACTTTCTGGAAGTCTTAAGGTTTTATACGCGATGTTCGGGCTCCTTTCCTGTGCCGGGCTGTTCAGGGCTATGCGCACAAGAAGACTGAAATTAAAAACATGAATGCTAAGCTACTTATCAAATATTTTGATGATTTTTTTCAGTTTTGGTATCATGTGTTACATATTTAAATGAGACCATATGGTGAGAATGCCTCAATGTACTATGAAATATATGCTTCCATTGTCCGGTGAGATTGTCACCTGAGGACTGTTCCACAACCACTGTATTTATTTTTTAACTCTTCTCAGTAACTAACTTGTATTGTTTCTGTGAATTAAAACAGTAAATAAAGCCCTATTTTGGTTGCCATTCTTATTTAGAAAAATACAGTAATTTCAGACACATTGCATCAAAGATTTTTCTATCTACCTTCAGTTTGTCTGACAAATCGTTTTCCGAAGGCTCTCAAGCTGTCATCTTGCCAGGAATGTTAGCATGTTGCTAATATGAACCCTAGTAAGGTATCTCAGGCTAATAACTTTGTTAAACCTGGGTAATCTGCAAGCGTTTAAGTTAATCGGTTTGTGTGTTTACCTTTTTTATAAAGGTGTTTTCCACCAAAATGTTGGACGTTCAAGTCCCTTGTAGTGACATGTAACAAAAAGCTAAAACCACTATGATAAAATACACCCCTTAACACTTCAGCATTAGTGCCTCACTCCTGCCTGTTATTATTTTAATAATGAATAATGTATTTAATCCATAAATGTTGTCATGTCCCGGGGGGCCGAGCTTCATTTGAAGATTTTTATCACTAGGCGAATGTCTCTCCATAGTGAGGCAGGTTTCTTTTGTCTGTGGAAAGGCAACAGTGACATTTGCAGGAAGAAAAGCATCCAGCAGACATTAGCATCAGAACAAAGCGATCCGAGGCTTATGCACCGGCCACAAACGGCGAATGAAAATGTTAGCTTCAGCGGCGCTTTGTCACATCGCAGAGGTACCCAAGCAGGTAAGCGCTCATCTTGGACGGCAATATCGCTGTCTTTGTCCGTGCAGCTTCATCTTGTCATTTATTGCAAGTCTTGGCTTATTTAAGGGCAAAAACATGTAAGATGCGGACGGTCATGCCGCTGTGCCGCTAACAGGATATCAAATGCTTTCTGCCAGCTACCTTAGTTTGCAGAAAGATCTGTAAGCTGGTGCTGTTATGTCATTCTGAGGTTTCCTAAGTCTCACCATTCGTCTGAGGCAAAAAAAAAATAAAGAAAAAAACTCATTTCATCGTGATAACTGTCAGGGGTGTAGCAAGGAATTCTGGGGCCCTTGCCATAATGTCACCTTGGGCCCCATCGCCAGCCTGGAGATGGTCCTGATTACCATGTACGCTGTGATCGGGAAGGAAACTGTCCTCATGCAAGCGAAACCACCATAAGTGTTACTCTTCAGACGCCCTCGTCCTGGAATGTCACATCCTTTACTGCTTCCTGAAGTTGTTCTGTGTTTGCTATGCTTTCTAAAGATGTGGACCAAATCCAGAGGGACATCAGGTAAACGCCACGATGAAATATTCACAACCTTTGAGCTTTGGGAGTCGAATCTGGAGGGTTGGTGTCTTAATTTGTTGCATCCATACTTTCGCCAAGAACATTGTGAAGGACCAGTGTTAAGTTTTCACACTCCTGGTTGGAATGACCCCCCCCCCAAAGCTCCCTTTGGCCTACACATGCAGCTTTTGTTTCTTTAGCCTTACTGCCTTTGAAGTACTTGCAGTGCCTGTTAAGCCATTTGCAGTATTTTCTTCCATTACCTTTCGTATTGATGCTGTTCCTCCTTATACACAAGTAATTACATAGTGTCCCGTTGTAGTAAAACATAAACCAACAAGGCCAAGCTGGCCATTGTGTTTCCTGAGTATATTCACAGCTTGAAATCCCCCACTGGGGAAAGGAGATTAGAAAGAGGACTGGACCTAAATCTGCCAACGTCTATTGGCCAACTTCTGCTCGAGCGCAAGTTGTGGATTTGCTGTTTTCCAGTTACCTGAGGCTAACTGGTGCCAAAAGTCTGGGAAAAACAAGTATGCAGACTAATTGGAAAACCAGCGGAAAACAGGCCGGGAAGAGAGGAACACCACTGCCGTTCTCGTCTTTTCCCACCGCTGTAAAGGGTGAAGGTTATGTGTGTGTTAGTCTTATTAAAGTGACAAGGCAATTTAATTCCTTCGTGGATGAAAACTACACTTTATTATTTTACAGTCAAAGGACGTCATTTTGCTGGAGTTGGCAAAAACCTAAAATGCCAGCCTTTGCCAATTATCACACAGGCCCTGCTCTCCGATGAATAATGAATGTCACCTTTTGTCTCCTGTAAAATATTTCTACATTAATATAAAACAGGACCCAAACATAAGAGTGCTTGATTTATCTTCAACATATACACCATCCAGTCAAAAGTCATGGGACGTCTGTAGCCGTGAATAAAGTATCTTTATTCCAAGCAATGAACAGTATTTTAGAGTACCACTGTCCTAAATCACCAACTCAACACAGATACAAGACTTTCCACCAATTTCTGTTAGAAAGATGGTATTACATTTTGTTTTTCTCTATCATTAAAGTATTTGTAGGAACAACTTATGTATTACCAGAAATGACGATCTTGGCCTTGCCATTAATCACTGTCCTTAGTGTTCCGTCTGCAAACTAAAACATTTATGTATTTAGTGCATCCTATTTTCCTGCAAGCAGAGGGGTGTCACATGACTCTTGTGGGGTCATTTAGTTAGTCACATGACTCTTGTGGGGTCATTTAGGTAAAGTGTGTCGATGCAGTTTTTCAGTGCTTTGACTTTGTGCTTCTGAAGTTTCTATGGTCACTATGCATGTGTGTTTTTACTGAAAATATAACATTAGCAGACCGGGATTCCTTCTACGGTCAGTTGTGATGTGTATAACTTGTTCTGCACTGTTTGTTTGCCTCTTCTTTTAACATGAAGGACACACAGAACACTCAGCCACCAGAACTTTCAGATTCGTACTCTTCTCACTCCCTCGCAGAATGGCACTTTTCTTTTCGTTGACCAGTGTGTGCTGCTTAAAATCTACCTTTTTACTCTAAATTGATTAAATTCGCTTCTGCTTGTTTTTTGATATAATAACCAAAGATCTCCGTGATTGTGGCACATCACCAAAATTCAGCCACATTGGCAAAGTAGGTTAGCAGTTATTAAACAAAATAAAGACTGATAAACATATAATAATCTCCTAAATGAACACAATAACAGGTTATCTGCACATTTAGTATAATTTAGAGAGCTGTATTACACTGTCCCTTCAACGATAGTGTGTAACTGTTATATTCCACTGCATTAAAGCATTAAAACATACTGAAATCTGTTATACAATAAACTGTATGTAAATGATGTTCTGGGAGCAGATGAAAGGAAACTGGAGTTCATTCTAACTGCAATGTGAGAGTAAGTTCATTCTAACTGCAATGTGAGAGCAAGTTCATTCTAACTGCTATGTGAGAGTAAGTTCATTCTAACTGCAATGTGAGAGTAAGTTCATTCTAACTGCTATG
>JAOYFF010000036.1:13669128-13686538 GCA_025773925.1 Cryptomyrus ogoouensis
GAAGCACTTCTTTACACAGCGTGTAGTTAGAGTATGGAATAGTCTTCCTGCTAGTGTAGCGGAAGCTAAAACCCTAGGTTCCTTTAAATCAGAGCTAGATAAGATTTTAACAACTCTGAGCTATTCGTTAAGTTCTCCCCAAACGAGCTTGATGGGCCGAATGGCCTCCTCTCGTTTGTAAATGTCTTATGTTCTTATATGTTGAGTTTTAAAATATTGAGCAGATAGCATTAATACTAACAAAATACAAAAAATTCTTACAAATCAGTGATAAAAACAGGTTCTTATATGTATATGAATAGTCTCTAATCAGACATGTGAAAGTGTATGTTTCAATTTCTACCTTTAAACAGCAGTGGCTGTTTGCTGGTCTCTGAAAGACGCGTTTGTGTCTTTATAAGTTTACAGCCACAAGTGAACTTTTTCTCATTTTGCAGGAACCAAAACCACATAATTCTGTGGTGTGAGTCACACCAGGCATCAGGAGATTAAGTGAGACGACATTACTGTGTGTTCAGTGGTCATGACTCTGGTTGACACTCAGGGGGGGTTGGAGGAGGGCTATAGGGGCTTGAGTGACAGAGGGCCAACTGTCAGATGACACCGAGAGTGCAGCATCGTGGGAATGGGCCACACACTGCACATTTAACGGAATATTCCTGGTAATGTGATTACTGCTAGATTAAATCAGATTGTAATAAATTCAAATTCCCCAAAGGAAACTGCTGACCTCGGTTTGACCTTTACCCCCTTGGGCTTTCGTCACCTTTTTCTTTTAACCATCAGTTGCTGCCATCTATTGAGGCCGTTCCTGTACATCCATTCAGTCAAAGAATCTAAACCAGTGTCTCCCGGCCTGGTCCTCGGGGACGCCCAGATAGTCTGCGCTTTTCCTGTCTGGGAGGGATCAAAAGCGTCTGGGGGCTCCCTGAGGACTGGGCTGAGAAGCACTGCCTTACACGGCCTGTTTACCTTTTCATGCTTTGGTAATTTCTTTTACTGTTGACATTATTATGTCGCAATTATGTAAAGATTTTGGCCTCACTGGTTTTTCTCTTTGTGGTTTTGAAGCAGTGAATAGAAGAAGAAGAAATAAAATGGCACAGCTGGTCGAATTATATTATTTATCGTTTTCAGCACCCCATGTAGTACTAAGAGGAACAAAAATACTTAGACGTATTCTCATTGTCATGTGCTGCTTGAAGTCTTATCTGATTCCTGTTCAAGTTGTGTTTTCTAGTGTTATTGTACAGAGCTGAACAACACAAGGGGATGTTTTTAATTGATGCCTCAATATTTCCATATATGTACTCCTGTTGTATTTTTTATAATAGAAAAATAATGGTTTTTGTGAATTCTAGAATTCTACAGATAAAAATATATAATCGCCTATATGCCTTTAAGTGTCGGTTGAGTACCGACTGAGGAAAGTGTTGGAGATCCTTGCCGCTCTGCCTTTTGAATAGCTACTTCATGATAGAACATGGGAATTACATGGAATGACCTCCGAATAGTAAAGCTTCCATACTTATATTTAAGGAACCTCTACCTAAACAGTAGAGGCAAAAATGATTGTCAGAAACCACAAATAAAATAGATAATATTAAACATTATGCTGTGCATGTCAAACAAAGGCACAATTATAGTCACATTTATAGCAGAAACTGGCACACCCTGTTAAGGTCTTTCATCTACTTGACAATTTAGATCTTTTAGAGGGAAATTATGGAACCACTGTAGACTTAATGATTGTTCTTCTGGAGGACGACAGTGCTACACTGCAGCACCTGCAGAATCAATCATGGAGAAAGTGGCATATTGCAATGTTTATGCTACGCTTCCCCTTTTAGTTAAGACATTCCTGTCACATTATGGGTAACGTTTCACATTCATTATGCATTCATAGTAGATTCAGTGCACCTTCATAATGCATTCATAGAGCATGCCTTAAATGGTTTAATGTACATTAATAACAGACAATATATGATTATATAGCGTTTGTTATTATTTTAAAATAATATTTGTGAGGTACCAAATCGTCCATAGGTGTGCATGTGTGAGTGAATGGTGTGTGATTGTGCCCTGCAATGGGTTGGTACCCCATCCTGGGTTATTCTCTGCCTTGCACCCATATCATTGGGTTGGTTTCAGACCCCTGCAATAGGACAAACATGTATGGAAGATGGATGGAAAGATAGATTGATATAATGTTTGTTATTAATGTATTTTAAAGCAGTTAAGTTATGTTAAGATGTTATGGTATACAGTGGAAACCGCTTATGGTGATCATGACTGTCTGAGTGAAATTGATCACTATATGTGGATGATCGTTATATCCAATTTTTTTCTTCTTTATGTCTCAGGCAGATTACCATCTAATTGACATTTTTATATTTATTGCATAAATACAAGGTAATTGTCATGCTTAAGACCGGGGAAGCAGGAGCAGGTAGACGAAGAATCGGGGAACGATGGTTTATTGAGAAAATGCCAAGGAACATAACAAGACGGACGTTAATGACCAGACTGCGGAAAACATTCCAAACGCAGACTTAAATACAAAGGACTAATGATAGCAACAAGAAACAACTGGTAAACATGGGGAATCCACACGAGGTTAATGAGGGGGCATGGCATACAGAAGGAGCGGACGATCGGGGCATGACAGAACCCCACCAAAGGCGTGCACTCTAAGGGGAGCGAGGGCAACACAGGGAACGCAGGGCATAATGGGACAGCACCTGGGGAAACAAAAGCAAGAACATCAATGCACCACGGGCATTAGCACGGACACACAAAACAGGCACAAGGAGAACAACTCCGACAACAAGCGATAACTACGGGGAACATGGACAGACACCACAAGAAACAGTTTGTAAACACAGGGAATCCACACGAGGTTAACGAGCGACCCATTCTGGAGGACCATGTTCACTCAGTGCTACATAAGAACATAAGAAATTTACAAACGAGAGGAAGCCCTACCCCATACTAATAAATTATTGTGGTCTAAAACTAGATGTTTCAGTATAATTGTCCAATCCCTGTTCATGCTACTTATGAATGTTTTATGAATGCATTATGAAGGTGCACTGAATGTTGTACAAATGCATTATGAATGCGTTATGTGCAGTTTATGTAAAGTGTTATATCGTTATGGGACCTCTAAAGTGAAGCTGGATCCAGGTAGTTGCCTGCAGGCTGTATGTTTGTATGTGAAACAGGGCATGCTCATTTATGACACTTTGAATCTGTTTCACTTCTCCAAAGCTGTCATTAGTTATTGTTTGATTTCATTGCAGCATGCAATAGGCATGCAGGCAATGCTGCTCATGGTAATGCAGTGTGCTAACATGTCATTCACCCTGGTTTTGATGAACCTACTTTTGTTTGTCCGTTAACCAATCGTGAGCTGCAGTGTGTTGATCAAATGATTTTGAAATTTGTGTCTGTTTTGTTTTCAGAGAATGCTGTCCCCTACACTGTTCCGACTGTTCTATCTTTTTCTGAAGTTGATGCTACCTCACAGACAAAATTTTCATTCTCTGTGGCTGTTGACTCTGAAGTCCTTCCCAAATGCGCAATGATTATGCTGCAGTTGATCTCCATCAGATTTCTCTGGATACTTGAGACAGAGTGCATGACCAAAACAAAAGTCGAGTGGCGACTTAGCAACGTTAACCCCTGTCCGTCTTGGTGGAGCTCAGGTGCTTACTTGTTACAGTAGATGAGGAGAAAGGTAAAGTGTGGAACATCTGCAGTCAGGCAGCTCCAAAAATCCCAGCTTCTTGATTTGTACCTATTTGAGTCTGGCCGCATTCGCTTATTTGAACAACATCAAGTGGGTACATTAAACAGACAAAGCAATTCTGTTTTATTCTCTGGTCAAGAATGAAATAGGTGTCCTTGGTTAGATTCCTGGTTGAAAAGGGTTCCGTTGAATGAATGTGGTGGATGAGTCTTTGTAGGAATCCTTCAACAGAACAGGTTTGGTGGATAATTTCTGGTAGAAGTGATTTGGATTCGGATCAATGCTGGTTCAGGGGCCGAAGCTGCCATATGAGGGAGTGCGTGCCATGTTAAATGGCTTTGGGCCGGGCAAATTGTTATTGAATGCTAGGACTAACATTTAACCTGCATTACGGGATTCAATTACCCAGCAATCAGCGACGCGGGCTGTACAGGGCCTGCGAATGGCGGTCCTGCTTCTCCGTTGGGGAAGGCGGCTTTTTCAATTAGAATGTCCATAACTGGAGCGGAGGAGCAGGGGTCAAATCCTCCCATTGCCCACCCACCCACCCTCCTGGGCCTTCATTCAACTAAAGTCTTCCTCTCCTAGTAATAGCTGCTGGTGACAGCAGAGAGTCTTTGGCCATCTGGAAACAGTGCACTGTTGATTCTCTCTCACCTCAATGCTCATTGAGCTCCCATCAGCCCCTTGGTCTGAAGTGGCACTCTGCCAGATGGGTGGGAGTGGAGTGACACGCTGTGTTTTTTCGGGGGGGGGCTTATTTTATTTAAGGTGTTTCGTGTTTCATCTAATTAATTTAGAAGCACCTGTTTCATCACACGAAGCCGTTGGCAGAGAGCGGGCCAAATATACCCTGGGGTATGCAGTGGGGGGACACAAACTGGAGTGCTCTGCCACCCGTTCTGCTCTAAGCCTCCTCCCCCTTCTTCTGGTCTGCTTCGAGGGGGATCCCTTTTCCCTTTTATTCCTGGCTAATCATTTTGCTGCTGACTGTACTCCCTCCATTAAATCAATCGATTCATGAAGGTTAGCGAGGTGTGGGAGGCATAAGGATGGATGGCAACAAAACATCCTCTTTGATCGTATCTGTCACCCTCAGACTTATCAATGGACGGCCAGGTTGGCGGCTTCAGCTAGAGAATGTGGCCTGTGGGTTAGGGCTCTCAGCCTAAGATTGGACGGTAGGTCAGCAGTTCAAATCCTGTGGTTGGCAGTGATTTCACCGTTGGGCCTTTAAGCAAGGCCCCTAACCCCCAATTAAGACCGTCTGACTCTGCTTTCTCAAATTTGTGTTGCTTTTAGATGAAAAAGTCTGCTAATTAAAAGTAATACTACCTCATTTTCCCATAATTGCTCTGCCTGTAGTTTCCCTCTGTAGCTGTACTACTATATTAGCACCTGCTGTAAAGCACCTATGTGCTTTACGTACAGAGAAAGACTTGCTAATACATGCTTTGAAATATATCCAGCAGAGCCAGACCACCTTGATAAAGTGGCAGAGGTCTGGACAGGGTGGGCTATATCCCAAAACTGTCCATGTCCACAGAAATGGTGCTTACTTACGAACTTAAGTCTTCCACCTATCCCATGGAGTTTTGAAAATTTTCTCTTCATTTGCCAACCAGTGATATTTCCTGACAGACGGTAATGTGGCAAATTACCTTATATGGTAATGGAGTACTGCTTGGACTGTAAAACTAAGAAATAGAGCAGCATTGAACATAAATGGATTTTTATCATAAGCATAGTCTTGTAACTAACAATATTTTTAAATGCTGCCATTAGTAAAAATACTAATAATATATTGGTTACTATAATAATTATTATTATATATTACTATTATTAATATTTTTATTATTCAACTGAACTTATGACTGCATTGCTGTTGACTTTATATTACAGTTTTTCTCAGTCACTTTGGTACATTTCTCAGATCAGAATAAAAATTCTCATAACTTCTTGTACAACCTCCACCTCATCGAGACACTTATGCACATCATAAATGCAAAATCTCATTATTTTGGTCAAATTGCAAATGCTTTGGCACAGTCATGCAAATGATTATGTACAATCGTCTGCTGATTCTTATGTATTAAATTGTTTATGACATGTTGATCAAAATATATGATACTATATCGACAGAGCACAAGTGTTACAATTTGGGAATGAAAGAACAACAAGTAAAGGAACAGAGTCAAAAGCCGGTGAGAAGATGAGGAATAAGGCTGCATGGTGGAAGGGTAGGGAGGCAAAAGAGGAAGAGGCAGAAGAGGCCAAGAACAGAGGCACCTTCCTGACTAAATAAGGGGCACAACTGTGAATCTTGTCCTCAATCCTGGCTGAGGCTGGTCAAAGGGAGCAGCCGAATGTTGGGAGAACAACTGTGTCCTCAATCATTCAAACATTTCAGGGAGACAACAGGTATGTAATGCAGCAATGTGCACTGTACTGTAATACCGTATACTTACTGCAATGCTTCACAATACAGTATACCACTTGCATTTTATAGTATGCAGTAAGTTTACTTTATACAGTTATATACTGTAGCGTACACACACGAGTATTTACAGTGTGTACATATATACACATATGTGTGTTTGTGCATTACAATACATGTATAGCATGTGTAACTTTGCACTGTTGAGATGTATATATGTCATACAGAAAAAGTACAACTTTGTGCATTTTCAGTCATTGTCATCAAAGCCAACGTTTACATCAGAAAATACTTACCAAGCACACTGTTCTGTTGGAAACATGGCTAAGCATCTTGACCATCTTGTTCGTGAAAGATGACACAAGGACTTGTCATTCTGGTGGCACTGACAAGTTCATTGGAATACATATTTACTTTTTAGGGATAAACAAAGGATTATGAGAAAGTTACTGGCTTTTGCAGGTGACCCATCATGTGGTGCCGTTTGTACGAATTGTTTGCAGAAATGAACGTAATGTTTTGCAAATGTTAAAGATGATTCAAGAAATGTACAAAGCGACTGGGAAAAGCTTCAGAATGTCATACCATTCTTAGAAAATGATTCCTTCCCATTATTTCTTTGTTTACATGTACATTTACTTACTTGTTTTTCATAATGCACAATTTAAAAAGCCCATGCTTTTTACAGAGGAAATCCTATGTCTCTAGCGATATAATCTTTGATTTCTCATTAGTAGTTTGCATTCTGTTGCCTTTGCTCCCAGCCATATAAGCTGAAATGTTTTCACATCTTTTTTTAGGATTAAAATTTGACAGAAGGACATAACTTAATCTGCAGTGAATCATATTAAATCAGAGGCTTTCATTTAAATCCCTTAAAGGAACATCAGAAGTGCATAGGTTCACATTTAGAAGTTTCTAAATCCAGCACTATTGCCCCTAACTCTTGTCAACACCGTTTTGCTTCTCTCTCCATGGAAGAGCATGTATGGGTTATACCACGCCGGGACCAGTGGATTCTGTAACAGCCTCTGAACACGGCAAGATAAATACCAATTAATGCCTGAACAAGGCAGACAAGACCATCTTCCAAAGCAGGTTTATTTTTGTGGTGCATCGTCCCTTGCCAAGGGATTCTGGAGTACTCTCCAGCATTAAAAACAAAACCCTTGCAAATCCCCGGAATGTTCCAGTCACAAATCTCGCTGATGCGGTTACCAAATCACGAGGGCTTCTGTGTTTATCCGGGAAAGCAAGAAGGTGATGACGACGTATCTCACGTGTGATTAAACATTGCTTTTTGGTGAAGGAAGAGCTTTAGTGATTGTGCAAGTGGCAGAACGTGAAATCATAGAGTGTGTTTGAGGTAGATGGTTCCAATGTGTCTCAGACAGAGCAAAGGGGCCTTTTGACTGGTGTTTCTGCATAGGGATTTTCTGACAGGCTTTCTCCAGTAGGCTGAGGGACTGTGTCCTTAATCCGGAGCGAGGAATATCACAAAATCATAAGCACAATACTCCTACTTAACATGATTCTGGCTGGTAGACAAACAAACAAAGATTAACAAAATACTTGTTTAAGTAATGGTGAAGATGAGCTATTTAAATATGCAGTTACATTTGCATTGTGGGTAAATTTTGCAATACAATTGTGCATCCTGGTGAACCAAGGAAAAATATTAAGCTAGAAAACCAATTAGGTTAGTGAATTATCTGGAAACAGAACTACACTCTGACTGAACAGAAAAAGCCCATTAAATAAAGGCACTCACACATCTATTCTTCTAAGTGGATTGCAAAAAGAGCAAGATAGTTCTGTAAATTTGAGCTTATGGGAGTAGCGCTTAGAGGGCTATACCAACAACACTAAAGATGTTTCTGTAAACATTAGTGGGCAAACTGACAAAATCCTTAACCTGCTGTCTGAAGGACCAGGGGGAATGAATGAAGGGAACCTCACCTTCTGTTCCGATTGGCTCCTGCATTTTGCCCTTCAAAATGCCTATTGCTAAAAAATTGTCTTTTGGAACGATGTCAGATGACATGAGGCTATTTTGTGCTTTCAGCCCAAATTCAAATGACAACATTGTGACAATTTCCTGAATCGCCTCTCTCCTGCTTGTCCGCTGGCATAGTTGTGAAAAACACATTAAGGTAATGGGGGCTCTGTCAAAATTGTCATTCATTAGCCTCTGCATTTAGCAATACCTGAGACGTAACAAGCAAATTACTTGATAGTACATGTTATTTACAATTTACTTGGGATATTTACATGCCTTTTATAGTAATGTCTGTTTTTCAACATAAATTTTTCTTTTTGGCACGGGATGTGTTTAGACATCTAAATACGAACCTGTCTGCCTCTCTCCTTCACTAAGTCTCTCAAACTCAGAGTCACTAAGCTGACTGGTGCTATCTCTACCATCTCGGTGCCTCATCTCACTGTTTCTTTAATCAGCCCCCTGGCATGGGAACTCCTCGGGGTCATGTGGGGGACTGCTGAGAATTTAGACGGGGGAAGTGGGGGGGTCTGATAACATTAACGGTAAAGTCATATTCTCCTACTTACTTATTTACATCAGGCCTTAACCAAGTGACCAAACGGCGACATTTTCTTGGCACCCTTGTCAGAAACCCGTGAACAAGGCGGGTGCTTATTTCACTGTTAAACTCCTTCTCAAGCTGAGCTACACTGTCAAGTCACTGTCCGTGTCAGTTGCCCAGATATCTGCATGACATGGCACAGGCATTTCTAGAAACTTACAAGCAGACATGTGGGACAGTACCGGGGGCAGGGGGGCTGCGTGTCGGACCTGGAGGATCGACATGCACAGTCTGCTTTCCCGGGCTCTCGTGGAAAATTAAGACGTTCATTAAATACCGCGGATTAGAAAGCTTAAATCATCATTATGGTAATATATGTCTGCGACAGCACCGATAAAGGGTGACTCACCTTATCATTACAAACACCTTTTTGTCTGAGTTCTTCCCTGGAATCTCTAGGGGACATGTTGTTTTTAAGGGATTTGGGAACTACAGTTTCTCACCGATGAGAACACTATTACGTTCTATAAAAAAAGCTCAGACTTATTTCTGTTTTGTCCCCTTTCCTTCTTCTACACCAGTTCCTTTCATCCCTTTTTGTTCGTTTAATCTGTTCGTTTCAGTAAGTCTCCTCTTTACCTTCAGAGTGAGTTTTTCGACAGTCTACAGAGGGCAACTCCATCACAGACCCTCAGTGCACAGACACCAGGGATACAGAATTTAGGAGAAAAAATATGTATTTAACAGTGGCTCAATTATCGTGGCGAATGTACCTCTAGGTTCCTGGCTGGAATTCCTCTCCCATTAGAGGATGGGGGATGGGCAGGCCGTCACTGCGAAGGACAGGCCTCCAGCACATTACATGCACATTACAACCCTAAAAAGCACAGTAACAAAACCCATGTGGTTTTGATTGCTCTCTCCAGCTCGCAGTTTATTTGTCTCATCGTTTCTGGACTGGCCTGAATGCTTTAGAAGCTACAAGCTGCTCTGAAGGCAAAAGATCCTAGGTGTAGCGACTGCAGTGACATGGCAAGTACTGTTACTCCACTAGACACAAAACACACAGCGGGATGTGATTAGCCAATAAGAATCACTGCGTCAAGCTGCCATTTGTGCTATCTGCATTGTCCGGGTTGCTAATGTTTTTGATGCTACAGAAAATAGCTTGTGAATACTTCCCGGGGTCTGACTATCAGATTTTTCTGTTGATGCTGTAGTGTGTACAGGTAACACGGGTTAGTTCAGCCTTATTGTTGCCGCTATTCTTGCTGTTTCTGTTTAGCAGACAAAGTGGAATCAAAGGTCTTTGCATTGTGGCCACAAAGATTTCACTGTGCAATGAGACTTGCTTTATGGTGTTAAATTTGATCAGAATCAGAATTATTGTCCTTGGCGTAATTTTGATGAAAGGAGACTACAGTATCAGCGGGGGGTCGGTTCCAGGACCCCCCTGTTGATGCTAAAATCCACAGATGCTCAAGTAGATTATATAAAATGGCATAGCATCTGCATATAACCCACACACATCCTCCTTATACTTTAAGTTAAATCATCTCTAGATTACTTGTCATACCCAATACAATGTAAATGCCATGCAAATAGTTGTAATGCTGTATTGTTTAGGGAATAATAACAGTGTCTGTACATGTTCAGTACAGATGCAACCATCAAAGTAGATGTAGAAAATGTAATTATAAATACATTATGTATTATTTCTCTCTCTCTCACACACACATACACACAAACACACACACACACACGTTTGTTTTCATATCTTTGTGGGGACCGTCCATTAATTCTTATGGGAAAAACCCTAATCCCAACATGACGACCTTAACCCCTACCCAGCCCTAACTTCACCCATAAGTTACCAAAGAAAATACAAGACTTTTGCCATTTTTAGTTTTTTGATTGCATTCACAGATTTTTATAAAACTGAATTTCCCCATGTGGGTAGGGGTGGTTCTGGGGGGGGTGGCAATGTCTCTGTGACAACATGCGTGGCCCCTCCTGGACTCCCCCTAAATACATATGGTACTTTGGTCTGAAATAAATATATTATTATTATACTATTATTATTACTACTTGAACTGCCACTGCTTGTGGGGACTGAAAAAAATGGCCCCCTCAGTGTCAAAAGAGCAGGTTTGGTCCCCACAATGTAACATATATGTGACCCACACACACACACACATATATATATATATATATGCTGTGTCAACACTCAGCCGCACCCAAACCTGCATTTGTGAGGATTTACCGTAGTGCTCGCCACACAGCAAATTCAGATTTTGCTTTATTGAACTTTCTGAATTATATGGTTTTTGAATTATCTTGCGGTCGGTTGAATCCACGGACGCGGAGCCTGTGGATACAGAGGGTCGACTGTATGTAGACAGTTTCTTGAAATCAGATGAAAGATCTATTGTGGGAGCTTTTCTTGGCCGCTTGATATATTAGTTTGTGTCTCTGTTGTACATAAAATGTGTATCCCCCCCCCCCCAAGGTTTCACAGCCTTTCTCCTTTTCAGATCTGCAGAAGCATTTGAGAAATAACATGTAAGAGGCAAGTGATTAAAGGGAAGATCTCACTCATCAAGGTCACATTGATCCAGTTATTGGGTTTTACTGCGATGTGTGATGCTTTTCCACAATCTCTGTGTCACACAAAAATGACATGTATTTCCACAAACGCGCCACAGCCATGATGCAGAAGTGCTGTCCAACTGGTTTTTTTGACACTTTTGATTAAAGACCAATGAAGGAACATCTGTATGGATGCTTGAACAATGCATGGCTCCTTAGAAAGATTGATTTTCTACATTAAAAAGGGATCTTTTGTCTGAAGCCACATGGTTCTTTGTTATGCTAATATGAAATGGAAGATTTCCAATTCAATTTTACCTGAGTGGTGGTCAGCTACACTTTCTTTTGTATTTTCTCAGACCCTTCTAAACTAGCCATGGCAATGTCTGGGAGTAAATTGACAGGAATATATTTTTTATATGATATCAGGGCTATTCAATCACATCAGAGATTCGTGCAGTTGGCCTACATCTGCAGACTCAACTGTCAGCAGAGACACCTTCCTTTCCAGATACATTTAAGCTGATGAAGAAAGGAGAGGCTATGAATTCTCTGCCTAAGTGTGACAGCTTTGAGATGTTTGGCTTTCAGGCCCAACTGGTGCCACTGTAGCAAATCCAACAATAAAGCAGCATTTTTATAACGTAAGCGTTCCCATCCCTGGTCCGTAAACTCCCCCAGGTCCTGCAGGTTTTAGTGAATTTAGTGCATTTTTAATTAGCGCTTGACTGACAGCTGAAATACCAGGCGACTTCCTAACCGCGTAATTTATTTGATAAAACAATTATAGCCGAGATTTAGCATAAGCCAGCCAACTCTGTTTGGTTGTTCAAACTGGTGAAATCCTTTTTTATGAAGATGAAAACGGGGTATCGGTTGATTCACGTGGCAGACTCTTTGAAACCTTAACGCATAGGAAAGTAGAACATTCCTTCAGGCATAAACACGACCAAATTTCCAGTAAAAGAAGTAAACTGAGTCTTTCTCTTAGCTGACTGGCCTCTGTGTTGGATGTCAAAGGCCACTAAGATCACGCTGCAGGGACTCGGCCTGAGTTGTATGTCAGTCCATCCTTTGTTAACCAGCTATGCAAGGGTCATTTCACCTGACCACACCTGACTTGACTAATAACATTTTAATACCCCTGCCCCCAGATCCACCCCCAGATCCCCCCACCACCACCACCATCGGAACCACCACAGTCTCCCTGGTTTTGGATTTTGCTCGGTTTAAGTGCAGAGACTCAAAAAATATTTGAGAAATCTAAAAATTTTTTTTAATTGCTGACTAAAACTAGACGGTCAGTGAGCTTCCTTAACTAACTGATAGCTTAGTTTAAATAATAATAATGATAATAATATCTTTTATGAGGAAGAGACAATTGAATTCAGTCTGTTAGTTTTATGTGTGACCTTAAGCTGCTGTTTTTCAGGGGTGAAATAAGATAGTGGAAACAAACCCTATGGAGTGCAGGGGCTTGTATCATGTCAGGATTTCTTGCTTAGCCAGATAACTTGTCGGATTTAAGGTAGTCTGGACTAAATGGACTAAAGTTAACAAAGATAAAGTCCATTTAAATTGGGATACCTTAAATCTGACAAGTTATCTGGTTAAGCAAGAAATCTGGCTTTGTGATACAGGCCCCAGGTGCTGTCACAGTAAAAGCTTAAGTTAAGAAGGTGAGTCAAAACTATTTCTGCACCTAAACTATTTTCACACAAAGCATCACCTTGGATTCCTGCAGTCATTTGTTTGGATATTGTTGCCTCACCTGGTATTCATTTTTAATCCGTCACTAACTAAAATGTTTTCTGGCTCATAGAAAAGCAATACCCCTCTCTAAACCTCTCCATCCTCCCAAAAGAGTTTATCTGTGACATGTTGTAATAACAGGATTAGCAAAGCCAGGGTATGTGATCACTGCTTCAGAACATACATGGATATCACATCTGGCAGAGCTGTGTCCTTTAAATGTGAGCTAATTTCCTCACCTTGAACAGCCAAATTTGTCTATCATTTACAGCCATTTGTTTTCTAATACTGTATATACTGGGGTGAAATGCAGCATTTATCACATGTAGGGCAGCATATCTACAATCTTTACACATGGCACATGTAAAAATGATGATACAATTTGAAGGATTAAATGACAGAAGAGACTTATACCAAGCTTTCAATTTAACCTGGTGTTTGAACATTGTATCTGAGATTCAAGAACCAAGGTTATGTACGTTGGCTTGTTTTTAATTTACGTCTTGGCAATAGTTAAAGATATTTGAATGAATGTAACGTTTCTCAGTAATTTTTATAGATAAAGATATTTTAATTAATTCAGTTATTTCTCCTGACTTCATATTCCACTGACTCAATAATTCCATTAAATTGTGACTTAAAAATCTGTAAAGTAATTAATTTTCTCAAACAACAGAATTCTATATTAACTTCTTCATCTGGGACTGAAGATTGTAAGCATTGCTCAAATAGCTAAAATACAGTTTGTTTGAAACTACACGTCATGTGTATAACCCAGTCTTTTGGTGGATTATCTTGAATGTCAAGACAGCAGAATTAACTAAAAAGTAGTTCAACAGTAAGCAAGTAAATAATGAACAAATATATTTGTCAGCTAATTTGATATTTAATATTATTTAATTAAATGCAATTATTTTTAATTAATTTTAATATATCTTTATATTCAGGACTTTATTACTCATTTGTCGAAAATCAAGACTTGTGTAAAAATGCTTATGCTAACAGAATAAGTGTCAAGATGTACGGCTAAGAATTTAGCATTTTGTTCATGATGTAAAGTATAAAACATCCTAGAAATCACAGATGTCTATTTACAAATAAAAAATATGAAATTAATATGACAGATACTTGTATTGCAGTCAAAAACGTCATATAAAAATGACAGAGACCTTTTTTTCAAAAAAAGAAAGTCTCTCACTGGTGAAAGTTTCTCCTGAGGCCTACAGTGAGGGTTTGATAAGATTCTTTCTGAGCATCACCTTGAAGTGAAATTAATACAAACAGCAGCGCAAGTTGCCTTGAACATCACACAAAGCTGTCTGCGGTTTGCACAAAGCTGCACGCCAGGTAGCAGAATGAGGTCTTTGAACCGGCTTAGGTCTGTAATTATCAGCCTGAGCTGTAGCCCTGACAATTCAAGTATCTTTAAAATGTGGGGTGTTTTGTAAGGTGCCCAAGGTTAGGTTTATTGATTTTTTTTTAATGCATAGCACAGTACACCATAATCTGACTTAAATTAAAAAGTGTACCATTCACGGCGCAATGTCAGCACTGTGCAGACTATTAAAATGTGATTCAAGGGTGTCTATTCAGCCTCAGAAGGATGCAGTCTTTGTGATCTGTACAGAGAAGGTCCACCAAGCTGAATTATGGACTATATGGACTCCAGCACTTCTTGCTAAGAAGTTGTATTTGTTATATGTTTATCTATCAATACGTGAGTGTAGTGAGCTTTGCCTGTGTTCAGTCCTTCTAGGTCAGGTCAGGTTGGGGGGCATTCACTGGTACAGCGCGCTGCCACACCCACCACATGATGAAACGCCTCGGGATCCTGGTTGGTGACCCCCCCAGGCCAACACAATATTATACGGCTGCAGACTGTCCATTTTTGCACCCTCTGCTCTCTGGACCCGTCCGGTTGGGCTGATGCATACACAAGGAACAAAGAAATATGTACTTTATCAGTTTCTGGAGTTTCCAAAGTGTAGTTTATCTCTTTAATGTGTTTGAAAAAAATGCCATTCGCATGTATTTTTGCACAATCTATGTTTCATAATTGTCAATGTATTCCAAAGGTAAATGTTTAATATATTCATTTTAATTTTGTTTTTATTGTTTAAAGTTTTACTGTTTATGTGTAAAAATTAACAAAACAAAACGCAAATAGCAATTTTATTGACATCAGCACCCACATAGCAAGAGGAGTCTGAACCGGATCTGGGCCAAATGTTGTTCAGAAATTGCTGCAGATCCGTAAACCAGATCTGGCCCAGTGTCTCTTTGCACAACGGACCAATACTGCTCCGAATCCGCTTTCTGGATTTGAAACAGATAAGGGCCACGTGGACCAGAGTTACATTGAATGTTACCAAATCTGGTCCTTATCGGCACCAGAGTCAAAGTTACATTTTAAAATCTGAAGCACTCTGGATATAATTTAGTTATAAAATTCTCAATGATATAATGTTTGGGAATCATATATGCATTATTCATTCTGGATACATGAAATTTGATATTTATTTTAGGATTGAAATAGTACTTTAGCTATATCGTTACATGATGCACATCTCTCTGTTTTGCACACATGGGGTCTGTACAGTGGTGAGGCTTGAGAGAGACACCTGGAGCCAGATACTACTCAGCCGACACGCGGTCATCTACCTGCCACAGCCAGGTGTTACCTGGGCGTCCCCTCGGCCTGGTCCAGCCACTCAGGTCGTCAGCAATGAGGATCCTGCGAGCCGGATCACCTTCAGGGAAACGCGCCACATGGCCGTGGTGCCGTAACGTGGGTCCTCCAAGATGATGAAAAATTAATACTGTTTGGAATTTGGCAATATTTGAAAGACTTCCCCCATCTGAACTCTCATCTAGAAGAAGACGTATCATGCCTTGTTGTTGGGCTGGGTTGTTGTAGTTGAAATACTATATGGAGTTACAGAACCAAAGGCCAGTGGTATGATGCCAATTAAATGAATGAATTAAAATTAACCAAGGAAAAAAAACTTACTTGGAGCCAAGATTGCATGCATTGCTTCCTAAGTCCGCATCTTTAAAGCTGCATTCTTTTACACAATCTAGGAAAATGGTCTTTGACTAACACAAGTACCCTACAGTGGGTTTAGCACATATTAAAATGGTATACTTTTGCAGTGTTCATTTTAAAATGATAAATTGCTCTATTTATGTTTCAGTTTAATTCAATTTTCAATAACATTGCATTTCCATGAAACAGCCCCTTAGGTTGATAAAATTTAACTGTACTGTTCTTCTAAGTACATTAAAAATAAGAAAAATAATTAAATGTGGACATTTAATGCCAAATAAATGCATGACTATCCCTTGTAATTGGGCTTTGTGAGTGCCAGACTGTAAAAATTGAATAAGTCTTTTTTTCTCAGGAATTTTCCTGCTCTGCCTTGTGCTTCTCACCCTCTTGCACTACATGTACACAAGAGAGACACTGACAATTTGCCCCTGCTTTCCCCTTAGAAAAAAAAGATCAAAATTTGAGAAAATGCCTCTTGGGGCAGAATCTCTGGTACCAGCTCAGCTAAGAAAAAAATCCCTCCTCTAAACGAAGAATCCCGGTGTGTCTAAAGAGTTTACATTTCCCCTGTTTTTCAGGCCAAGCCCCCCGCCTGTCTCAGGAAGAGGATTTGGTGGCTCGCTATCCCAGATCCTCCTGTGTATCCCCTCTACTGCCAGGGGGCAGATTAGGGTTGAAGCCTCCCCCCATGCGAAAGCCAGAATCAGAGCAGTACAGCTGTACCCACAACCCACATGTGGGCCGTTTACATTTCTGATGATGTGACAGTTTCCTTCTGTCCCTGAGTTTCCTCTGTTTACTTATGCACTTATTCCGACATGTTCCAGCATGGTGCCAATGCATTGGCTCCTGTTCCTTTATAAATGACACTGAAACATTTTATTTGGTTAAAAGAAGCGAGGTTGAGCCTTACTGGTGAAAACAGACAAAGATGTACAATATTAATAAAAATAAGTACAATATTCTGGTGCTTTTTGTGTTTAGTAGTGATTCTGTAGACACTGTAGTTTAGTGAAGATTGGCCTTACAAAGAATTAAGACAAGTGGGTACTGGGGGGTGGGGAGTGGAACAGTGATTAGCACTGTTGGTTCATCCCTCTGGAACCAGGGTTCAAGCCTTCATCAGGGTTCCATGTGTGTGGAGTTTGCATGTTCTCCCTGTGTCCTTGTGGGGGTTCTCCCTGTGTCCTTGTGGGGGTTCTCCCTGTGTCATTGTGGGGGTTCTCCCTGTGTCCTTGTGGGGGTTCTCCCTGTGTCATTGTGGGGTTTCTTCCCCACAGTCCTCCTAC
>JAOYFF010000036.1:13686638-13699065 GCA_025773925.1 Cryptomyrus ogoouensis
TTGTGGGGGTTCTCCCTGTGTCCTTGTGGGGGTTCTCCCTGTGTCATTGTGGGGTTTCTTCCCCACAGTCCTCCTACTGGTTAACTGGAGTTACCACATTACCTGTAGGTGTGAATGGTGTGTGAGTGTGCCCTGTGATGGATTGTTCCCTGCCTTGTACCCATAGGTTCTGGACCCCTCACAACCCTGAATGGGATAAGCGGTTACAGGAAATGGACTCTAAAAGAATACAAAGGGAAATCAGTCCTGCAGTTCCTGTAATGAGTTGGTGTTGAGATTCTTGACAAGTCTGATGTGTAACATTAATGGACTCAGATCTGAAGGCATAATGAAAATGTTAGATTGTGTCAGATGTTTCATAATGAAAATGTCAGATGTGCAGCAAAACTCATAAATCAAAGGGGGAAAAATGGAGTAACACTCTTAGCAACGGTAGCAAACAATATGCAAGAAATTACAGTACAGAAGATGGTAGGAGTTCACTGAGCAAGCTGGGCGGCAGGCATGGGACTTTGTGGCTTGCACATGAAAATCTCATCCTCAGCAGAAGATGTTGAGCTGAAAGGACTTAAAAAGGCTCTGTTATGCCTTTCCGGTGTTTCCCTTTCCTTTAGTGTGTTATGTAGTTTTATGTGCATGTAAACAGTCTGCAGTCTTAAGGCCCAAAGTACAAACCAAAGGGAGTAACTCTCAACAGAGATCACAGATCTCAACACCATTCTTCTCTGATTTGCCTGAAACACTTTATTGGAATTCCAACCCTTACTTCTGTGACATGGTGAGGTCACCTCGTAACACAATCCTTATTGGTTGCCTACCCGCAAGGATCTGTCTGCAGACTGCAATTTAGGGCTGGAACGCATAGGGCAAGCTGACCAATCAGAGCACACTGGGCTCATTGAGGGTGAGGCTTAAAGATCTAACAGACCACTTCAGACAGAGGGTGAACACAGACGTACAGTGTGACAGAAAAAGTTTCTGGAACAGTGAAGCATGTAGATCTATTCTAGTAGACCCGAAAAATTAAATTATAAACTGTGAAAATGAGCATAATAGGACCCCTAAGTTTGAGGAATAATATAGAGAAGGAGGCAGGTACTGTATTAATGTGAGATTGTTAACCTTTCACACAGATAACAGTCTTGTGTCTCGACCCCTAGGTTTGCTGATGAGGCTGTAAGTATTGGAGCAACTCCTAATTATGTAACACATGCCACTGCAATCACCAAAAATAACTAAGAAATATGCTAAAATCAATTACAAATTGATTACAAAAGAAAACACATTGATAGAAAATGTAACAGGATAAATAAAAACATAGCTGGGCAAAAGGACAAGCAATCAGATGTTGCAATGCACACGTGAGACTCCTTTGTAACATGTCCAGCATCACTGTGCTCCGAAATAAAAAATGAGCAGTTAGGGGAATAAAATGAAGGGAAAAGGCAGAGTGGCACTGAAGAGTGTTTGGCATTTGTTGTGTCGGTTTGTTCCATCCATTTGTCGTTCCTCTGATTTCTTTTTACATTGTCTCTTGAGTAGATTCCTTCTTGGTGTTGGACCTGAACATCTACTCGTTTGTATTTATGCTTTACTCTCATTCCTCAACCAAGCAACAACCTTATTAACACCTTTTTGTTGTTCCGGTTCTTCTGTACCTGTAACATAAGCTCATTAAAAGGGAATCTTCAAATAATGTCCTGGATCTAAAACAGCCGTGTCACAGCCATGCGTTCACCAAGCGGTCCATCCTTTCACATAACTGTCTCCCTAAAGCCTAGAGCAATATGATGCTTCAATAACTGTAAGCTGCATTGGACTCCATTGAACTACTGAGCTGCCAACACTACATGTATAAATATTCTAAATAGTCATCAATTACATAGTTTCTGAAGCCATATACTGTCTGTTGTAATTGTTGCCAGTGGCAGCTCTGGTTATTTTCAGGGGAGAGGCACAGAGGAGGCGGGGGCAGGGGAAATTGCAAAAATGGGGGGATCCAGAAAGGAAAAATCAAAGACTTCTTACAATTAAGTGCACGAAATAAAAAAATACCATCATTTCTAAAATTACACAATAAATATGGCTAAGACTGATGTATTTCTGCAATTGTGGGAACTACTAAAATTATTGTTGCATCACGTATGTATGTTTAGGAAAAACAGTGTTCTATGATTGACATCACCCGGAGCCAATGGAAATACAGGACCACTGGTTCCAACCAGAAAACCCCATAGGATCCGCTGGTGATAGATTGCCTATTGTAGTGAATAGTCTACCAAGTGTGCACTTGTTTGGGAAGTTGCCAGTTAGTGTTATCGGGATGAAAAAAGATGACCTTTCACAGAAAGTCACAATATGGAAGAAGTAGTTTGACACTGAGTTATTACGCACAATTATGGTTCAAGGAACTATGTTTGAAATAGGAAAAATTCAGTTAATGTTGACAGATTCTGATAGGGTTCCGCTTAATTTTCCAGTTCAACTACTAAAGCCAAAGGTAATGCCCATTAATTCGTACTGCCAGAAATATCTCTTTATATTCTTGGAAAAATGTGTTTGAGATTGAGTGTGAAGTGTGTAGAAAAACATGCATGTTATCATGTACAGCGCCTTGTGACTGAGACTGTGTCTGCGAAAGGCACTTTATAAATTTCCTCTTCTTGTTAAAAGGGGTATTATTTCAGTTGGTCATGCCACAAGTGTTAATTACACAAATGTATTTCAGAAATAGCAAGTAAAAACTTTGTTGGGGTGTGTATCCACTGACCAAAACCACACCCAAACCTATACAGTTTCCTGAACACAGGTGCTCAGTGGATACAACACAAATTCAATTTGTGACATCAACTGGTAGTCTGCAATCTATCTTAATTCTTATTGGATGACTTATGATGTTCACACCTACCACCAAATCCTCCATTATAATCTTTGGTTCTTCGAGCCAGATTCATTAATTACTGTGGATCCAAGATGCCAATTCCAAAGCTGACCCAGAGCCTACAATCTGCCTACGTCAGAGGTTTGCCCTTCCTACCTAATTATCACAAATGGCTATGGTTATACTGGGAACTGATCAATCCCCCAGTATTAAAACCGCAAATGCAGCCCCAGGCAAAGATTTATTGCACGTACGTCATTTATCTCAACCAGTCTGTCAATTTTGCACAATTCACATGTGAGCAGAAGATCTCTTGGATTAAATCCACAGATACTGGAGATGCAGTGGTAAACAGCAGGAGGCACAGTGCAGATTGAAGGCTGCCTGTCATACCTGCATACATAAACACTGATTGCTCTCTATCACCGTAATACTTAAAGGAAAGCGAGAAAGTTACTAGAGTAGTTACCTTATCTAGGGTGACCCAGTATCTGGACAGGCCAGGTAATGTTTTTCGCAGGATTTCTAAGGTGCTTTTGAGTCATGACCAGTATCTTCTGCTGAAATTTGCCATCCTAGATGACAAGTCTGAAAGGACCAACCTGCGTGATGGGATTAGCTGGCCACCCAGACGCAATGTCAAGAACGCCATTCAGGTCATTATAGGTATGAAGCTTTCATTCCCTCTGTCCCCTGCATCACACGCTAAGAGGAGATTCCCTTCACTACTGAGCTGTTAGAGCTTGTGAATCATACACATCCTGTAGCAACAATTCAGAAGAAATATAGCCACCAACATGGAATTCCCCTTCATCCCTTTGACAACGTCCACCCACTGCTGCAGATCGGTTAAAATGACCTGTTATTCACACACCTCACATCATCTCTAGCTGAGCTGTGTGACAGAGCTGACAGGATGTGGCAGTTGGATATACTCCTGTATATTACATAGAAAGTGGTCAGCCATTCCAGGGCAGATCAAGAGGACATCATTTTGCCATAGGTCAAGACAGTGAGTGAACATGTGGATAGTACTATTTAATATACAGTCCCTCTGGCGCTGAGGATAACCATGCTGTGAGCTCACATGGATGCTGTGTTTTCACAATTACTAACATTTGTCAAGGGATCCTGTGTGGGCAGAGTTGTATAATAAGAGATCCTCCAACTGATGAAGGCTGGATGCATTATCAAGCTGCCTGTAGGCCAGATCCTCGGTTGTGGTATATTCCACGTCATAATTTTTATCTTTTCATTTAAGTCCCGTGGTGGATGACAACTTGGCTGGTAGAACTCAACAGCTTTTGCCAAATCTCACAGGAAACGATCAACTGAATTCAGCATAGAATAGTAAATATTTAAAAAATATATAATAGAAGACAAATGCACAGTGTTGTGTACCACCAGTTGTAATTTATATGCAGCTGCATTTGCATTGGCGGTTGTTAACTATGAATTATTCAGGAGGGCCACTGCACACAGGAACGAGCTGCTTTTGTCTTGGTTTTTAGTGACTGGAATCTCAACCCAGAAGAGACATTCTGGAAGATGCAGTGAGAAGGCTGAGATCTTGTTTGCCAGTTTCTTGCCCCTGGAGCTGTAACGATCCTAGGGGGGTTACAGGCAGTGATTCTGACTTCCTGATGTCTGCTCTTGTCCTGTGTGCTGGTGGAGCCAAAATGGACATTCAATGATGACGTGGGGATGAACTCAGTGATGGCCGTGCAGAACCGTGCCATTATAGTCTGAGAAAGGTTGAACTTTCAGATCAATTTTTAGCTCACCAGGTTGAGAATATCAACTTCCAGTGCCCTCTTTGTGGGGTATTGAGTGTTTACATAATACTGGGCACTCATTACGTGGCTATTCTGTTCTTCTGTTTGAGTTTTCCTTGATCTATCGATTTCCGGTCTTGGTCTCACCTAGTATTCTTCTTGGTGCTCTCTTTCCTACCCTGTGACTACCATTTTTTAAAAATTCAGAAACATGGTGTTTATTCCAAAATGTGTTTAAATTTAATAGCCCGTTTGATAATGTGGAAAGTAACGATGTAAACAATTTCAAAAGTTCAATCAGGTCCTTGAAAATTATTGCTTTTTTGGATGACACACCTATATGTCAAGCATATTGCCTTTTTTAATTAGGAAGGAGATATGTTTCAATAACTGATGCACTTCACCACCCAGACTCCCAGAACCCCCAAGTGTGGCAGACAATCACACATGTGTTAGCTGGCGGTGCCTCTATAAACTCCCCCCACATCTCCAACCTTGTCCTCTTGCCCTGGTCTCCTTTCCTGGGGGCTGGTGTTTATTGCCATGTAATAAGATCAGGACGTCGTATCATCGGTATCAGGATAAACATCGCGTGCTAAGTGGCTAAGCCTGCGGGAGATGAGCAGCCTAATCCCCTTAACCCTGGTGAGACTGGGAGGCTAATAAGCTGGAGGACTGGAGCATGAGGTAGACCCTCACAGGCAGGCCATGGCATGGGGAGAGTAGGCAGAGGCTTTGTAAATTACAGGGAGTATTTAGGGCTCTAAATATACACATTGTGTGGAACATAGCTGATTTAGTCGTGTGGCTTGTGTAAGATTATAAATGATAATCCTTCCCCCTCCCCCCTTAAATTTCCAACGGCTTGACGTTGGAGATACTCACTGGTGGTTGTCACCATCGGTGGTTGTCACCATCATTTTGCTTTCATTTTCAAAACACAGATTTTATATTTTAATCTCCATTTTAATCACATTTCAGTCCTGCTTTCACGCTCCGGTTTTGTGTTTTGGTCCTTGTTTTGGGTTTTTTGATATTAATACATGTTTTGATTGGCATTTTCTGTATTTGTTTTGACAGACACAAAGGTTGGTTCTGCTGCACTTGGTGTAGCTGCAGCATATGTCCTGTTTGACCCTCTAAATTTAGTTTTGGGTCAACACTTTCCAGTAAGATCAACCCATATTTGTTTCGTCAACCCCTGTGTCCATCCATCCACCCACCCATCCATCTAATCTGGATACCTAATACAAGGTAGCACTGAGCCTGGAGCTTAACCCAGGAAGCACAAGGCATGTCTATCCTAGGGCATGTACATATACACAATAACATTCTATGGGCAAATTAGAGACATAAAACTTGTGGTTTGATTGTGGAGGAAACCGGAAGACGTGTATAAAACATGAACTGTACAGACATATAGCCTGATCAGGAAACAAACACACTTCTGTAGCTGTGTGGTTATGTATGTTCTTGGTCAGACCTCTGGACACAATAGTTAGCTGAAGTCATTATTTAGTCATACCATTTAGTTGCTTACTAAAATGTTCCTGCAATTTTTTTGTAGAAGTATAATGTTCAATAATCAAGAAATTAAAATATAATATGACATAGGATATCTTTTGACATGGTCAATGGTTAGCACTGTACACTCACACTCGTAGGGCTAATAAAATTCATACTTCCCTAGTTCCACAAAACAAAAGCTCTTTAACCAGAAATCTGCAGTACTATGCAGACATGTTCAATATAATCTGGATAACCTAATGAATATACCAGAATATCTGTATACACAATGATATTTATATAAAGTTTCAGTGATGGCAGATAAATCTGATGAAGCGTTTCCTAAACCATAAGGCATAACTAAATATTCGTAATGGCCACCGTGCATGTAAGATACCATCTTCTGTTCAGCTCTTTTGTGGGTTCTGATGAGGTTGTACGCATTTCACGGGTCTAGCTTGGTGAACTATCTCTCTTCTCTTACTTGCTCTAGGGTGGCTTGTAGGCTAGGATCAAATGTAGAGTGTAGCAATATTTCCATGTTACTCCATCCAAACCCTGGTAGTTGATACACAATCGAGGTCCCACATCCCTTTTCTCCAAAAAAAAGTTTAGCTGGTGAGGTGGACAGTTAAATAAATGCCTATTCCAAAGCTTCATGGCCTTGGACTTCATAGTGGGTAGGTACAACCTCAAAGGTGAGTGGCGATTGATAGAAGGTCAGTGGTGCAATCCCACGGCTGATGAGCTGGCAGACAGGTGACCTTCTTAATATTAAAAATCTCCACTAGGTCTCAGTATTCAAGAAGCAAAACAAGGTCCCTAGAAGCCATTCGACTCTCCACACAGGTTGATCAGACAGGTGGGGTAAGACACAAGAGGTAATGGCCGCTTTGAAGTCAACTCCACTGGATCCTTTTCCTTGGTGATGGAGAAACTTCCAGGTGCAAGGGTTAATTCCAGAGGCTGGTTCGTCATCCATATTTTGGGGCAGAGTTACAGTAGATCAGGTGCAGAGTTGGATCAGAGTTACAACACAGTATGGGGGGAAATCCAACGTTAAAAAGAGACTTAAAGTAACTGATCATATACCAGAAAAATCAAAAACTGAAAATAATGCACAGATGACAAGTTAAGAATCTGAGGCGGGACTTTGCAACAAGGCAAGTATCTAAAAGGTTAAAGTAGATCCCGATACAGCACAGGTGATTACCAGGGATAACCAGGGATCAGAATAGACCACTAGTATTCAGGTGGGGGGGGGGGGGTCAGAGATTCTGTGTGGAAGAATTTGTGGTATGGCAGGTATGTATAAATTGGCTATAGTGTGTAATTAAAAGGCATTCGCTCCTGGGTGTTTTCTCCTTTCTGCCTTGTGTTTCCTGGGTTAAGCTCCAGGATAGGATCCCTGGTTGAGTGGTTATGAAAGATGGATGGATGCACATTCACTATGATAACGGTTAAGTCATTCCAGTCTGTTTTTAGTCTCGTGCTGAATCCTTGCAAACGCAGCATAGTGTCTTCAGCACATTTTAAGAGCTACTCTTACATGCCATTCAGATATTTATGTAATGCTGTGACTTTTCAAAAATACGTTTTTATATAATAGATGTTGCTCTAAATGAGGGAATTTACAAAACTTAAAAAATTATAGTATTCAGCAAAAGTATTCGGCATATACATATTTAACCTTATTACTTAATTTTAAAGTCATACAAATGTGAGCATCTTGAACCACATGTAGGCGAGCAGCGCTGGTGGATTATTGTGCAGCAAAGCTGTTGCTTCATTGTTTACAGAAAACAGCTTTCTGCTGCTTTGATAACTGTGATGTCTTTGTTTAACGTGCCTCGTGATTAGTTTGCTGTCATCTGATTAGAAATTAATTAAGGCAGCAACTCGCATCCCGCCGAGGGCTGGTGACATTTGCAGTGCCGTTGCTCCCTCCCCCAGAGATTTGGGGGGGCTGCGATGCAGGGAGGCGATGGGGGCTCTCCTTGCAATCACCTCCCCGCCTTCCCAGCCATGCTAATGAAATCAATAGCAGATTGGTGCTGCTCCCGCTAATAAGGCCCCTCACACAGATCCCCCCTCCCCGCCTGCCACTGTGCTCCCCAACTTAATTTGCTTGAACAATAGGTTGAGGCCGGCGTCCGTCACCTTCCTTTAGCAACGGTCATTTCAGTTACCATAGTGAAAAGATCCTGTTTACTGCAATATGCTGGCGGCTTCAGCCAGCCGAGATAAGACCAAGGAGCTGACTGTAGCTTAGCAATGGGAGATAGACATTAACTTCATAGATATCTTTTTTTTGTCATTTGGTCTGGGCATATTTGGAAGATGTGTGCCTGAAATATTTAGCAACTTGGCTCTGAGACTTCTGTGATGGCAGCGCCTTCACCGAGTGCATCTTCAGTGCTTTTATATTACGTCATTACAGACAGTAACTCTTAGCCAGTAGCCAGCAATCTGTTCGGTCCAACGAGACGTCTAGAGATTATGATCCTGCAGCCTAATCCAGTCATTGCTGTTTAGAGGATGACCCATTTGGGTTTGTCTCAGCAGTTCTCAGTATTATAAACACCAATGAGACTATGTAAAGTGAACCAGGCTGTGGAGGCCACTGACCTTTATAATGAATTCCAGTGAAAAAATAAACCATAGAACTGTGTAACAATATGGTGTTTATATGTATATTAATATCCATCTGTCTTTGATATCTGATTATGCAGTACAGTATGGCAAAGTGACTGTGCTTATCTCAGGAAATGCAATCCATTGCATGGCAATATATGCAATAACAAAAATAATAATAATTGAATAGAAATGTATGAGATTTTTTCATTCTGTAAGAGGATTTGGGTATTAACTCCCTGGAGATCTTGTACTCTTCGTTGCTTTTTCCAGTTTTTATTAATATGTTCACTTAATGTTCATTTTAATGTAGGTTTGGTTTGTCTGACCTGTTTAGGAAACATTTGAAAGACACGGATGTTTCGAGGTAGGGGTGTGGTTGGGGTATGAGCCCCTCTACACACCTGTAGCCAACTGCAATAAGAGGATAAACCTGTAACAATAAAAGTAAAAACCAAGTTTCGATGTGTGTGTTTCAAGGCTGCAGTGATTTAGCACTCTTAGGGTTAGAGATTGGCCATGATTTCACATGCTGCTCTGTTCCCCTGCTTGCTTACAGTATATCCCAGTGGCACTAATGAAATCGCCCCATTCCATCCTCCAACCCCCATGTGTTCTGGTTCAATTTAGCTAGACTTTGAACTCTTTTTCTCAGTGTTAATTAAACTTTAGTACTCAATAAATTTATTGCAAAATTCAAAAACCAAATATTTTTAATATACATGGGTGGTAGTAGGTCACAGAACATTACACTTTATCAGTAATTATTACTATTGTCTTATTAACTTCCTAGTCTAGTCTGTTGTTCCTGAACTAGTGTGGCTGCTGATGGTTTATTTTATTTAAAAATTGTGAAGGTTTCCTTATAGCCTCGCAGGGGAAAGTGCGCTTCGTAACTCGTCAGTTAAAATCACATCGCTTTGGTGGGTTTAATGTCTTTCCAACTTGGATTCT
Source organism: Cryptomyrus ogoouensis (assembly GCA_025773925.1). Taxonomy (NCBI): domain Eukaryota; kingdom Metazoa; phylum Chordata; class Actinopteri; order Osteoglossiformes; family Mormyridae; genus Cryptomyrus; species Cryptomyrus ogoouensis. The sequence continues at coordinate 13,696,389 of JAOYFF010000036.1, forward strand.
TTTGTTATCAGAATAATTTCCTAGTATTTTTCTCAGTTTTTAACCATAAAATTAGCAGGAGAAACCAATATAAAATAAGGCGATATTTTAAGACACCCCTCCCCCCCCCCTCACCGTGAGGAGAGGGGTGGTTGGGATTGGGGGGACCATTAACTTCCACTGCTGTTTAGTGGTTTCCAGTATGCCGGGCACCTGAAAAGCAGTGGTGGACTAACTGTGATGTGTTAGTCGACCACTTTCTTTACATCTAGCAGGTTGCATGGTGCCATGTGGGGGGTCTGAGTAAGAGCACTGCCAGTAACCCGGGTTGGGCTCCCGAGCCACTGCCACCAACCTGTGGCTGCCTGATAAGGTTGTAGGAGGTGCTTGTACAACACCAAGAAGAAGCGAAACACGCTTATCGCTGCTATGTAGTAACAGTTCCATCAGAGCACTGTCGTGAAGTTAGTTAGCTTTTTGTGTTTGCTTGTTTGTTTGTTTGTACGTTTTTAAAGGCGAACCTTCTCAAAGGATGTTTTTGTCTGGAGTTTAGCCTCCTTAATCAGACCCTGATCTCTCCACATGCTGCACGCTCTCCATTTATCGATCTACATCTTCTTGTCATCTTTACTGTGCAGTGCCCCCTGCCCCCCCATAGACTTATTAGCAAGGTGGTGCTGTGGATCTTCACAGGTCTTCCAACTTTCCGATCATTACTGTGTGTGTGTATGTGTGTGTGTGTGTGTGTGTTTATGTCTATGGAAGGGAAGTGGATATGGGGGGGGCATAGTTTCCATAGCAATGAGGCCCAGAGTGCTCTCAGAAATCTAATTGGTATGCGTCTCCATCGCAGTGTTATTGTGCCCCTTCTAATCACAGGCTTCTTGCCATAAAAAGGATGCTGTGCTGAAGAAATGGACCACCTTGGCAGGCACTCCCCCCCCCTTTTCCCACATTCCCTTTCCCTTGTGCAGAGATGCAGCAGTAAGACAAACTGACATCTGATTGGCAGGTGGGAGGGCCCTCTGATACGGGACAGTGGTGAGGCCAGCAGCACGTGCACCACTGAAAATAAGAACAGGGAAAGAACTGCACTATGCGTAAGATATGGGGATGAACTATAAAACTGAAAGTGCTTTGATACTGATGCCTTATTCAGAAATATTATATAGTCAGTTGTAATGTTCAGGAGTGCATAGTCCTTAAGAGTTTGCTTTCTCCTAAGGAGCTGCTCCTGTCTCCTCCTTCCTTATTGTAAACTGTTGGTTTAATGAGCTCTCCCATCCAGGAGAGCATGTAAAGACTAATTGAGGAATGCTTTAAATAATTTCTAATTAGCAGAAGCACAATGATAACTGGCCGGCTAATCCGAGGCGTAATTAAAGGTATGGTGTGTGAGAGCGTTGGCCCCGGTGAATGAGCTTTGCGGGATCCCGCTGTAGGGCGAGCCACTCGAGGAGCTTCCCAGTGAGGAAAGTGCGCACAGAGCCATCTTTGTTCCGTGCTCTTGTTCTGTGGGTGGCCCCGTTCCGGGGAAAAAGATCCATTTGTTTCACAGTAGTTTCTGGAGAAAACAGGCAGTGTGAAAGGCCTCCAGCAGCACCCTGGGCTCAGCCACTTCTCTTACTGCTCTCTGAATGATGCATTGTGGGATCTCCTGCCTGCCTTTCTTACATGGGAACTAATGGCCTTATCCCTGCCTGTGAAACCCCCAGCTGCAACCCCCCCCCCACCCAACCCCTCCCTGAAAAAAACAGCCCTTTCACCCTTTTTTCCTAAAAGGATGGAAATTCTGATCACCCCAGAAGAACAGCACTCAGATGTACAGCTGGAGATATTTTTAACATCCTTTGACTAGTTTCCTCATTCCCTCTGCCTTTTGCTTGCACCCTAGTCCAGCTCCTCAGAGTTACCTGGAAGCCAGAGAAAGTAGCATCCAGAATTAATTTTCCTACAGGCCGGAACAGGCAGCCATTCCGGGTCCACAGAGTAATTCCAGTCAAATCAAATCAATGCAGTTTCATTCGCTCAACGTGTGTGCAGTAAACAACCACACGCCATTCTTTATTACAAAAACTTCAAGTCTTCAAGCGCCGAGTCAATTAAATTGTGTGAACAAGTGAATGTGACCAGTGGCTTTCATAGATAGTGACAGCCATCTGAAATTTCTGCTAAGGCCAAGGCTGTGTCGATGATACATGGATGTCAAGCCTTACAAACATTCTGGCAAGACAGTGTGTGTCCCCCAGAGAGGCAACAAGGGTGGCTGCTGAGGAGAAGTGGAAACAAACAATTCAGTATTATTCACTTAGGCCTACTTCTCTAAGGGTTGGAAGAAACTGCATTTTATAGTAACAATTGATTACCTTCCATTAATTTTATATCTATCTATCTATCTATCTATCTATCTATCTATCTATCTATCTATCTATCTATTAAAGGTTAAGGTTTAACAAACTACTTATCACATAGTTGTTTACTTATGCAAACAGTTTAATAGTAACACTCATTTATACAACCATTTTCTATGATCTCTTATCTAAGACAGTGTCATGGTGACTTCAGGAATAAGAGGGCACAAGGCAGGGGAACATCCTGAATGAGATGCCAGTCCTCTGTAGGACACACACACACACACACGCACATGTAGGGTATACATATCCTTATGGGGACCGCTCATTCATTTCAATGGGAAAAA
>JAOYFF010000036.1:13709419-13721435 GCA_025773925.1 Cryptomyrus ogoouensis
TCTCGGCTGGCCTGGGAACGCCTCGGCGTCCTCCCCGAGGAGCTGGTAGAGGTAGCTGGGGAGAGGGAGGTCTGGGTGCCTCTCCTGAAGCTGCTGCCTCCGCGACCTGAACCCCGGACAAGCGGCAGATGATGGATGGATGGATGGATGGATGGATTCACAGAGACATGTAAAGATTTATGATATCACACTTGGTTTAAAAATATTTTTTCTCACATAAAATCTAATTGTCATGCATTTCAAGCTGCCAGTTATAATTACATGCTGTTCATCCAGCTGCTCTGAAATTAGAAAATATTCAGCCGTCTGTAAATAGAGTGGATATGTTATATTTATAAACCTCATTAGTTTTTGTTGTTTTAATTCCGGATAAATTTGTCATACATGTGCTCTCACTTCTTCATAACCACTTCCTGTTATACTGCTGCATGCAGGATATTTGTTGCTATATTTGTTCATTCATTTTTGAGAAATTGGACACTCTGCTGTCATTTACTATGTATCTGTGGATGGAGGTTGTTGTATTATCTTATTTAAAATATTAATGCCATTACCGAATGATCAGCCTGGAGCGTATCGTTCAGTGATGCAGGGTGTTACTGTTCAGTCTCCATTGTATATTGTCATAAACATATTCATATTCATAAACGTGCTGCAGGATGATTAGGGTCAGTTAGGACCAAAGTTAGGCAGTGCACCAAAATGGTCATCATGAACCCTCACCCGTGAGTATTTGAAATTATTTTCTGCTTTGCATGTGCAACATGAATTTTGATTACCTGAATAGCATTTTCAGATACTTTTGCAATAACAAAAATATAACAATACTGGATTTTTTGGTTGGTCCATATATTCATATTGACTTAACAATAATGAACAAATAACTGTGTTTCTTCCTGTTTTTTTCCCAAAACAATATGTACAAGCTTAGCGGTGAACCTAACAATCGGTTGCCAGGCAAAGGCACAAAAAAAAAAACCACAGAAAAAAATGGAATTGAAGGGAAACTCTGAGTAATAACAATGCAGGCAATAACTGGGATCAGGACCAACACGTCCAGTAGGATGCTCTCAATGGAGTGCCAATGACACAAGAAGATTAACTGTGAGCAGCACTTACTCTATATGATTGGTAATTTGGGTAATTTTATTGCAGGGTTTGGCGATCCTGAAATTATGGAGCCACTGTCTTTGTGTGCTCTATAATTTTGCGGCAACCCCCCCCCCCCCCTGCATGATTGGAGTGAAACAGAAGCAACCGTGATTCTGTGAGAGGGAGAGTCACAGCTTCTCCATGGTTCAACTCCTTTGCTTTAAAAAAAGGAAAGAACTGATCCATCAACAAAAAGGAGAAAATGTGAACATTTCAGGCCAATGAAACCAAAAATATTACATGGCTGGCACCTGATACTCTGATTATAGTTACAGTTGTATATTATTTCATCTAACCAGCACATTTTCAAACCCCTGTAAGTGATCTATATAATTTAATTCACAATATTTTTTCTATTCCGTTTTTATGCAATCCATTTTGCGCTATCCCTCTATCATTGCGAAAAATCACAGGTTAAAACTAAATATTTTGTCACTCTTGAAATGAATGCATTAAGATGTGTTGGTTAATTGCCTATTTTCTGTGCCTTTTTGTAAGTAATTGGATTACAAGTTAATAAAAGGAATGCTTCCTCAAAACATTTAAATATTGCACTTCAGAGACTTATTAATTAGAAAATGTGACATTAATAATATCATATTATCAGGTAGTAAGGAAGGTGTTTTCTCCTCATCTTTCCTAAATTAGATAATGCTTTTCCTTTTCATTGTAGCACATTCGATGTGCTGTACAGTGTGCAGTGCTATAGCCTATAACAAATGATGGTGTAAATCTTCTGTGATTATAGTCAAATGGTTATGGCCTGGTCAAGGTTTGAAAAGCTGCAACAAATAGCTTTTCTGTTTACCATGGAGACCGGCCTTCATGTTCTTCGTTCCTCTGGTAACCAAAGGCCTTTCTATTGCTCTAGCTATTGAACTCACCCGTATAGACAAAAGAATGCCCTACGCTGGTAATTTCTTATCTGAGAATTCCCTTTATGTTCTTGCACGGCCTGCACAAAAGTGAGGGAAACTAATTTACATCCAGCAGTGGAGATGGGGCTCTGGGTCCTTGGGCCACACCTTCACTGTAGGGTTATTTCGGCAAATGAGAAAAGGAAGGATATTCCATAGAATACATAGGAATAGAATATTGGAATATTGGAATGGGAACATAATAATATATACAGTCCTGGGCAAAAAGGGCCCGAACCAAATTGCACACCATTCATCTTTAGCCCAGTTTTTTGCACATGGGTATTTACATGCATATAAAGTAATAACAGGAAATAACAGAGGAAAACGAGGGCCACTGAGAAAGGTTCAATGTGTGTTGATATTACTTGAGTCTGGCATGTTTTTTTTAAGTGCCATGATTTCTGTTTTCTTCATCACTTGAGTTTTTTGTATACTTAAATGTACCTGAATAAATGCTGTCTGATTTCCATCTATACATCCATCTTCCAACTGCTTATCGAGTGCCGGGTTGTTTACTCAGGCAAGAACCTGTCATAGGCAGGAGCCTATCGCATGCAGGAACCTATCCTAGGCAGGAACCTGTCCCAGGCAGGAACCTATCCCAGGTAAGAACCTATCCTAGGCAGGAACCTATCCTAGGTAGGAACCTATCCCAGGCAGGAACCTGTCCCAGGCAGGAACCTATCCCAGGCAGGAACCTATCCCAGGCAGGAACCCTTCAAAGGGAACATAGGGCACAAGGCAAGAACATAATGACACACTACAGACAAATGTAGAAACATCAGTTAATCTAACTGTACGTCTTTGACAGGGAACCAGAGTACCTGGAGGAACCCCATACAAGTCAGAGCCGGGGGGGGCATGCAACCCCACACCTTGGACGTTATGACATCACTGCGTCGTACCTATAATAAAGTATCTTACCTGAGTATCTTAATTGAATGTTAAATATACCCAAACAATTTTCCATTACTCCATGGATTAATGACAAGCTTAAGATGAACATTTCTCTATATTCATTGGCTCAAATTATACAAAACCAAAAAAAAGTCCGTAATAGTCATGGTTCATCTGGAGCCTATCCCAGGATTCACAGGCCAGGAGGCTGCAGACACTCTGGACAATTTACAAGCACCAGTGCACATAATCTTCACGTGCTATATGGATAACCACAAAGGTGGTGTTACAGAGGGTCGAGCTCTGTTTAAACTCAGGGCTCAATCTCAGCAATCTTTGAATGCAGGACCTTGCACTCCTCTCTCTGGTTGTTCTGGAAATAAAATGTAAAAATGTTACTTCCAACATATACATTGCTATGCAAAGAAGTTTTCCCTGGCTCTGCCAACCATTATCACTTGGTTCCCTTACATGCATACCTCGTTCAGAAACCTACCATCCAATCAGCGACCTCCAAATCATGGAAGTGTCCCGTTTCCTTGGGTGTCCAGTCCAACAGAAGTAATAATAATAATAATAATACATTTTATTTAAAAGCGCCTTTCAAGACACTCAAGGACACTGTACAAAGGTAGAAAGTTCAGATTCAAAAAGTACAAATCCAGACCAAGATTTTGTTTCTACCAATCAGCCGATTATAAAAAGTCATATTCACAGAGTACTGAACTGGTTGGTTAAAAGAAAATCTTAGTCTGGATTTGTACTTTTTGAACCTTAACTTTCCATCTCTGCAATGCAAGAGACTCAATGACCACTGGGGAGAAGACCTGGTGGTACAGAAAGGTTGGCCCAGTTCAGTGTGCTTTATGATCTGTTTTTTTTTAATGTCTAGTTTCATTGACCCTTGGAGTTTGAAGTTGGGAAACCCCACAATGAATTAGGTGAGAGGCATAAGCGAGCGTGAATCATACAGAGGGGTCAGTCTTACCCAAAGTTTTGTTGTGAATCAGTGAGTGACAGGAGAACGGGCGCTCCAGTGGCCAATCAGCTTTCAGCTGGGGCCAGTGTCCCACATAAACAGAGCTGGGACTGGAATCAAACCCGCAGTCGTGGAGGTATGAGAACACAATGCTACTGCTATGGAGTCGCCATGACATCCTAAATAGCGCAAAATGATTTTTAAAAACAAGCAAGAACAGCCATTACGGGCACACGCTGAGAAACTAATGTGCACAGGGCTTTCCGTTGTTTTCAGGGTAATGCAAAAAGACAGAAAAAGTTATACAGGACGTCATGGAGAGAAGTCAGGTGGCTGTGAACCAGAGTCGGAAGATGAGTTATATTCCCTGCATGACCAGCCTGCCTCCTCATGTTTTGATGTGTCATTTACCATTTAAATTTAGCAGGGATTTTATACCGACAAAATGATGAAATTCTGGCTTCTCATAACTGCCGCCTTATTATTTGATAACAAACCCGGATTGGACTGAATTGCACCCTCAACACGCCACCTCTTTGTTCAGCTATAAGAGCATTTAGATTAGTCCATATTTACTTTGCACAAATGGGCTTTTCAGAGCAAATTGATGTGCTCCGAATTTGCCATTGTGAGGACTTGTTTAATGCAGATGGTTCTTTCTTTCCTCTGTTGTAAAATGACCTAGACTGGCCACTGCTAAGACACCCCAAGTCACTGTAATCATAACCTCCATCCACCTATTGATACTGGACCTACATAATCCTCTCCACATAAAGCATATAATTTGGTGTAATACCAAGCACAACCGTCTTTGTATGCACACAAGCCAAGAAAAATGACTTTATTTTTTATTTCTCAAAGAGTAAATAGTGCAGAAGATGCATATAATTCTGCAAATTACTGGTTATTCATCATTTTAATCAACAAAACAAAAATCAGAGTACGATTCATTCTCTCGACTCCAGACAAGAGCAGATGTCCCTTGTAAGCACATCAAGCAGTGCAGTGCCATAACGTCTTTCGATCAACAGTGCCGTAAATCTGATGACCGCCCTGAAAAAGCTGTGCTGACTGAAGGAACGAGGGCTGTTTGTGGCTGTTTTCCTTGGTGTTGCAGTTGGAAGGTCATGGTGTTAGGGGAATGCAAAGTTGGGCTTGGGGGGGGGCTTGTTCAGCTTGACGTCCTGCCAGTACCTGCAATGGAGTGGCAGTGACTGTAACTGGATGCTTTTGTGGTGATTACTGGCCAAGGGACGATGGCCCTGCTCTGTAACGGGGTGCTCCTCCAGACTCGCATGCCCCCACGCGGGACCGTCGTGCTGCCTTATCAAAGCTGCACAAGGCCCCTCATTAATATATAGTCCAGACTACTGGCTTCTAAACATCATTGTCTTCCTTTGGAGGTGGGCTAATCACTCAGCTATTATCAGTCAGCCAGCAGAAGGCGGGCAATCATGGCTGACAGCAGAGAATCATGGGAGATCAGCAGAGGTTAGACAAGGCTGACAGTCACGATAATGATGATTCAGCAATAAATTAAGATTTGGCGATAAGACAGAAGGAAAGGAAGCAGAGCCTTTGGCCCTTGCTTGTTGAATGTGACTTCAACATCTCACAACCTGAGGAAGAATGGACTTTTTTTCCCTGCTTTATCTCCTTAGGGTTCTGATAAAGCAGGATCTGATGGAACAGCCTAGAAATGATATAAAATGGGACTAGGTGAGCTGGGCTGTTTTAATGTGTTTCAGCAAGTCAGAGACTAATAGTACAGTGACCTATCTAGCCCGGCTAGATTTTATCGCTATCTCTCTGTCAGATGGGTAAACGGGACAAGAAAAAAAGCAAACTTCGCTTTCAGAAAAGACAAAGTTTTTTCCCATTGGCAGATCACGTTTATGTTTTGACATGTCTGATTCACTTACAGTGCTATTTTATTCAACAAAATTCATCACAGTCTACTTCTGTCACTCCACTAAAACAGCTCTTTCAAGAACAATTAGCTCTTTTATTTTGATTGTTATTAATACATTGAAAAATGAATGCAATTGTACAAGTCTAATTCAAAGAAACCTTAAACAACCGTTTTGAAAGTTTAGCTATTAATGATACTGCTTCTGGTCTAACTGTAGCAGGGGATATTATTTTGGATGATGTATAGTCAGTGAATGTACGCCATTTTCCCTGTTTTTGTAAGACTCCACCTTTTTGGAGATCGCAAAAAGGAAGCTCCATTTGTTGTTCCCCTGTGACAGAAGATGGCCCTCGGTCTGCCTCTGACATTAGCAGCAGTTTGCTGACATAACCTGCTATGATACGACTCCTCTGTCTTGGCCAGAGCCCCCCTCACTGGTGCTCCTTCCTGGGGGAGGTCGGAGCAGATTGCCACTGATGTACGCAGTCTGTCTTTACAATGACACCCTCATTTCTTTTTCTCACTATCCTAGATTTGACTCTATATTGATTTTTGTTTTGCAAACTTAATTTTCACCCTAGACTTCATAGTGGATATTGCTGGCTTGGAAATGTTAACTACCAACCTGAAGTTTTTTATATACTTCTGTACACATCATTTTGCAAACTATGAATTAAAGGTTTGCATCCTAAAACTTGTGTGTCACTGCAGCAGTTTTCAGCTGCTTGTTTTCTGCTCTTGCTCTGTTTCTTTTTGCCTTATTTTATTCGGATCTATTAACGCTCCATTCCTGCACAGACTGGTGTGTGAATTTTGGTGTCGCGTACAGACTGACCACAGAGAGGGGAACAGATGAAGGTACTAATGGCAGCTGATAATCATCCGTCGAAAATGAGGGAGTGGAGTTTAATCTAAAATAATGTGTTCTGTACAATTACTGGATTAATCATTTTGTAATACATTTTATGACTCTGAGAAGGAGAGACGACAGGCCTACAGATCTATAATAGTGGTACCAGTTTAAATGGCTATGAAGTGAGGATCAAGAAGCTTCATTATGCACAACTAGGGAGAAATTGCAAATGATAAATGGTGAAAAAAAATCCAGAGGAATAAGTATGGTTGGCGTGACAGGGGGGGAATGCAGCTCGACCAGCAGAATCAGATTTTTTTCTTTTCTTTTTGTTTTTGTAGGGTGCTGAGGTTTGACAAAGTTGTCTTCTTCCTGGCTCTGAGAACAAATGGATCCTGCCAGTAACCTTTTGTCAGCTGCAGGACACTAAGGGTTTGATTGCCTGCTGCCTGGAGCAGGGTGATGTGTTTTCCTGGCATAAGGCTTTACATTTAAGCAGAGGTGGAAAGTTCAGGACCAGAAAGTAAAAATCCAGACCAAGATTTTGATTCAATCAACCAGTTGAGTACTCTGTGACTCTTTATACTAAAATGGTTGGTTGAAACAAAATCTTGGTCAGAATTTTTACTTTCTGGACCAGAACTATCCAACTCTGTGTTCAAGGTAGTTTGTCCAGAAGATCCACAGAAAGGTGTGTCCTGACTCTGATCAGTTCTGAGGTTTCAAAACCATATGCTTCATTCAGTCAGAGGTTGGCAGGACTGGGAATGACGTCATGCCCAGGTTAACTGTGTTCCAGTACAGCAAGTTGGAAAGCCATTTAGCGATACCAGGGACCTGTTTCAAAAAGCAGGATAACTTAGCTGGATAACTTGTCAGATTTAATTTAGCCCAGTTTAAATAGCTTTTATCTTTGTTAACTTACACTTAGCCCAGACTACCTTAAATCTGACAAGTTATCTGGCTAAGCAAGAAATCCTGCTTTCTTAAACAGGCCCCAGTCCTAGCCTGGTTAACTCTTGGCCATTGTTAGCAATATCAGTTGATAACAACACATTATGCAATATTTTGCACATAAAAACACCATAGCAACATTTCCACAGATAGCAGTTGACAGTACTGTGTGTGTGTTTATTGAACCACAAATAAAACATAAGTGTTAATAAACTGTAAAAAAATAGAGCTTAAACTTCTGTTAATACAAGGTGCAGCTATCTTGAATTCTTAGGTCAGGCTTGTGTAGATTCCTCCGACGTTCCGAACAGAAGTTCTGTCTTCAAGGGGCGTTCAGGTTGAAATTTTCGACCAGGGAATTTCTGAGTTACGAGTTCAAATGGAACGCAGCATTATTCCATAATAGCAAGTCTGTGTCCGTCAAAAATGGCAGATGCTGCTTCTTCCCTATTCAGTTGTTAAAGCTGCTTTACGTGGAACATCTGCACTGATCTTCTCTAGGAGCATAGACTGAGATTGCTGTGGTCCCTGTTTTTTAGTACAATGTAAGATCTACACTGAGCTGCCAGCAATTCTCCGTCAATGGAACTAATACTAATCTTGTGATTCCACAGTGATTTCTTGAGGTTGCCCCTGGTTCTTTATATGATCATGAATCCAGGAAGAACAGCTCTGGAGAACTCTTGGATATAAGTGGTATCCTTGATCATGCTCATAGGGGCTTAGCTGTTCTTCTTAGAACTCTTAATCAATATCTACCTATCCCCTGGGCTATCTTAAGAAAAGTCAATCATCTCTTTTAGCATATGTCATTTTTACACATTTTTATGGCAGTCTCTATGTCATTCAGGGTGTTTCTGGAAAGATGGAAAGTCAAATTTTAATTCAAGTCCTCATGAGACGACGTGATTGATTTCGTATTCATGCTATGCAGATTAATCAAGTGGCCTGGATCACCCAGAACCGGCTGCCGTTCTCGCTAACAATCTGCAGGTCTGCATGTCACTGCGAGGCCCAGCTTTTAATTTTCTACTGGAGTTTATAATGATCACCTTGTTGAAACAGAAAGCGCCTTTGAAACGATAGAACTGATATTTCATATGGGGAATAGCACATGGGGATTGCTTATTAATAGCCCATCTGGAGAATTTCTATGCATATTTTTGTAACTGAGGATTGAGGCTGATGCTTAGTTTGCAGATGAACCCGTTTGGTTAATATAACTGAAAGTATTTGGTGAATTTACACAAAAAGGGTGCGAAGAATGGAAATAAGCTTGTGAAGTTGGTTACATTTATCTCCATTCCATGGGTTTATCCGTTAGATAGTTTCACAATCTATACTTTATTACATTTAGTGAGCATTTTTTAATTTACTTAATTAACATAAAGATAACACCTACGAAGAATATAATAAATATACAACTATAGGTGACAACTTCATGCACGTGTATTGATTTCCAGTGTAAAAGTCATAGGCAGCCAAAGAAAATGATTTTAATGATCTTCATGTTTGTGTAAAACTGTGATATTATGCCTATCAAAGAGTGAGGCAGCTTAGCCATTTCAGAACTTCTGCTAAACTCACCCCAGCATTTGCAGCAACTATCCAACACACCCATGAATTTCTTGACTTGACCACTAGCACAGCTCATATAGATCATCAATATCTCATTCAGTTTTTGAACCAATGGTGAAATTTAACAAACACACAGAATGGCTGAGGTCCCCATGAGGAGAGGTTTGGGAACTAAAGCAGCATTCATCCAGCCATCCAAAAAGATATCAGTAACTTTTTGAAGAACAGATGACATTCTTAGTAGTTTTTATTGTTATTCTTAATTTACATATTTTCTAATGCTAAATTGTGCTTTTTGTTCTGAGCAAAAGTGGACTTACTACTCTGATAAATAGCTTTAAACATTTCTTTTGATGACCTAAGACTTGTTACTTTTTAAGTGCGTCTACTTACACAGTTTGTTAGATGAACATTGTTCCAGGCCTTTTGAGCAATAAAACATCACTGAACGCCAATCGCTTGGATTTGTCTCGCTTCGTTTTCTGGCCTGCAGGACTCTCACTTGCCCAAATCTTTTTAAATTGAACTTCCACAACAGGGAAATGCAGTGTGTGTCTGCAGTAGGAGTCGTGGTGGTGCCCTGCGGAAGGGCTGATGAGGATCCTGGGGTGGCAGCAGACCCAGGACCCACTAAACCACCCTTGAACATCACCTGAAGAACCACATGCTTTGATAACTTGATATTAAGAAGGATTCTAAGAACAACGGTCAAGCTTGGATGGTTAAACATCAGCCAGGTTCAACGACAGAAGATATCAAAACAGCATTCAGTTCATGTGTTTTTTAGTTGGGCGAATATATCAGTGTTATAGCAACAGAAGACGTCAACATCCATCTTTTCTCCTGTGGTATTATAAGTCCTCTTCTTTAGAAGATGCCACACATGGCCAAATCTGTCTGTCCTGAGTGCCTCTTTATTAGGGGTTATTATGATGTAATGTCTCAAAGACATGAAAAGGTCGTCATAACAGAAAATACTTAAATGAGTCACTGAGTCACAGGCACCTTGTTTAATATACTCCCTCTGTACTTTGAGCAGTAATCTTTTCAGTCTCCTGCCACCTTTTAACAGGGTAATGCTTCACATCCAACTGAAGGTGTAGATTTAAAGAAGCCTTGAAGATTAAAAGGCGATCTGCCATTCTGCCCAGGTATGGGAAGAATTGGTTTTTTGTGTCCCCCTGAAATGAATCTCAGTCATATATTTAATGCTGAAACATGATAATATCCTCAGTTAAACAACAGTTACATTGGTGTTCTGTATGTTAAGAAATCCAATAAACTGTTTGCATATAATATTGCTAATACATTGCAGGAATCTGAAATTACAGGTGTGTGTATTTTATGATAGGACTAAGCTAAAATTAGTTACGAAATGCCCATATTAAATGCTACATAAAATCTGACAATAGTGTTTCCCTAATTGAAATCTTACTAACATCTTTTGCCCATTTCTTATTGCCTGGCTTTGCATGTGTGGAGTTTTGTATGTCCTACATATACAGAAATTTCCTCTGGATTTTGGTTTCCTCCTGCAATCCACAAACATACAGTTAAGTGATGTGTTTTTTGCTAAATGGACCATAATAGGTCATACTGAGCATGTATGCACTGCTGTGATGGACTGGCATCCCGCCAAGAGCAGTGTTTCCCAATCCGCTCCTCTGGAACCTACAGCCCATCCACGTTTTTGCTCCTCCAAGCTCCCTGTCAGACAGTCCACATTTTTGGACTGGGAGGGAGCAAAAACGTGGACTAAGGTCCTGATTGGGAACCACTGGCCTAGGGTGTCCCCTGCCCTGTGCTTCCGGGGACGGGCCCCAGGATCACTGTGACCCGGTTCTAGTTGAGCATTTTTACTGATGGATGGGTCAGTTCTCCATTTTATCCGTGTTTTATCATTCGCTTTATCCTCCAAAGTAGCCAATGCCTTCATTTCCATAATTGCAGAAACTCATAAATCCTTTAAAAGTTATTGTCTTTGTATGCCAAGGCCTCAATTTGTTAAACAATCCCACAGACGACCTGCTACATATGTAAACATTTTCAGCTCAAAAGCAACATCGACTTTCACTGTGGAGAATTGAGTTAGCGGCGTAATTGTGTACAAGCGAGTCATACTGTAACTTAATTAAATTTAAATATCGATAATTACATCACGACACTGAATGACAGGGGTCATTCAGTTCATTTGTTGTTCACTTTGGTATCACTGGTGATGTCAGGAATCCTAGTGGGAAATGCAGCCTATTATAAGTTATACGGGAGACCTGACACACATTGAATGACCACTGTGACTATTCAGGCCCCCAAAAAGGCCTGTCAGTAACAGATGGAACCTTCTCATCAGCTTCAAATGCTCTTTATCAGCTTCAGTGACTGATAGCTGACACACTGTAGCAGTGGCTACAAAGAGGATCCAGCTGTTGGTTTACAGTGTAACTGAACCCTTTGGTAGTTCTGTTCATCATTTTAAACTGACATGAATTGCTCCCTGAACTGAAAATCAGCTGTAAAATTATCAGCGGACATTGCAGTATCAGTCAGGACAATGAACTACTGCAGTTCTCCAGTATCAGTCAGGACAATGAACTACTGCAGTTCCCCAGTATCAGTCAGGACAATGAACTACTGCAGTTCCACAGTATCAGTCAGGACAATGAACTACTGCAGTTCCCCAGTATCAGTCAGGACAATGAACTACTGCAGTTCTCCAGTATCAGTCAGGACAATGAACTGCTGCAGTTCTCCAGTATCAGTCAGGACAATGA
>JAOYFF010000036.1:13737183-13748630 GCA_025773925.1 Cryptomyrus ogoouensis
GGGGGGGGGGGGGGGGGGGGGTGGGGGGGGGGGGGGGGGGGGGGGGGGGGGGGGGGGGGGGGGGGGGAGGGGGGGGGTTTAAAAAGTGTGTTTATGGGAAAGAGAGTGACTGGTAGGAGTCTTTCTGTATAGCTTACAGAAAGGACACGTTGTTTCAATGAGTCCTGTGGCTGTCGTTCTCTTTGCTGAGCACTTTACTATTGATGCTGTGTTATACTAGACACAGTAGCTGTGTTATGAAATGAGAAGGAAGCATTTTACATGGGACTGTTTTATACAGTCATCTGTCATTTGTCTTATGCTTCATTGATTCTTAATCACTGCATTTTTTTCTGCTCAGAATAGATATATAAGATGTATTTCAGCCTCACCCAGAATATGCTCTTCAGTTGCTTTCAGCGGTGTCTATACCCGGGGATTTTTAGCAGTGCTACTGCAGTGGTTGGCCGCACTGGTCACGTGGCAGACAACCCCGGAAAGATCCTTTTTCTTCAGTTCCCTAAGAAGCCTAGAAATGCTCTTAAGACCAAACTTCTGCATTACTGACTCTTAGGGTTTAATGGAAATTATAACTGTACTATGTTTATGTCTATATGTGAACTTCTTCACTTTGCTAATGCAATTTCTGGTGGATTTAGTTAGTATTAATGCCATATAGAGCTTTTTTCTTGAATTCTGGTAGTTTTCCACCCAGTGTTCTGAAGGTTATCATATAAATATTCTATACACAATCAGTGTTTAGTATTATACCAGTGTGCATGAATAATATCAGTTTTTAGTACCAAACCAATGTTAAGAATCATGTTCAAAATCATTTCAGTGTTCTGCTTTATGCTCTTGTCAGTATTAAACCAGTTTTCTGAATCAAACTAGTCTTCTGTTTTTCTTACAAAAATCTTAAAATGTTGGTCCCCCCAGTTTCAGATTTCTTATGATTATATTATAATGAAAATTACGCCTTAATAATAATCAACGCCAGTTTGGTAGTTATAGGACACTTAAAGCAAATGAAGCTCATAAGAGTGTCTCCGCAGTGTCCAGCATAGTGCCAAAGGATTTCCATGGATTAGTCTGATTAAATTAGGCTTTGGGCACAGTTCACATCATCATTGTCAGCTATCAAGAGTTTGATGGATGATTTATTTCCCATGTCAGCAGTGGAGACGTTTTATCGGAATATGAGGAAAACGGTTCTCTTGTTACTTTATAATCATAAAGTTAGCTTATGAGTATCCGTGAATGCCTGTGTGTATGTTTTCACAATTTTATTGTAGTGCTCATTAATAAAAACATTATAATAACCCACATTTAGGTAATGCTACTTAGGATATTGGATTCTTTATTGTTACTCTTTAGAAACATATATTTTAGAAAGAATTTCAAAACATTTTTTCATTGAGTTCATTTTATGAAAAGAATTCCTCAGTGGCACCGTGCCCAAGATAGTCTATCACTGGGTTTTATAATAATATCCCTACATCACTGTTACTGTGCACTTCACATTTAATATGCTGCCTGTTATATTAAATACGAAACCAGAAAGTCAAATGGGCACACATATCACAGGAAGAGTGTGGTGCCAGTATTTGTGTCTTAGATAAGAGGTTTGATCGCGGCGTGGATGGGTGTGGCTCGGGGGGGCTTTCAGGGAGACATGTGCTTTGCCACAGTCTGAGATGGGAGCTGTCAGATTCATGGCTCAATTCGGCCCCCTGCCCACTTCACCAGCCCCAGCCTCATGTTTGTCTATCTGATCCTCTGGCCTATTGTTGCACTTTCAAAGCCCCGATCAGATGGTCATTATTTTCTCTTTTATCTCCCGCGCTCTCCCTCTGATTAGAGTAGTGGAGTTTAACAGTCGTCTCCACAGAGATGCTCTCCGTTAACAGCGTCATTGTAGGCAGGTGCCGTTTTTTTTGCGATGTACCACTGAGAGAAGGTGTTTGGCAAAAAATTGCTGCCCAATTTCTAGGTAATTACTCAAGCTTCAATGTTAATTCAATTTACGTTAAGAGCAATGGGATGAGGTACAGAAGAAGAAATAAAATTCTAAAGAGTAAAAGGAAGCCTACAAGTAACAGTATGATTATATTGAGATTACATAACATGACAGTGATGTAACTTTTGGTAAATGGATAAATAGTAATGTATGTAAAAACATAACTATGTAACTATCTGAATTTTTGTTTCTTAATACATCATGCGTATAAACCAATTTACAAACAATCATCATTAGAGCTTTATTATTATTATTTATTTTGGTTATGTACCATAGCACTGTAGGTTCCTTTGTGGCTCAATCTGCCAACCACTGACAATGATTAACTGCATAATTAAAATGCTGATAGACAGGCTGGAGTGTGAGATCTTGTGAAGATATTGTGTGTTTCTACAGGTAAGAAAACAAATATCTGCCAACATCACTTACAAGTGAGAATATTATTTAAACCCACGCTTCTTTGAGTAGATATGGGAATAGATATAATGCTTATATTTTGCCTTACATTATATACATACTATACTATTTTATTAATACATTTACCATGCCTTATGCACACAGTGTTTACCTTATGAAAATGGAAACTCTACGGCAGATGAACAAATGGCACAGCGAATGTCAGCATCCCGACATGGTGCCTTGCAGAGTCCTGTAATCTCAGTGCAGCTCCGCATGATTTTCAGTTGCTGATGCTTCAGAAAGAACAGCGCCGATGATCCAGGATCTTTCTGCTGCTCTCTTCAGTAAATATGGTCAGTAAAGCTTTCCTTGTGCTGTCAAATAGCACAAAAAAGACCCTGAACACATAAACCTGTGTTTTTGCCCCTTTGGGGATCAAACACCACAACAAATAGTGGATTAGTCACATGCAGTGCAGTTCGCGAAATGTATCACTTGACAATCACACACTCACAACCGGACAGACTGTTTGTACTGGGAGCAGGGGGGCAGTGACGGACCATTTCCATCACTGGAGCAATGGTGCTGAGCACGAATGTCACGGAAACCGTCAGGTGCACTGGATTCTCTCCTCACACCAGCCGTCAGGTGCACTGGATTCTCTCCTCACACCAGCCGTCAGGTGCACTGGATTCTCTCCTCACACCAGCCGTCAGGCTTTTGATGTAGTTTTATGATAATTTTTGATGTTTCGAGTTTTTATTGTGTTACCTTGGTCGGACTGTATATACTTCGGTAAACCCAATGTTGTGCAAAATGTGCAAAATGTTCCAAGGAACACTGTGACATTCTTATGCTACCGTTGCAAGGTAAGACATCGGGAGTGCAGTTCATGACAAGACAGTGGAGGACAAACAGTAGTGCAGTATAAACAATTTGTGCAGAAACTGAGCACAATATAAAATGGCAAATGGAGCGCAGTACAGTAACGATAATAGTTGTTTTAGCTTTGACTGCCATTGCACTGATGCCTACAACCCCTCGGCCCCCTTTTATTCTGGCAGATTAAATAAGCTACTGCACTAAGTCAGATTCAGGGGACAATTTTGTTAACCTTAACAGTATTAGATATTTATTGGCTAAACGGATTGGGAGAGGGTTTGGAATTATCAAGTCAGTAAGTAAATGGATAATTTGCAGACAATGAGGAATTCGGGTTATTATGATAACTACTTTAGCATTCATATTTACATAATCACATAATGTCTGGAATATGCAATTAGTTTTCTTTTTTTTATATTACATTACCATACTAAATAAAAAAGGGAATTACAAAATGTTGTGTGGAAGAGGATTTACTTGAGTGAATGGAACCTGCTTTTAAGAGCAAACTAATTTCCTTGGTTTACCGTAAATGCACTCCTCAGAAACGCACTGGAATAAAACATAAACATTAATGGCATTTTCGATTTGCATGAAAATGCTGTTTAATGATTGCGAGTAGCTAACTATACTTAATGTTCTTTCTGTTGCATGCCAAACCTGTTTAGCTATAGTGCATCTCAAACTTTTTTTCACGGTGTAATTATTGGCTTACAATAATATAGTTTCGGCTGATTTTCTTACACTGGCAAAAAATGCAATCTGTCTAGTGTTATGTTTGTGAGTTGGGTTTAGAAAGGCTGTAAATATTTCATAAATTTCAAAGATTAATCTCCACGCGTGGATCCTTGAAAGTGTAGCGAGCAAACTGATGTTTGAGTAAGACGTCTTCCTTTTCCTTCATACAAATAAAGGTTAGATTTAAAGAGCTGGCAAGAGGTTACTTTTTCCTCTTTGTATCTTCTGAAGGCATCTCAGAAGCGGTGAGAATTACTCATGAAAAATAAAGGAGAGGAGAAAGAAAGGATGGAGTGCGGAGGAAGTAAAGGCCATGTAGAGAGTGTCGCTTTGAAGGCCTCGGCCTCCCTGGAAGGATGACCTCATTTAGGATGCGAGGACTCAGGAGTGGAGGGTCGAGGATGCTGCCCAGCCGGGCTGAATATGGTGGAGCTGTGTGAGGCCGCAGGTGGGGGGGGTTGGGGGCTGCATGGCTCCTGAGTCGTGGGGTCAGGCCACCACTGCTCCGCCCTTTATCCTTGAAAAGAAAAGGGCCCAAGCTCACACAAGCTCAAACTTATACCGTCTTTGTCTGAAATTGGAGGGGAGGACCTGGCAGGCAGGGAAAAGAGCTTCCCCCCTAATTTGGCCTGGGGGAGGCCCCGTACCCGCTGGTGGGTAGCGGCTGGCTGCTGGGGCCCTGGCAACGTTAAATGGGCAGAAAGCGATGGGAAGCGGAGGTCGGGGGCACGGGTACACTGCGACTTTCACTGAGGGGCTTTTCATTTTCTGTTATTACTGTGTCTGATTGCATTTCTGCCGCATTATGCCTGTCGTGAGCCGTGGGGTGGGGGTGAGATTATAAGCTTCAGGCTGTCAGGACAGAGGAAGGGAGGGTGATAAATGGCAGATTAATAGTCTACTGTTTTTCCCACTTGGGCGGTGGGAGAGAACACCCTTCTTTTCGTCAAGTTGGGTGTTTATATGTGCTCTTTCGGGGAGGCACGTTGGTGCAGTGGTTAGCACTGCTGCCTCACAGCAAGAAGGTCCTGGGATCCTTTCTGTGCGGGTTTCATATGTTCTCCCCATGGTCGCGTGGGTTTCTGCCGGGGGCTCCGGTTTCCTCCCACGTTCCAAAAGGGTGCAGGGCAGGCTGGTTGGCGAGTCTAAGTTGCCCCTGTAATCGTGTGTGTGCCCTGTGGTGTGTTGGCGACTGCCTGGGATTGGTTCCTGCCTGTGCCCCTTGTTCCCGGGAGAGGCTCCAGGCCCCCCCCACGACCCCAGTTGGGATTAAGCAGTTATGGTGATGGGGGTGCCATTTCTTGTAAGCTTTGTGGTTGGGATGTTACAGTGTATTCCACCTTACGCATACGATCAAAGCCAAAATGCTAGATATATCATTATTTCAATAATGCGTTTAGATTTTGCATGAATATTTGTGAAATAGAATTTTTTAGTATTTGTAGAAATAGAAAATAAGTCAGTAAAAGTCAGGGCATTATTAATTTTACAGACATGTGCTGAACTTTACCTTGATGTGTGACAACTGGTTCAAATCTGGTTATTCTTAGCCTGAGTAGTCAAATCAACAAATTGTGTTAAAAGTCATTGTATATGAGTCGATAAAATTATCCCTGTTGGATACATTAAGACGTACGCAATGGGCTACATTCGCTGTGCTACTGAGTAATTTGCCCTGGCTTGTCGACACGTGAGAGATGGCGCACGATAAACAATTCTGCGTAAGGTGGGTGAAATTTTTGATATTGTGATACACTTACAATTAATTTTGTATCAAAACGCATTTTGATATATTTTTGCTCATTTCTAGGCTTTACGAAACAGTTGGTTTTATCTCTAGCCCACCTGGACACAATCTCTGCATCACTGAAGTGTTACCAAACCATAAGCGATCTATCAACTGCGACTTCCACTTGCTGGCACTCTTACATTACTCTCAGGCATCTATGATCAGCGGGAATTCAAACTTCATGCGAATATTCACCTCCTCTTGGATCTATTTAAATGACTGAAAGAACAGTAATTAAACATTAGGCATCGTAATTGGCTTGTGTATGAATGTCAGCATGGGTACCTTGCACCTCTCCAAAAAGGCCGTAAAATTAGTAATTATTGTCTGTGGGGTTTTAATCAGCCTCCTTGCGTCCATTATTGCACCATCCCCCGCACCGTGCTCTAATGCTTATTAATTCCACACCCCTATCCACCGGGCTGTAGCAAATGTATCTTTGCAGACTAGCATTTAATTTAATTAGTCCAGCTGGGTTTTCCGTTGGTCCTGCCTGTCTTGGTGGTATTGTCAGGACGTTCCAGTACTAACACAATTACTGATTGCTTTTAGATAGCCAGAAATATGATTGGGGTGCTGGCGGACGGGGTGGGCTCACACTATTATAGCCCTTATTAGTTTCATTCAGAATCTAGATAAACAGGAAAGTTTTATTTTCTGTGTAATGAGATTATGCTTATTAGGACAAGGGCACGCGACCCTTGTGCAGGGATTACAAAGCATCAGGAAAAGATAACGAGACAACGATATACCATGGTTACATGCCCCCAACGGAGCGCTCTCTCTCTCTCTCTCTCTCTCTCTCTCTCTCTCACACACACACACACACACACACACACGTTTGTATTCATATCTTTGTGGAGACCATCCATTCATTTCTATGGGAAAAACCCTAATCCCAACAATGACACCCTTAAGCCCTACCCAGCCCTAACCTTAACCACAAACAACCAAACAAAGTACAAGACTTTTGGCATGTTTCGTTTTTTGATTCCATTCACAGATTTTTATTAAATTGCGTTTTCCCTTGTGAGTAGCGAAAAATGTCCCCACAAGGTCAAAGTAACAGGTTTTTATCACACTGTGGGGACATTTGGTTAAGGTTCTGTACCCCAAAGGGCAAATTAGTCCAGAAAGGATGAAGGTGAAGCTGTTTTGTGATTTAATGGACACCCTCCTCAAGGCCTACCTGTGTACAAAGTGACTGAATCGGGTCAGAAGGTCAAAATGCAAGAAAATATGGTAAAAATTTGTGTGTCTGAAACGAACAAACAGTATTGCAATCGTTCTCTGTAAGCAGTCTCCCAGTTTTTGTTTAAACTATTTTATCGGATTATTAAAGTGTGTTAAACGATGTTTTAATATATATTTATTTAGTTTAAACAACGATCAGCTATTAGTGCTTGTCTTTGAGATTGGTATTTATTTCCTTTATATATTTCATGTCGATGAAAGGTACATTATCTGTGTTTTTTGTTTCAGATTATATGGACCTGTATTGGATAAGAGGTTGGGCAATGATGGATGGATGCCTGTTGTAGGTATTTATTGAGAAGAGGCTATTGAAATGATATCAAAGAACGGCCCCAGTGTACCTTTACTTCCCAGGGTAAATGTCAGTGTGGGCAGTGACATGGCGGCATAGACACACGCGAGACGCCAATTAATGTAGGGAGCGGACAATTATGACAGCGACCCCATTTCGCCACCCGCCACCTGACCGCAACAGAGAGCGAGGGGAGAGAGAGTGGGGGAGACAGCTGAAGGGGTCCCGCCTCGGCCAAGTTTCCTTTCAGACATATTCTGGTGCTTGGGGAAAAAAATAAATCTCTGGGCTGAATTAGCGGTGGCGAGCATGCGCTAATGAGCCCATGCAGGAAAGAGGTTAGCGGGGATATCTTCCCTTTCCTCGTCCGGCACATAGCAACCATTGTGCTTCATTGAGCGCAAAGAGCTTCATTTACAGCTTCTGACCCGGAGCAGCTGGATAACCGCACTAAAGCAGCCTCTTATATTAGCCCTTCGTCTGATATCCATTAGCGTTAGGACCTATTACTCCAGTAATGAATGACACGGCTCTTCATTATAAAATGTAGTAGGTAATGCTGACATTATTAAAGGGAGAGAGCTCCTGGACCCATTCCTAGTGCTTCTCTAAGTGATAAAACCATTACAGCCCCCGCACATAAATCGAGAAAAAAAGGGTGTTGCAGTAATTGATTAATGGAACAATGGTCAGAATATAATCATAACTGTCAAGCTTTGAAGAGAAGGGGAAAAATGCACAGACATGAGAACATTTATATTTGTATAATAGAAATAACAGCATGAAGCTTCATTTTGTTGTGGGATAACAGAATAACCAATTTAAACAAGACTTATGTTATCCTAGTTTTGTCCCATTGCAGAATATTGGTACTACTATGCCAAATAATGATTTGCTGATAAACTTCTGTCGTCTCTGATATATTGTTTGTGTTGCCTTCAGTGCATTTTGGGGACTGGGAAGACAGCAGTAACACTGGTATTATACTGTATGTATGCAGGTTACTGACAAAGAGCATTTCAGCATATTAAGCTTGACATTTTTCGCTATACTGAACATGAGACACCTTAGCTGAAAACTGTCCTTGAGAGTAATGGCTTCCAAGCGAATGGGAATAATCTGAGCACAGACGCAGATCAGAGACGCAGAAAGATCAAACGTAACAGTGGCAAGTCTGAAAATAAATTTCTGAAAATTGCATGGCTTTACAATTAAGGTTAGTAAATTGAAAAACCTTATACAGATCTCAGTAGCTAATCACTTGGGTTTTAAGAGGTCTTTATGATAAACTGTTCATGGCATTGCATTTGTTGGTTTTAAAAATGGGCGTATTTCAGGCAGGTGGAGCTGGAAAATGTCTTTGTGTCAACAGCACTAACTGCAGTCTGTGTAAAATATATTTATAAATACCATGGACACTCAAATACTCCCGGTAGTACTTACACGTGCTTGAATTAAAGGGCCATTTAACACAAGCCCACCTGTTGCCAGCACACGCGTTGGTGTTTTTTAAGGAGTTGCAAGCATTGTGGTTTCCCTGCATCGCACCTGGCTGAAAACAATGCAGAGCTTTCCATGGACCAGGTTCTGAATGGTTACCAGGAGTAAAGTGTCACTTTAAAAACAGAAAGACACCTCATTGGTTGCTTAAGGACATGTCTCTGAGCATTGGCCAGCTAGATATCAAAGGAACCTGAAAAATGCAACCAGTAAAATGTCACAAATTTCAGCTGAGAAAGACGATTGGTCCGTCTTAGCATGACATCTTCCCTTCCAACATATTTGTTTATCATGCAATCAAGTTCTTAATTTTTATTCATATCCACGTTCTATGCTGCTGGATTTCAGCAACTTATCGATGTTTTGTTACAATGACAAGAGCATATGAAAGTAGCGAAAGCCTCATACTTTTCACATCACCATGGTGTCTCTTTCTTGCAAGAAGCATTTCACAATGGCTAATAATCCCACAGCAACCCTCTCCAGTACTGGAATAACCAATGTCTTTGATGGCATCATTACTGTTGGAGCTTCCATTGATCATTATGGAAGTTTTGGTTGATGCTCCATGCAGGAAGCAGGAGACTATTCTATGTCCTCACATGTTTCTGCGACACCTTGATCCTCATAGGAGGAATTCCAAATGTTAATACATTCCAGTAGATTGGTGGGCTTTTCTTATTTCACCCTTAGTAGTGGAGGAAACATTTGAAAAGTACAAATAAATTGAATGTATTGATGTGCAGAAACATTCAGATTAAGCATGCATATAGTTCTGTATTTCACTAGCTGTAAGGAACTTAGCATAAACACCCAATCGCCATAACATTAAAACCTCTATTGCTTAATTTTGTGTAGGTCCTCCTCATGCCGCCAAAACAGCTCTGACCCATCGAGGCATGGTCTCCACAAGACCTCTGAAGGCGTCCTGTGGTATCTGGTACCAAGACATTAGCAGTAGCATGGCAAGGATTTGTCTAACATATCCCACAGATGCTTCTTCAGATTGATCAGCTTGAGATCTTCAACACCTTGAAGTCTGTTCCTTAAACCATTCCTGAACAATTTTTGCAATGTGGCATCCTGCTGAAAGAGGCCATTGTCATTGGGGAATACCGTTGCCATGAAGCGCCATACTTGGTCTGCTTCAATATTTAGGTAGGTGGTACGTATCAAAGTAACATCCCTATAAATGCCAGGACCCAAGGTTTCCCAGCAGAACATTGCCCAGAACATCACACTCCCTCCGTTGGCTTGCATTTTTCCCATAGTGCTTGCTGGTCCCATCTCTTCCCCAGGTATACGACTCACACACACCTCGCAGTCCACATGATGTAACTGAAAACAGGACTCATCAGACCACACCACGTTCTTCCATTGCTCCATGGTCCAGTTCTGACTCTCACATGCCCATTGTAGGTTCTTTCAGTGGTGGACAGGGGTCACCATAAGCACTCTGAACGGTCTGCCACTGCTTAGCCCCATACACAGCAAGCAGCGATGCACTGTGTGACATCTCCTCTATCATAGTCAGCATTACCTTTTTCAGCAATTTGTGCTACAGTAGCTCTTCTGCAGGATCAGACCAGACAGGGTAGCCTTCGCTCCCCACGCGCATCAGTGATCCTTGGGCGTCCATGACCCCATCGCTGGTTCACAGGTTGGCCTTCCTTGCACCACTTTTGGTAGGTACTGACCACTGCATATCAGGAACACCCCACAAGGTTTTGTAGAGTATGGAGATGCTCTGACCCAGTCGTCTAGCCATCACAATTTGCCCCTTGTCAAAATCGCTCAGATCCTGATGCTTGGCTATTTTTCCTGCTCCCAACCTTCTAACCGTTCTCTATCCTGTGTATGATGCCACCCTTGACAGGTGCCACTGTAACGAAAATAATCAATGTTACTCCCTTCACCTGTCAGTGGTTTTAATGTTATGGCTGATTGGTGCATGGGTGATAAAGGTATAAATGTTTTTTTTAAATGTTAACAAGTAATTGGTTATTTTACTGTTGGCTTGCTGAAAAACCTGTTCAGCTCTTGTTGCTGAAATTCAGGCATGAGTAATCAGGTACATTGGGTCATTCCTTCCCCTGTATCACCATGCTAGAAGCATGTCAAAGTCATTCTTTAGAAAGCTGGAATCCTGTAAATGCGCCACAGAGACTGTGGACGTGTGAAGATCTCAAATACAACCCTGAAAGCCCTAGCAGGAACTGAGAAAAGCAAAGACTATGAAGAGAGTCAGGAAGCCCTCTTTGTTTGGGTCAGGCCTCCTGAATTACATTGTGACAGGTTGCTTTGACAGAGGAGCCAAACCGAAAGTAAGATCAGGGAATCCTTGACCTGAAAAACCATAGACCTCCAATTACGTTATATAATCAGATGAACATGCACTGTTCTGTTTAACTTAATTGCTGGAAACTTAAAAACAACCCCTCCTTGGATTGCCACCTTATCGCGGTGGAGGGGTTTGCGTGCCTCAGTGAACCTGGGGGCTATGTTGTCGGGGGCAACAGCCCCTGGTAGGGTCTCCCAAGGCAAAAAGGTCCCAGGGGAGGGGCCAGACAAAGAGCAATCCAAAAGAACCCTAT
>JAOYFF010000036.1:13760377-13779105 GCA_025773925.1 Cryptomyrus ogoouensis
TAACCATTACCCCTACCATTAACTTTTGTAAACATGTGAGTTTCTGTAACTAAAGAACTCTTTTGTTGTAATATTTCTTGTAAATTGTGAATATTTTTTAATATTTTAGGTGTCAAGATAATGCAGTTGTAAATACTTTACTAAGAGGTTCCAGATAAACGACATTCTGAAATTGCATTGAATGAGTCAAATAAATTTTACATATATGTTGCCCTGTTCAAAACAGTGTTTCACGTTTCTTTATTCTTATAAGTTATTCTGTTTTCTGTATGGTTGGCATGTGTCTAATAAGTGATTGTGTTATCTTTCCTAGACGTATTTATAGGAGTAGTATGCTGAATCCAGACCATACGGATTATTGGCACTAGAAAAAAGAGATTCGTTACTTCTCATCATCGGGTTTATCGATCTCCCATGACCGCTTATCCACTTATACGGTCGCGGTGAACATCAGTTTTAAGTGTGAATAAATAAACCGCAGTGTCATTTCATTAGAATGTTCGTATATTTATAGATATTGAGAGGTGGCGATAATAAGCTAAAGGCGGATATGTGTGTTCCCATGGCTCATATGTGGTAATGGTTAACGCATTTGCTCTTTCTGCCACCTTGATGTCATTGTGATGCATTTTTACAGACCCTTTGGAGAACTGAAAAATCATTCGAAAGGGAAAAATCGTTAATAACGTTTAGGTCTATACGCTATATTTTGGAATGCATAATTCTGGCAAACGTATTTTAAACATAGGCCCTGCTTTGGCATATTAAATTACGCGAACCGATTTTATTCGCAATATGGGTGAATAAATTGTTTATCGCCTTAAATAAAATAAACATTCATTAAAAGATAATTTTAATGTTACACTAAATGTGAATATGTTGATTCGGCTGTTAGCAGCTGATCGTCGAGTGATTTACCTTTTGCAATGTTTATTTTGCTAATAATGAGGTCATTTGCAATATGAAAGCAGTTTGTAATTATTTACCCAAAGATATTATAAAGTTGTTTATACAGATTTATAGCCAAGATTTTCGTACCATAAAATTCTACTGCTGCTGCTACTACTACTACTAATAATAATAATATATTTATTATAAAGTTTAAGTAAGCTTACTCTGTGACCATGTTATTTTTCTTAGGAGAAAAATAATGCAATTATGCTTTAGTGTGTGATTTTATTTCATAGCATGCATATACTACGTATTTTTTTTCTTCAGAAAAAAATGCCTTTGTCCTACTAATGCGAACACCCCAGACTGGAACACCTGTTGAGTTGCTGCTTGTATTGTTCAAAATCAGTTTTTGAAAGTAATACTCACTCATTCAAATCGTTCATAACGCGCAGTACGAATACTGGCCCTTTTAACACTGGACGTGGACTACAATAGCCAAGAATTGTTGGACAATTCTTGGATGATGTTTTTTTTGTCTTTATCTGTGGCTTTGCAAATTCTTCGGTCCGTGGTCGTTACTCCACTATGTGTTTTATTAATGTTAGAAACTCGCCTGCTGCTTAACTACAACTGATATTAAAGTTAACAAGTCAAAAAAGTTTCTTGTTTTTAATGGAATTTTATAACTTAAGCGTGGTATTTGTTAGTTATAAATGATGTCCACTTGAATCGTTTATTCTGTCGTCTTATAAAATACGACTGCAAGTGGGCAACTGTGTGAGTTCTATGAATAAACTGCTAAACCAGACAGAGCCACCACTGTCAAACCAGCTGGACAAAATAATTAGGCTACTTAATTAGGCTATTAATGTTTGCTATTCATTGATGTGGTTAGAAGAATATAATCAAGCAACGTTGCGAAATATATATAAAAATGTATGCGAGTTTCCATGTATAATAACAGAAATGTCGAAAAGTCATGTCGAAATCTATCCAGAAAAATATCGTCGGATATCATGTAGGCCCTGCTGCAAACCGTACGGGGGATCTACGCTTTCCCGGTCTCCGTCGATTTGCCCGTAGGTAGGCTAATTCGTTCACATTTGTTAATTGGGCCTCAAATCCCGCTCAAACTAATGACTTCGTTTATTTGGTGATAATCTATCTATTTTTAAAAATGGTAATTCTTGTTTGATTTTGAAGAGGTTAAAGTTCATTATTCCTATCTGAGATTCGTGACCCCAATTAAATAATTAATCAACCTCGTGCAAATCAATAAAGCGATTTAAATGACGAATTACAGTTGATTAACTAATAGGCTATTTTAAATTTAAATCTATATTTGAATATCATATCGTTTTATATTTATACATTGTGATTTATTTACATTACATTGGCCAGAGAGATCGCTAAGCAGACTTTACTTACACGTGATTAGTTGTGAGCAGGGAGTGAGGCGAATCAGACGGGAAGTGGAGAGGGCGGTTTTTGTCAGAGAGAATGGGATTAGGGTGAATAAGGACTAACCTTCGTGTCATCGGCAAGTCAGTCTCTTACAAGTGCAGACCGGAATACTGACGTCATTCGAGCCGCGCTCCCTGGTATGGCGGAGTACAAAAGCGCGAGTCTGAGCGATTGATGATAATTTAAGGAAGCAACATTTTATGTTTGTCTTGACGGAAAATGAAAACTTTACATTAAATCAGGGACTACATGTTTCGCTATCCGGTTAATTATTTTCTAGCTGCTTAGAGTATTCTACTAGCCTACAGTCATATCTTAATATTTTATTATTTCTGTTATACTTAGTCTTCACGTGTTATGTAATGTCAGTTTACTTCTAAAAGGGTGGCGAATGAATTGCGATAAAGTTGAATTTGCAGCTGATCAGATGCGTGATGTATACAAGAAGCACGCGGCCCTGATTCCTCTGCTCTTCAGTGCTGAAAACGGGGAATAACTCGAGGATGAGGTGTTTGGATTGCATCGAGGCCTAAAATGTCACAGGGTCATTTAAAATGTTTTACTAATTGGGCGGCTACGTGTGCAAAATAAATAGAAGTTGATGTGATTTGAGTTTCCCGAAAATATAAATCGTAGACTAAAAATTGCAATTTGAACTATACTGATTAGGCCTATATCGTGTCTCTGGACGAGAGACCATTTGAATTTGCATTTTCCACAATATGTTTTTGCACTTGCACAGAATTATAGGTGTCTATAATAATAAGGAAGGTTGTCTTTCTATCTGTTTCTCCCACTTGTTTTAATCGCACATTTACGTTTAACTGTCTAAAAGAATTAAAATGTTAAGTTAGATGGCGTATGTATTTATTTTTATTTTCTTGATGTATAAGCCGACTGTTACATATGAACAAGACCGTTTTTTCCCTCAGAAATTTAAGACGTCAGCAAGTAAATGCTGTACTATAAAATCAAAATCGTTATACCTACGAGTGGCAAAGCTCAAAATGAATAAAACTCGTTCGGGTAACTTTAATGAACATCATTTTCTTGCTCTTGTATACGTGGGAAGTGGGAGCGTAGCACTCGGTAGATTTTATGATGTGATAGGATTATCTTGTATGCACCGATATTTTCCTCAGTGCGAAGCCATGACTGGTGCTTCTTTTTGCTGTTTGTAGACGCTAAAATCTCCCGTGTCCTAAATGTGGATAATTAGCGTCAGTTTATCACGCCCCTGCATATTTTCTTCTCTCCAAAATACGCACGTTGCTATTGGTTGCCATTCTGTCACAGAAGATTACGGAGACAGATTGCATAGGACGAATGTGGTGAACGAGATTAGAACCGAATAGAAATAGCAACTGGGCCAGTAAATTCCTCGCGAGGGCCTTATCGTGCAATTACACGTTGACATGTTTAACAGTCTTGCTGTCTCTTAATCCAGCGCTCTTCCAATAGTAGAAACTGTGGCGTAATTTCCACTGTGCATTCTTGCATTCATTTAATCACTAACACGTTTATGTAAATCTGGAATACACGTAAACAGAGAACAACCTAATCTATGATTGTAATAATATAACATACACAAGTTTGTCTTCTGTTTGGACAACATACTAAATAATAAATAGTAAATACCGACGAGATTTATAATTATTGACAAAAATCAACCACAGCATTATTATTAGCATTAATAATAATAATAATAATAATAATAATAATAATAATAATAATAATAACAAGTTAGTAATAATGAAGAATAAATAGTACAGGCCCAGTAATAATAATAATTATTATTCTAATAAATACGTTTCCCTGGTTTACAGGGACTCTGTTAGTGTTAAGGAAGGTGCAGACTTCTTTGTCAAAGGGTTCGTCTGCTGCGCGGCCTCTGCTGGACCAATTATGAGCAGCTCTGCTGGAATTTGGCAGGACAGAGGTTTGTAGAGTCGCCCCACGCTGATTCCCATTCAGAGAGCCAGCTCGCCGTGAGGCTGGGAAGTTTCACTAAGCCGCGCACTCCGCGGCATCACAAAGCTGATTACAAGCCTCAGCGAATTCCTGAAGGTACAGGGAGAGGACGCAGGTGCAAAGGGAGCCGAGGCGACCCTTCAAAACAGAGACAAAGTGTGTCAGAGCAGGACACTTTGGGACCACACAAATCCATGTGTTTCCCAAGGCGCTTTCCGGGAAATAGCAAGAAGAAAGGAGTGAGACGTAAGGATACAAATAATTTAGACGTCTTAACATCACCTAACCTAATTCGATAATCTTCCTGTAACTCTCATTACTAATATTACCACAGTACAAACTTAAAATGCAAACATAAACAAGATGAATATAAAAATGATTTCTTATACGAACCGTTTATATTAGTGTTCCCCGTTTTTAAATTAAGATATGATGGAATTTATGTGTGCATATAAAACTTTAACAGACGACGAAGCCACAATTACCAGTGTTAAATTGATTTAGAATAGTCAATAAATATAAATATGTTTAAAAAACAGAGTTCCCCTGAGGACTGGCAATCAGCCCGCCAACAGTCCTACAATTTCTCATTTCCATTATAATAAATATTAATAGGGCACACGGAGGCGAGAACACTGTTGTTGTTAGGGATTTAGACTTCTCGTGATTGCCTTAACAGGAGTATGACTGTTAACTCGTTTAACGTAGTCTCGCAATTGTAATGCACTACAAATTGCATTTACTCTATAATCGTATTGCGCTTTTGCAATCGGACTAATGCACTAACTAATCTTGTAAAGCAATACTTGTAAAAAATATTTTGGTTTCAGTATTGCTACGCCTTAATTATATTTGTGGAAGTGCTGACAATCTAACTGAACAATCTCTTGAAGACCGGAGCTCATGTGAGGTTTTTTTGGCTTATAATGTTAATACAGTGAATACACATATACCGTTGTTATAATTACTGTCACGATAGTTCTGAATACCCAGAATTGATCAGTCATCTATTTGTAGGCAATTTACGAATTTATATTTACCAATAGGTCTGTTAGTTATTGAATCTCGTTTTATTCCTTAAGAATTAATTTAGATTGTGTCACGCCCAGATAAACCTAAGAGATTACCCTCGCCCGAATACTGCCTGGACTGTAACCAGATTGTTTTCACCTGTGTGGTAATACTAGCTAGGCTACTTAGCATATACCCTTGAGACCTTAACCTGGTTGTCAAGTGTTGCCTCTCATATCTGGGTTACGGTGTCAGCACTAATTACAGTTCTGGGTTATTCTCTATGACTCGTGCCTTTATTAACTGAGTAATGTATCTCTCTCATAACCCAGTTAGCGCCCGGCTTTACAGTACACTGTAGGCCTATTGCGTTTTTTATTATTTGAAAATAAACTCCGCGTTTGGATCTAGACCCTCGGGACTCACACACGACTTCACCACATTTGCTGGTCGCATGGTGATCACTATCCGAGACTCTCTCGACCAGGGGAACATGGCTTAGTTAATAGTATAAATGCAGTGGAATGAAGTGAGGTTTGCAGATTTACTGACAAGAAAACTCCATGCTCATCTGGTCGATAGGCGAAACTCACACTAAACATGTTGGTGAGCATGGAAATAAGTGTGGAGAACCGGCCCGCCGTTTGCTTTGCTGGGGGGGTCCCCGAATAACCGGAAGCTTCTCAAAAAAAGGCGGAACAGACGTGAGAGGTAGATATATGGGCCTCTGGCCTTGATCTCCTCGGTAGCTCCCAAATGCTAAAGACATAACGGAACCGGACCTCCACTGGGAACTGCAAAGATCCGTCACAAAAACAAAAATCCAGAGTTTGCGGGGGCCTGACACCGAATTTATCGAATCATTAATGTATGCGACTTTGCTATACAATGCTTTTCACCCTTGACCAACGGATGTTTAGTTGGTAATGAATGTGGCATAGTTATTATAATGTAAACATGACAGATAAGTGATTCTTTGAAGCCGCTACAGTTTTTACAAAGCGGACATGGTTGCTCAGAAATATCCCTAGCACCCGAAACAGACATTTTTTCTGTATGAATTGAGTGAATATTTCGCGCTCTTCCGTGCCCTCACCTGTGTCCTGCTGCCCAAGGCATCTTCGGGTGATCAGGGAACAAAGGCTGATCTCCTTGGTAGTAAATCAGCCAGAACGGACTATGCAAATGGAAGAGAAAGGCGAGAGGATGGGGATGCGCGCTTCCGATTGTTCTGCAAATTTCACAGCGCCGTGCAGCTGCAGCGCTTCAGTTGTACGGGTGATCATTTAAATTCTCTGTTGAAGTTCCCATGAATAAAAAGTAACGAGAAGGAGGAATACAGTCACTCAATTAATTTTTTATAAAACCACAACCCTTTGAAAGGGTTTTTATATATAAAATTTGAAAAGGTTTCAATGTGTCATTAGTAGAAACGTTTAGAGGCGTAGTTTGAGGAAACTTTTAAACATATCCTGGCTCACGGCGAAAGTTTCTCCAAAATTGCTTGTTTTCAGCCTAGTCCAGTACCATGAGGCCGATAGTGGTGGAGTTAGCTAAGTGTAACAGGGAAAATGCGATCACTGGGAGTAGAACAGTTCGCGAAGTTTGTTTCCCAGAAGAACAATTATAGGTCAGAACAGTTTGCATGAGTAGATTTGGTAAGATTTGGTAATTTGGTAATTTATCGATTCCGCCCTGTGTGTGTGTGTGGTGTGTGTGCCAGAGAGAGAGAGACAGAGAGCGAAAGACCGAGAGGGAGAGAGAGACGGGGGGCGGGGGGGGTAGCCGGTATATTTTCTCCGCATGCCATTCCAATTCTGCCCTTTTTGGGCATTTCACTGGGAGCTGTCCAGGTCCTGAAATGACGTAATCTCGGAAAATACCTGTTTGTCCATTAAAATCATTATAATGAAGTAATTCTTTAAATAATACCCACCGGTGTGATATTTGCACGAATCCATCATGCTTGTTCCAGTGCCGGTTAAAAAAAGACAAATTTAAGACAATGAAATAGGCTGCTTAGTGCATTATTTCAGATATCAGTTTGGTTTGCTTTATAGCATATGAGTCATCACTGTGTTGTGGGTTCGGATTTTAACTTAAAATTACGGCATATATTCCTACCTTGATTTTTTATTTTCTTTAAATTACATGGTGAAAGTCAAAATAACATGGAAAACATAGTTCGTGACGTATAATTTGTCAGCTGGGGCAACTGAAGAAACACTCAAAATTTGAAATAACTTTCAAACAGTTCTGATGTAAATTGAGAAGGATGTTGTTTTCCTACTAATTGGGAGAAGGGATTCTACACCATTTAAACTTTATATGAGGTAAGCATGTTTTTTAATGTTCCTCAGATTTCAAAAACAACCAGAATGTTGTTTTAATGTATTGTTTGTAAGTAAAACGTTATATGTTGTCATGAAATGAGTCAAAGGACAATAATTGATGTGATTTAAAACAAAAACAATAGTTAAAATAGAAGTCGGGCCTGTTTTTGTCTTGGAACACACTTGAAACATTTCACCCTTGGAATGAATCATTTATAAAAGAGGTTATTGAATCTCGTTCGTTTCGCATAATAAGCTAATGACAGATATAGAACTGGAAAGTGTCCATTAAAATCACAATACATTCATGATGAGACTCACAGGGACCATTTCTGTTTTTTCCCCAATTAACTTTTATGTATATATATATATATGTGTGTGTGTGTGTGTGTGTGTTTTATGGTTGTGCTCAGACATCAAAATATTTCATCTTCAGCCCAGGATAAAACCACTGAGCTTTACTCGTCCTCAACACTTCTCAGGAGATGTTCCTGAAGTATGGCACAAATTTAATTATTATGTTAAGACCTTATTAATAAACCAAGAGTTCATTTATACAGTGGTCATAGATTTGGTGGACCTCTATTGTACCTCTAGCTAACTATGTTATAAAAGATGCACCCTGAGCTACATAACACAGGTAACAGTCTGTGATCCCAATGTAAACTCTTCCTGGATCCACATGCAAAAACTCCAGCCAAAGGCAAACTCATTTTTCAAGAATCACTGTGCAATATTACAGGACACAACTACAACTAACTACTATTTTTATATGCATGCCACAAAACATCACAATTCCATTAGTATGCATCAAACTGGTGTCAAAAATCAAAGGCCAAAGACAGCAGCATGCTTACATGGTCACTCTGATAATAATGATAATAATTCCCACATTCATTGATGGTCAGTGTTGATAATATTGTGACCTCTCCAATCTCTGATGGATGACAGGTAGTCAGTTCAGTTTTTTCTGAGCTGTTTTAGACAAACAGTTATTCCCATAGTTCACTGATTCATCAGCAGTGACCAAGCTTCAGGTTTCATTTTTTTAGGACAGCCATCATAATAATTATTTGTACCATACAGTATAGATAATTACATTTAAAATGTTTAAGAAATGATGTTTGAAATTAGACTTACATTAAATAATGTAAACAAGCAAAACAACAGCTGTATAACCAAAACAAATTGTGAAAACATTTTTTGTTGCATGACTTCAATCAAGGCAAAATGACAGTGGAGCTCATTCAAGATTGAGTCTCTTGTTTCAAAACACAAATCAAAGTTTTTTTTTTCTTCAAGTAAAGCTTTGTTATGCCTCATTATGAGTTTCAGCAAAATGTTCTAAATTGCTAGAGAACAAACTTCATAAAAAAAGTCATAAAAAGGAAAAAATCAACAAAGAAATTCCCTAAATGTCTTGTGCTGTAATGTAGTGTTTTGCATGCTCTATAACAATGTGTTTATTGTGGATCCTTTAAAAATTTTTGAAAGTATGATTTTGCTAAATGTTTAACTAGTTCAATTAATGAAGTGTTTCCAGTGTCTTTGAAAGTAAATGCAGTTAGTCAAATTCTTCTTGGTTAAAAAAAATAGTATATTATAAGATATTGCACTCATTGTTCGTACCTATTACACCAATAGCAGTAGTAACTGCGGAATACAGAAATGTTCGTGTGACCTCACCCTGAAATTAAGGTTCTCCAAATTCTTTCCTCGGAGTTGCTGTTTGGGTGCAGTGGGAAGCATTTGGCTCAGGTAAACGCAGGGTTTGTGGCCCTGTGATTGCTCTGTTAATGTCTGTCTACAGGTTTTCATTGTGCCTATCAGTATCCTGTCTGTGGTGCTATTCTGACTTGACAGCTGTGGGGCCAATCTGCTCAAGCCTTGTTATAGGATTATTTTAGATTCCTCATCCCTGAGTTCAGTTTCCTGTTCCAACTGTGTCATAATAATACAGAGCTACAAAATGAACATGTTCTCACCCATCATGACATAACTGAGAATGAAAATAATATCCACCGTCTTCATTATCTATCCTGACACATGGCACATGCCTGTGACTTTACATTAGGCCCTTGGTACAGGAGACATGCTGTGATATCTATAACTGAAAAAAAAACACTTCAACAAAGATTCAGTTGTGTGGGCCCCCTTCCAAGCCAGAAACCTTTTTAAACAATACAGGACAGAGGGGGCACTGCGTTCGGACTGGGCACCAAGAGGAGGAACTGCTGGAGCGTTCTGATTGGTCGACAGCCAAAGTTGCAGGCAGCCAAAAACACCTCGGCCAGCTTTCCATGTGAATGAGGGTTTAAGTTCTGGCTTTTTACAACTGCTGCTCCCAGCTGGTCCAATATAGCAGTAATTTAAGTTGTTTTTTGGCAGAGTATGCTTAAACCGTTAGCGCTTGGGTCTGCACGGGCTATCAGTATTTCAAGACTTCGTTAGAGGTGTCTGGAGACGTAGGTCCTCAAAAGAAGCGGCTTGTTAAGAATTCTTATTCTTATTATTAAGAATTATTAAGAAGCATTGTTTCATTGCTCAGATAGAAGGTATAGTTATATTTATTTACATGGGAGGTAGTTTATTTGTTAATGCAATCTAGTTTTTGTTTAGATTATTATTTTATCTTGTGTTATGTTTGAAGTCATTCCGCCAAGGTACTACTCTTGCATGTCTGAATGATTAAAAAATGTGAAATGATGTTAATTGTATTAGCACAGCATTTCAGAAATGTCATAGAATCAGAAAGTTATGGCTTATTGTCTCAGTGTATGTTCTGGGATCTATCCAGTGCGGTTCACTTGCCTCACAAGGATTCACCTTTCCGGAATGACTTCTAACTGTCCCTAGGGAAAATCTCCACTGAAATACCCAGAGGGGATTGAGGTCCACAAACCTGGCTCTATTGTTAAGAAGTCACTGGAGCTTTTAGCCTCCTGGAATTACCTTTTTATTTCTTCTGAGAAGGGCACCTCTCAGGTTTAATGTCAAAGCCAGTATAGGCACCCAGAGTTACACGCATGCACACAAGCACACAAGCACATGCCAGCACACACAGATACTCAAGCAAATGTAAGGGTACGCAAATAAGCAGAATAGCACAATTGTCACAAGTCTTTAATGTCTCCTGAGATCTCAGTTGTGTATTGAGGAGCACAAATTGTGTCGATTGTGTGTCAAAGTTAAATGCGACCTGAACATTGTTCTTACAGGTAAATGTCATCAGTTTGCATTGTCATAAAAGTCATCATATGACTGACTGGATTACTTCTTTCAAAGCAAGTCTTGGCAATTTTTTTGTTGCATAGCCTGTCCTACTCCGGCCTAAAGTGAAATGTATTGATAGGTACATTTTGGTCAAGAAACTGATCATTAGGACTTTGTTCAAATATAGACACAAATGTGTTACATTTAATAAACATAATAAATACATTCATAAATTGATTGTCATGCTCTCTGCATGCCATGCAAATTGAACACGATTCCTCTGTATTGCGCAGAACTACATCATGCAGCCAAACAGCATGACAAAGTATTTTCCTTTTCATTACAGCTGTGAAAAAAGTATATCATTTCCCGAATCTGAGCAAATCCTGTGCGACTACACCATTTCCTACTCCTGAGCTTGGATGAACAGAGCTTACACAGCTGCAGCAGACAAGAAAGGTAAAGAAATGCGAAAAAAAGGGTGTTGAGGAAGGTTTCAGCAGCATGTTGTTTTACGTGACTGCAGAGCAGCATGCAGCAAAGCTGTAAACAGTAATTATCCCTGAAAGAGGTTTCACTTTCTGACCTTTGCTGGAGTGAGAACTGTTACCTTAGCCTATCTCTGTCTGTTAGGTATCACAGTTCACTTTTAATCACTTGTAAGGCACAGTCATCTTGATCATAGAGATTCCATGATATTTTTCCTCTGTCCTGCCCTTAAGCGTACCTGTGAAACTGTGTTTCCTGTTTGACTCTAAGAAGCAGGGGACACTGGGAAATGATTACACCAGTAAGAATGTCAGAGGATTTTTAATCCATATGCGATTTTTGTGAAGATATACTGTAAAATGTCTTACCAGACAATAAAGGCAGATCTTAAGATTAATGATTGCAATAAAAATGTAATGAATCTCTACTGATTTTGATTTCATCTTCATCAGTAGTTTTGTTCATTTCCGTATGGTTTTCTTTTCAATTGGCAGGTACCACATGTCATTTGACAGTTTAAAACTTCTTATGTAAGTTAATCTTTAGTAATTACTATAGTTATTATTGTTCTTATAGAAGCGACCGCATGGACGGTATTCCACCAAAAGTGTCAGGTCTTCAGGCTTTCCAAGAGCCTGCTCACTGTACTGATGACTGAGCAAGCCTTCTTTCTGCTCACCCATTTACTTTTACTGTCATCTCACCTAAGTATTATACCCTTTTCTAATACACCAGGTCTTCTAATGATACACTTAAAGGTATCTTATGGTCATTTGTGCTCCAAGTGAAAGTTCAAGCTTGATTTGATCAGTGATCCATTGTTTATCTTGTAGTCTGTGT
The DNA here is from genome assembly GCA_025773925.1 of Cryptomyrus ogoouensis. Lineage (NCBI taxonomy): Eukaryota > Metazoa > Chordata > Actinopteri > Osteoglossiformes > Mormyridae > Cryptomyrus > Cryptomyrus ogoouensis. The sequence goes on from JAOYFF010000036.1 coordinate 13,772,593, forward strand.
TCTTAAGAATCTTAACCAGCATGAAGTTCAAGGGTATCAGTCCAACTTCATGAAGAATCCATAAACATAAATAAATACCATAAACAATTCTGGTCTTTATTCTAAGTGATACATCGGTACTATTAACAGTACGTGGCTTTCTAGGCTACGCCTCGATGCTCATGATAAGGAGGTCAGCAGTTCACATCTCATGCCCGGAAGAGTAATTTCATTGCTGGACCCTTGAACAAGGCCCTTAACCCAAGCTGCTTTAGGGATGCTGGCTGACCATGCTCTCTGAGCCACACTTGTGTGCTGTGTTGGATAAAAGTGTCCACTAAATATATAATTGTACTATTGAAGATTTTCTTTCAAGGTCCTTCACTGCAGATCTGCCAGTGTATTTTTTTTAACCACTGCATTCTTTGTTATTGATGGTCTCTTGCCTTGTAAAGTTACCAGGAGGAGAAAGTTGGCCAAACCCACTCAATAACCACACCAAAGAAATCATAATTTTTCTTCTTTATTATTGCCATTTCTGTGGTTTTTGTTACAATTACATTAGCAAATGTTTATGTAAACGAAGTATAATTTCACTTAACAACACCTAGTAGAAATAATAGCCACATTAGTAGTCAATAGCAGTGGTAGTAGTAGGTGTAGTACTGTTACTGGCAGGCTGTAAACAGCACAAGTCAGACCACTGGGGTCAAGAAGACGGTCTCTTTGACACATAGCCCCGCGCATCTAGTTTCAGGCTCTGAGGAACTGGATCTGTGCTGTTCGCAGATCGTCACACAATGAACTTGACACACAGCCAGATTTCTCCTCTGCCAGGTTAGAGTTACTATAATCTCATTATTATGCTTGAAAGACAACAAGTAATCGAATCTTGTGTGGCCACTGTGTCTTTGCCCGGGTGCAGCCGCTCCTTCATTCCGATTTGCCTTGATTACCTGAACTGCTGAGGTTCTATTTCAGCCACTTATCCTGCAGAAATAATCATCTGATCATCCTTTCAGGCCCCTGACTGCAGGACGCTGGCGGGTCACGGACTAGGCTAACTCATCGTGACACTTCTCCTCCTGCACCACCAACGGCGTGATCTACCTTCAATATGGACGAGGACAGAGGGTGTTTCCTAATACCAAGAATGCAAAGATGGTACTTGTGGTCTTTACACGAGTGGTCTTGCTAGCTTGCCTCCCACGAATGAACTTGGGACACGGTGGAGCAAGATTCACTCAGTACAGGCCAAATCTGAGAGCCATGTTCTGTCAAAGAGCTAATAAAATGCCCACTTGGAGAGTCAATGAGTGGTAAGTCTATCTCAGATAAAATCAGCAGTTCATTCTCAGTTGGGTTCTGTGATCTCAGTTTAACAGTGAAAGATTCCAGAGCCTGGTCAGCATGACGGGGACATATTGCATGGAGCCCCCCCAAGCTGGCAAACCAGTGAAAGGCAAGAATGGGTTCCTGACCAGGGTGTTACACAATTTCTGCACAAAAAATTGTTATGCATCAGTGTGTTTACAATTATATTTCAGCAAGCAGTGTCACACACTTAAGGTTAATTATTGCAAAAATTGCATCCAGCATGGACCAATCAGTGAACTGCAATGAGCGTGAGAATATCCACTTTACATTTTAGGTGAGAATGATGCCAGGAATGTAAAACCTGCAGATACCTACCTGTGGTTGTGACTCCTGCCAGACCTCCACTAACCTTTTTCAACAATCTCTTATTTTTCTCTTTATGTTTTTTTTTATTACTAATCGAAAATGTCTGACAAAAAGAATTTTCCACTTCACAGTTTTACATCCTTGGGTTGAGCATCCAGGTTTTTTTTTTTTAATCGAAAATATTAAGCTGATTTGTGTCTATTGATTAACCGTAGGGCCTCCCAGCGGCGCCGCAGTGCAAAACTCGATCAGTATGTTGCGATTGTAGAGAAACGACCCCTGCACCAGCCCCCTCTCGGCTGCTGATGGAAAAATAAGAAAACTATTAGACAGGCAGGCGAACAATGGGCCCCCACAGAGGCTTCTGACCGGCGCTCCGTTCCAGGGGAAATGGAGGGTAGCAGCAGGTCCACATTATTCCGTCCCCCCCCCAGCGCCCATGACCGGGCCCAGCCCCCCCCCACCTCCTGGGCCTCTAAGTGCAGGGCAAGGGAACAAATGACATTTCCAAAGTTTTGACCTTTGTTTTTACATTGACTGAGGCGAACAAACACTGAGGATCTGAAAGATAAATGGCTAGAGCTAACTCTGGCTCTTTATACGCCTCTTCCACGAATCCCCTGGTCCTCCCCATCAGGAGCCAGCAGGTTCGGCTTCAGGAAAGGTGGCTCGCTGCCCAGGCTCGCTCCTGTTTGCTTCGACTGTGCCAACACACATTATTATTATTATTATTATTATTATTTTTGGGCTCCTTACAGAGAACGGTTTGGTTTTCACTCTACAGCCCCTCCTGTTTGTCGAATATGTTCTCTTTCTGCCCTGAAAGTGATTTACTCAGTAACAGACGTATTACGAATGTGAAACAGAAGTAATATCATTCAGTAATAGGCAACTATTTGAAAGGGAATATTTCCATCAGTGTAGCACTGTAACAGTGACCAAAACATCAGCAGGAGTGATCGCCGTCATGGCCGCGGTGCCTTTCTGTGTCATTCTGTCCCTCATCCAAAGCCAGTGCATCAACCTGCAAAATGAAGCACATTAAATTACACAGTAGAAGAAGAGTTTTTCATGTTTGATGGCTTCAGAATCACACTTACAGCCGGTCAGTCTGAACCTATCGCAAGTCGATGACAACCTGTATAGTCAAAAATTCCCCCCTAATTGGACCATCCTACCCACAATTCCATGTCCTGTCGAGTCTGACAGGCAGCACAAGACAAGACAGAGGTAACCATCGGTATTGGGGCTGCTGACTGGACCAGTTGTTCTTGTATGAGATGTACACAACCGAGGACTTGGATGCAGAGAATTAGAGGAATAAGGAAAGGGCCATAGAGGTAAGGAGAGGGGTTTGAAATGCAAAGACAAGGAAATCAGAAGAGCATTACAATGAATGGAGGAGTCCTCTGTATTAGGAGTACATCGCTCCCCAGCCCATCAATCACTTTGTCCTGCAGGGAGGGGCTCAGAGGGCAGTGAAGAATCAGGACCTAAGTTGCCATTTTGACAGAAGGATGTTTTAACCCCTAATATTTTAGCAGCACACGCCTGTTTTTCGGCAATTGAACAATCATTAGGTAATTAGTAACATGAATATTCTTTATGAGAGTGATTAAAAGAAATATGAGGTATTTTCATCAATACACAACACTTTAGCTGGTCATTACTCTGAATTGTAAACATTTTACAACTTTAAATCAATAGTCATACTTTATTGATCCCCAAAGGGGAATTGTCTTTTCACATATCTAATCCTGCTTTTCTTGAGACACTCAGACAATTAAGCTTGAGTTTCACAGTGCAGAGCTGGGTCCTGCCCCCCCTGGAGTAACTGGGGGATAAAGGCTTTGCTCAGGGGCCCCACAGTGGCATCAGTTTTCTGGTCATGGTATTTGAACCGACAACCTTCTGATCACAGGGACAGAGTCCAAACCCACTGAGTCACACACCGCCCCCCGCTGGACATTCCCAACCCTTATTATTTCCTAACTAATAAACTCAGACATTAAATCCTATAGTAATAACATTGGCATCGCAGAGTTGTTGATAATGTGAACTGGCCAGAATCTGAAACATAGTATCTGTGTGATTTATGGGAATTAGCAAGGCATGCGCATTAATCAGACTGTCACCTGGGATGACACCGGGCTGTCTGGCCCCGCCGTCCCCGAGAAAGCCACTGCGGTGAATGAGATGAGCTCATAAATAGTGAAAGCCCAGACGTCCATTTCAGACTTTCATTACGGAGGGAAAAGGGGAACGATCAACAATCTTACATCTGATAGACGATAATCAGCCCTGGCAGCCGGATCCCTTCGGCTGAGATTCATTTAGTACCTTTTAACCTTAAGGCTCCCCATCCTTGGCATTCAGTCTGACAGGCAGCTGGGCTCCAGGAGAGGGGTCCTAATGGCAGCCCCCAGCAGGGAGGACAGGCGCCCAGCAAAAGGCTGCGCCGTAATGCCATCCGCACAAGAATATGTAGAGAGGAGCATTGATCATCAGAGCCGGCTGACTGCTGTGAAACCGAAGGATGTCATTGTCCCTCGCCGTCTGGCTCGGGGTAAAAAGCGTACCTCTCCCCTCCTCTTCCTCTCTCATCCTCACAACCCGATTGATTGGGCTTTATGTCTGACCTCTCTGATTCTTGGGCTCATACCCTTCTCCACCTCGACCCCCTGTGCTGGATCTCGACCCCGGTGGGCCGCTACAGAACCTCTCCCCCAGGGACTCGGGTCAGAGCTGCAGGAAAGCACGGCCGACTAAGGGGGTCACGCCATCAACATTGCATGAAGCTCTGGACTGATCCAAAGTGCTGGTCTGCAGTGAATACCCCAAGTACCTGCCAGATTAGATGGCCATGAACGGCCTTTGCTATAGGATTGTACTGCGTCAGAGCAGAGTACAAATGTATTACAATACTTGCTATTAGGAAGTGTGAAAGTCAGAAAAAGACATAAGCTGGTATCAAGCTGATAAGAGATAGATAAAGAGGTTGTTAAATGTGACAAACACCGTTAATAAGGCAGCTGACTTTGGTTCTCAAGAGTAACACCCCAGTAGGTTTTATAGAATACATTTTAATTATCAGCTAACTGACAGCTGAAATTTTCAGTTCAGTTACTTCCCTTCCAAATAATTACTCAAACGAATGAGTAATTTAGAGCTGAGATAAAGCTGAAAAAAGGACCCAGGCAGGATAACCTAGAACAGGGATGGAGAACCTGATCCATGGAGGGCCAGTGTGAGTGCAGGTTTTTGGCAGGATGGCCGCTCAATCATCCAATAATAAAGCAGTGGTTCTCAACCCCAGTCCTGGGGATCCACTGTGATTGGCTGATTGAGAGGCCATCCCAAAAACCCGCACTTACACTGGCTCTCCATGGATCAGGTTCCCCATCCCTGATCCAGAAGGTGTTAGCTTGAGTGGGACACATGTAAACATCAGTTGGCTCCATGAGGGAATGAGCTGAGGCTGAAGGTTGCAGTTCTATGCTTTATGTATTAGTTAAAGATTAACCAATTAACATTTCACTTTGCTCAGGTGCTCAGTATTCTTCAACACAAATTACATTTATCTAAAGTATTTATCCAGATTTAATTTAACTGATTTTTAACAATTGAACATAACATTTAGTTTCTGGCATAGTATGACATTAATGTTACACGCTGTGCTGTTTCTCCATCTCTCAGATGTTTCTCATCTCTCCAATCCCGCTGTCGCCTTCTTTTGGACAGCAGTCCCCGTCAGCCAGTCTGTGGGACACCAGCAGACAAACCAGGCCTGCCATGTAGCAACACTGCCCCCTTTGGAACTCCTTAGCTGCCAGTTCGGGAATGCTCTGATGCTCTTCAGGTTCTGGGAGGCAGCCAGTATAACTCTCTGTAGCAATTTTTTCAGAATATAAGAAGCTAAAATCTTTATTGATGGAGTTCCTGCTGCTAGTACAGAGAACAAATGGTCTTTTAAATTGATTTATGTCTTTTGAACGTTGCTGTATAGATTTTGATTTCAATCAGAAAAATCAGTCACGCCAGTGTTTGTGGGCATCTTGATTCCCATTCCCAGTGAAATTCTGCTGCCTCTCTTGCAGTCTGAATCTAATGAACGTCTAGCAGCAGCAAACCCCAACCAAGGGGTACAGCTCCAGAGACTGAGCTGAGCCTGTTCATTCCAATGCATGTCCATTAGCATGATAAATATTCCAAAGTGTATTAATCATTTATTGTAAATAGGTTTCCAAAAATATCTGGAAAATCGCAGAATAAATCCAAATCTGTATGACATGGTTGAAAAACTCATCTTACTTGACATGTAACCTTCAACCACACCTTGAACATCTACACCAGGTGATAATAAACGTCAAATTAAAAGTGTAGAATTTTATATGAGCTGTGACTTCAAATTCATGAACAACATACAACATAAATGTAATAGAAACATATAAAAATAATACCTATGTAATTTGGCTCCAGTACACAAGCTGCTATGTTGGTAAAGAAAGTATGCAACTGCCTGTCATGTGAGGCCTTTGGAACCTAAACAGGTCTGCAGGACGCTTTCTACCTGTCATGTGAGGTCTTTGGAACCTGAACAGGTCTGCAGGACGCTTTCTACCTGTCATGTGAGGCCTTTGGAATCTGAACAAGTCTGCAGGACGCTTTCTACCTGTCATGTGAGGCCTTTGGAACCTGAACAGGTATGCAGGACGCTTTCTAGCTGTCATGTGAGGCCTTTGGAACCTGAACAGGTCTGCAGGACGCTTTCTACCTGTCATGTGAGGCCTTTGGAACCTGAACAGGTCTGCAGGACGCTTTCTACCTGTCATGTGAGGCCTTTGGAACCTG
>JAOYFF010000036.1:13779205-13789521 GCA_025773925.1 Cryptomyrus ogoouensis
GATGCTTTCTACCTGTCATGTGAGGCCTTTGGAACCTGAACAGGTCTGCAGCACGCTTTCTACCTGTCATGTGAGGCCTTTGGAAGCTGAACAGGTCTGCAGGACGCTTTCTACCTGTCATGTGAGGCATTTGGAACCTGAACAGGTCTACAGGATGCTTTCTACCTGTCATGTGAGGCCTTTGGAACCTGAACAGGTCTGCAGCACGCTTTCTACCTGTCATGTGAGGCCTTTGGAACCTGAACAGGTCTGCAGCATGCTTTCTACCTGTCATGTGAGGCCTTTGGAACCTGAACAGGTCTGCAGCACGTTTTCTACCTGTCATGTGAGGCCTTTGGAACCTGAACAGGTCTGCAGGATGCTTTCTACCTGTCAAAACAAGGTCCCTTTGCCATCAGATTCCCTTTGTCCAGTGCTGTCTTCTTCACTTTGCACTCTACTAAAACAGGCCCCCATTCGGAAAACAGAATCTGTGCTTACTTCTCCACAAACTGTATATGGTTGACTCTTTGTTCAGTCTTGATACGCTTGTGCAGTAGCTTATGTATTATGGCTTTCATGCTAGGTGGCATATCCAATTCCACGAGAAATCTAGTGCTACTAAGGTATTGAAACAACCTTGAAGAAATTGCCTGTATGCATACAAAGATGTTCCATCTACTGCTTTAAAATGTGATTGAAAATGATTTAATTCTGCATGTTCCAAATGCCTTGAAGAATCTATTAATTTCCATCAAGGTCATGGGTTGATCCGTCAGAGAATTCCATGAGTCACCCTCTTCTGCTAATACTAATCTTAATCCACCCTCTTATGATTCAGCAAAACTTTATGGTTGACAAAGATTCAGTGTTCTTTTCTGCCTCATAATTTGCTGTTAACATGCTTTTGACATTGACAGTACTTTTCCCACACTTTGGTGTTGAACTGTTGTACTAAGATGATGTTGCTTTTCATTTTATTGTCACCAATTTCTCATTTGTCCAGTACTTCTAAATTTGAAATGTCAACATTTCAGCTTCTGACATACAATTTTCTTTTAGTACTTCTTGCGAATCCAAACTGTGCTTCTCTTCTAATAATGTTGGATGTTCAGATTCCATTGTCATTCCTGTGCTGATCATATTCAGTCTCTGACTTCCTTTATTATAGACTGCTTAAAGATTCCTTCCTGCTGTTTTATACAGTTCTAATCTAGTTATTTACCTCATAAACATGTAAATAAAAATAAAAATTATAATTTTAATATTTTTTTTGTCATACCAGAAATGGCAGGACCTTGTTTTGACACCCGCCTCGCACCTGTAGCTTCAAGACTCCAGAACCCAGTAAACCCTGCATAAGATAAGCAGGTGTTGAAAAATGGATGGATGGATGGATGCATACACTGTCACCCTGGTCAAAGAAACATTTGCTGGACTAATTATTACTAACGGAATATTTAGAGTAACATATTTCTTTTCTTCACCACCTCCGTCAGAGATTAACAGACGGATCTGGAATTAACACACATTTAATTAACGTGTTAATTTGCATTGACTTGCATAAGTCACAAAAACTATATTTGTCAATGGATAATGTGCTTTTCAGTTCCAAAAAGTTGGACTTTTTGTAGATGGAACATAACGTGAGTGGCAGGGATTCTCAGGTTTAATGAGTCTGCTACTTGAATTGATTTAAAAATGGCATGATGTCAGCATGTCACCTGGGGATCTGGTTTTCTGGTGTCACATGTCATACCTGCTCCCTAGTAACCAGGGGCGCTGCTAAGGATTTTGGGCCCCATGAAAAGAATCTTGACAGGGCCCCCAACACAGCTTATTGGGGGCTTCTCTGGGCCCCCTCTCAGTCATGGGCCCCGAGAATCGTCATTGTTTACCTCCTCTTTACAGCGCCCCTGCTAGTAACCCTGCCCACTTGACAGACTTGACAGTTTCATCTCTGTCCTGGTGGAGACACAGTGTCCTGAACTTCAGGTCAGAACATTATGGTGTGTGTGGTTTCCAGTTCATCGTCTAGCATTCTGTTCCATGTAGTTCCTGTTAGTTTAGCAGTTGTGTCCATTGAGAGTCTCTTGCTGGCTAACTTCCATTTCATCGTCTCACAGTTTCTAAAGTAATAATTTTGACTATTTTTTGCACAAATATTGTGAAACAGTGCACACAGGTGATATGATTGTCTTCCACGGAGAGGTTGCAAGGTTCATGACCTTCAAAACAGTAAAACATAGCAGCTAATGCAGAGTATCTAACTGATGGTCACTTCGTATTTACTTATTTTATCTTTTTTTTAAGTTCTAGTGTATGACTCTGGTGACGTATTTTGAAACAACGTATTCTTTCAATTTGGCTGTGTAGTTGTTATCCTGTTTTGTATATCATTATTTTTTTTAATTTAACTGTTGAGGTGGACCCTAGAACTCCGGTGTCAGTCTAGTACATTTATTTTCACTTAACGCTTCACTTTCCTTTTAGTCCTCACTGCTGCAACTTTATATCTGAGATTGACTGGATGGACTGGATTGACGTTGCTCCCAGCAGTCGTGTTGGAAGGTGGTTTCTGATTGGTTATTGTGCTGGACTAGCATAGGACCTTGGCTTTGGGGTAGACAAGGGCACCATCTGCCCCCATGAATTGGATAAGGTTAGTGTGAGAGGCCCCGGCAGCTCTACCTGATACAGTTTGGTGTGAGAGGCCCCGGCGGCTCTGCCTCATACAGTTTAGTGTGAGAGGCCCCGGCGGCTCTGCCTCATACAGTTTATTGTGAGAGGCCCCGGAGGATCTGCCTCATACAGTTTAGTGTGAGAGGCCCCGGCGGCTCTGCCTCATACAGTTTAGTGTGAGAGGCCCCAGCGGCTGTGCCTCATACAGTTTATTGTGAGAGGCCCCGGAGGCTCTGCCTCACATAGTTTAGTGTGAGGGGCCCCAGCGGCTGTGCCTCACACAGTTCATTATGAGAGGCCCCGGTGGCTCTGCCTCATACAGTTTAGTGTGAGGGGCCCCAGCGGCTGTGCCTCACACAGTTTATTATGAGAGGCCCCGCTGGCTCTGCCTCATACAGTTTATTGTGAGAGGCCCCAGCGGCTCTGCCTCACATAGTTTAGTGTGAGGGGCCCCAGCGGCTGTGCCTCACCCAGTTTATTATTAGAGGCCCCAGTGGCTCTGCCTCATACAGTTTATTGTGAGAGGCCCCGGCGGCTCTGCCTCATACAGTTTAGTGTGAGAGGCCCCGGTGGCTCTGCCTCATACAGTTTAGTGTGAGAGGCCCCGGAGGATCTGCCTCATACAGTTTAGTGTGAGAGGCCCCGGCGGATCTGCCTCATACAGTTTAGTGTGAGAGGCCCCGGCGGATCTGCCTCATACAGTTTAGTGTGAGAGGCCCCGCCGGCTCTGCCTCATACAGTTTAGTGTGAGAGGCCCCGGCGGCTCTGCCTCACATAGTTTAGTGTGAGGGGCCCCAGCGGCTGTGCCTCATACAGTTTATTGTGAGAGGCCCCGGAGGATCTGCCTCATACAGTTTAGTGTGAGAGGCCCCAGCGGCTGTGCCTCATACAGTTTATTGTGGGAGGCCCCGGAGGCTCTGCCTCACATAGTTTAGTGTGAGAGGCCCCAGCGGATCTGCCTCATACAGTTTAGTGTGAGAGGCCCCGGCGGCTCTGCCTCATACAGTTTATTGTGAGAGGCCCCGGCGGCTCTGCCTCATACAGTTTAGTGTGAGAGGCCCCGGCGGCTCTGCCTCATACAGTTTATTATGAGAGGCCCCAGCGGATCTGCCTCATACAGTTTATTGTGAGAGGCCCCAGCGGATCTGCCTCATACAGTTTAGTGTGAGAGGCCCCGCCGGCTCTGCCTCATACAGTTTATTATGAGAGGCCCCGGTGGCTCTGCCTCATACAGTTTATTATGAGAGGCCCCGGTGGCTCTGCCTCATACAGTTTAGAAGTAGCGTGCTTGTGTTGCAGACCCTGATGTAACGTACATCTGGTCCTTATTGTTTTGTGACCCTGTGACTCTCAGAGAAAGTTTATTCCCTGTACCACCTTAAGAAATGTCTTAGAAATTGTACACAGCAACACTATTAACAAAGTTCTATTACAGTAAATTAGGTAAAGCCCGGGCTTTTATAAAAGTCTTGTTATTAATGAATGAGGCCACTTGAGATCTCTGGAAAAAAGAAAGAATTCCAAGCTGTATTTTATAAGCCTTTCTGGTGACACTCAGTACACCTTTGTCCTGATTTTAGTGAAAATTGGAGATATATCTCCTGATGTTTTCACCTGCTTGTTTTGCTTCTCTGACTCAGGTACAGGACTCACCTTGTTCTGGTATCCCAGTCTGCCTGCTGTCTGTGACTGGGCCGAGACATCGGGCGGGTAAGCCTGTCCTTGAGCTGGACACAAACTCAGGATCACATTCCAAATTGACGACACTGTTTACAAGCCCCGGCTCGGCCGGTCTCATGTTCACCTGTTTCCGATTGACCAGATAATCTCATTCGCGGAGCACCGTCTGGAAAACTGACCCACAGGTCTCCTGTTGCTGCCCAAACGTTAATATTTGTGTTGGGTGTTAGTTGAAACCGCTCTCTCTCTCTCTCTCTCTCTCTCTCTCTGTCACAAACACACGCTTTTTATTTTTGTATTTGGCTCCCATTTTACTGTAATTAATTATCCGTAACATCACCAAATTCAAAAATACTGATAACAAACTGGCCATGACAAAAACACTTTGAGCTTTTAGTTTAAAAACTAACGTTTGCAATAAAAATTTGTCCTCTTATTTTAATGATGAGATATTGTTGTATGCATATTTGTTAGGCCTGTGAAATGATTGGTTTGCTTTTATGTACATTTTAAGTAAAATGAAAATTACAAACGCCATTATAACAGCCGTGTAAAAACATTTTCCACCCTTCTAATTCCTTTGAGCAAAACCTTAGAAAATGGGGGCTCAAAATAAATTAGTAAACAATGATAATTAGCAATATGTAATATGTGCAATGCACTGCCATGAAAAGGTCAGAGAGTAATTTATTTCCGACATTTAGCCAGTATTGTAAACTGGAAGAACATTACTGATATTTAATTTTGATTTTACACTGCAGGAAAATGAACTAATCAGAAACCAAAAATCCCTTCTGTCTTTTATCAGGCTTGTTGGTGTTAATTAGTATTATACCTGGTAGAAACCAGAGGACACTGGTGTGACAAAAACCAGCTTAATTTATTTTTAATTACTTGCTGTGTGTCAACACTGATGGTCCTAATGCTTGGTCCTTTTAATACCACTGCATAATTCTCGTCCTGAAAATCCACCATTAATTGAATACAATGAGTATCTGATCATGGATAAAAAGTAATTAGTTAATTAATTATAATGAGCCTTCAAAGGAACATGGTCAGCAGCGTAGCTTAAAGTACGGCAGCAGGTCCTTCACAGGACGCGGCACAGAAACAAACAGGCAGGTAAATTTTCCTTTCTGTGTTTTGTAATCTAGGTGAAATTCTATAAGGGTGGAACCCAAGTACAGTAGCAAGCTGTCTGTGAAGGGGGGCCCTGAGCTTTATCACGGCGACCCACTGAATGACGCTCCACACCAGCGAGGAGGTTAAGTCATAAGGGAAGGGCGTGGGGGTATTAGTTCACCCATATAAAAAGACCTTAATCTGCCAGTATTGTTCCTCTAATCTCCCTCACCCATCAAGTCTTAGTTTCTTTTCTTACCGCCCAACATTTTTGAACGAGGCAACTTTCATCTCAGATCGAGTGACATAGAGGGAGCACTTCTGCCCATAAGTTGCCGTGGCACTGGGGCCCCTGGGACACTATTCTTCCCCACTGAGGACACAATCTCACATCCCGCTATTACCAACCACACCCTTGTGCCCAGGATCAAGCTGCTTGCAATCCAGAAAGATCAACAAAATTATCAGTAACACAGGCACATCTGTGAGGGTATTCGAATGCCAAATGGTGTCCGCCATGTGTCTGGCTTCAACTCGCTAGCAAAGACGCTAGAATGGTAGCTCAGTGGGCACATTTGTGTATTACACATTCAGCAGATGCCTTTGTCCAAACCGACATGCGAGTGAGGAAAACAGCACATTGCAAACATACGTGCTGTCAAGGAGTCAACAAGGCAGGAGTGCAGCTAGACTCAGCTTCCACTGAATGGCAAGCATTACTAGTACTGAAGCAGGAGCTACACAAGAACTTCAAACAAAGTAAGAACCTAGACTATTCAAGGACTTGAGGTGCAACATAATAACATTCAGGGTAAAATAAAGAGGCATCAGGGTAGCACTGTGGTGTCAGGCCACCATGATGTGGAGTATAAATCCTGCTTTTTGCCCTTTGAATACAGCTCGGGAAAAAAAAACTAAAAGACCACAGCAAAGTGTTTTGTTGGACTCATTTCTCAACTGTGCGTCTGTAAAAATATATATTTTTTCCAAACTCAAGCCTGGTTCTTCTCGGTCTCTCATTAATGACGGACTTCTTCCTTGCTTTATGGGACATCAGTCCTGTTTCTAGGAGCCTGTTATGAACTTGTCCCTTGTCCCAGCAGGACACTTCACACCTGCACTTAATGTTTCCCATTCATTTTGAAGGTCACTTGATGTCGTCCTCCAATTCATGTAAAACTGTTAGTTAGCGGTCACCTCTGGCATTAGAAAGTCGCTTCTGTCCCTTTACCTGGCAGGATTCTGGTTGTTCCCAGTGTCTCCTGATTCACTTTATTCTTGTGTCCTGCTGTCTCAGAAATTTTGAACCTGGAAGCATCCTGCTGCTAAGTGTAGCCTCTGCCAGCAGAACTAGGATTAAACCAGGATTTACAAATGCAGATTGTTTTAAAAATATAGAGTGGTCTCTTAATTTTTTCCAGAATTGTATGTGTGGAGTGTGCATGCTCTACCTATGTTTCTTCCTGCAGTCTAAAGATATGCAGTTAGCTGAATTAGCATCTCTAAAGTCGCCTGAAGCCGTTTTGCCCTGTATTGACCTGCTACCCCATCCTGCCTTGTGGTTTTTGCTGCCTGTGATAGAATTGAGACCTTGTATTAGGTAAACAGTTAGAATATGGTTGGATGGAAAGTCAAAATCATTAGGAAAGTGATGGTTGTTGTTGTAGGAACTTGTTTCTTCTTTACTATACATGAGGCCTTGCTCTCCAGCTCTCAGGTACAGCATTAAGAAGCAGAAGTATACCCAAGTCTCAGTTCCTTCATTTTTTTCTGTTGTGTGATTTTTATGATATTTTTTTAGAGCTCAAAGATCTACCTGCAACGTGGACGGCAGTTCCTGGCTAGTTTGACCAGTATGCATGCAGTCATTTTTCTGAGATAACATTCTGCTGCTCAAATCGAGAGCCCTTTCTAGTCATGCGTAAACACACAGACCTCCTGCTGTGAATGGTTAACGGAGAATCTATTTTAAATCAATTCTTAATTGTCAGCACTGTTCTTGATTAATCACTTAGCGCAGGCTAACACTCACTTAATTGATAAGTAAGATTAAGGGCTGGTTCATGCGTCACACAGGCGCAGCACTCGCGCATCAACACCGTGTATGTGGACATGGAAACAATCATAGTTCTCCGGTCAAGCTGCCCACTATGCACATGCGCACAACATGTTGCAGAAGAAACACTTTGTCTGAATGCAAACGTTACATGCTTGCTACATCATTCCAATTTGGATATCGAGGAAGGAGATCTTGCACATGTGTAGTGTGTCCAGAGCTGTGTGTGCGCTGTCCAGCAGAAGAATGAGAAATTTGCTCATCCATCCATTTTCTATTTATCATTGACCAAGGCCTCATTTGGGCCTGGAGCCTATTCCAGGCAACACAGGGTACCCAAGGCTGGGGTACACCCTGAATTTCTTACCAGCCTACCACAGGCTGCACACACACACACACACACACACACGTACGTACGTTTGTACTCATATCTTTGTGGGGACTCTCCATTCATTTCTATTGGAATAACTCTAATCCCAACAATGAAAACCTTTACCACTACCCAGCTCGAACCATAACCATAAGTAACCAAACAAAATACGAGACTTTTGGCATTTTTACTTTTTTGATTGCATTCACAGATCTTTATGGGGACCCGAAAAATGGTCCCTACAGCGTCTGAAAAGCAGGTTTTTATTGCACTGTGGGGGACATTTGGTCCCCACAAAGTTATACAAACCTAATCCACACACACACACACACACTAGAGGCAATTGAGCGGCATCAGTCAGCCTAAAAGCATGTCTTTGGACTGCTTTTAGCACAAAAGCAGAATTCTAACCCTGAAAGTGTGAGGAAAACGCATTACTCACAGAGGTAACGTGCGACACTCAAGTATTTCAATGACAGCAATATTTTTTGTCATCTGATTCACTGTATCTTCTTCCTATTCCTTGATTTATGCTTGTTCCATGAAAAGCTGCCCATATAAGGAAATGCCATATAATTAGTCACTAATTGTGTAATTAATCATGTGCCTGTTATCTAAAGAGTAATGATCAAGGAGAACCTACAGGGACACTGCTAAAATTTAATAAACTGCTAAAACTGAGCTGCGTAACATGATAATTAAATGATAAACGTATGCCCATATATATTTACTGCAAATCAATTTAAAATAAAGAGGAAAAAACCATTAAATATAATATTAGTGTGTCAACTTCTTGATTGCTAAATTAATGTTGAAGAAAGGGCTGTATCTTCAGATAATATTAATCAAGTATGTTAATGTTAAATCATTTGAAATCACAGTTCTTTCATTTAACATCCTCCTCATACAGATCTCTTTCCCCATTTCTCAGCTTTCTGTCTCTGTTATGAAATGGCATGTTGTCTGTGTCCGTGTAACTGTAAGTGAGGTTTATTTACAAAGCACATTTAAAGCAACTTTTTCTTGGCCAAAGTACTGTACAAGCCTTTAAGAAAAGTAAAAGAGACACACATGAACAACCAAAGAATATGAGCATATGAGCAAAGTGTCAGAGCAGCCAGTCTACAAAAGGAACATCAAAGTTAAACAAAGAATTCCAAATAAACAATGACGCTAAAGCAAAATATTTAGGCAGGATTGAAAGATTGTCTAAACAGGTGGGTTATAATTACAGATTTGAAAACACTAAGGTAAGGTGAGGATCTCATATGACGTGGTAAACTGTTCAAAGGCTGGATACATAAACCAGTGTTTCCCAGCCCGGTCCTCGGGGACCCAAAGACGGTCCACATTTTTGCTCCCTTCCAGCTCCCTGCAAGACAGTCCAGGAGCTAGGAGGAGCGAAAACATGGACTGTCTGGGGGTCCCTGCAGACCAGACTGGGAAACACTGGCATATACTGAAATACGTCACATATGACAATAAGTGTCTTGCTACAAATTACAAATACTTGCTCATGAAATCTAAGGTAATAAAATACAAAACATTGGTGGAAGAAAATGTTCTTTTCCACCCTGTGTGTTTCTCTGATGCTCCATGGAGTGGGCGTGATAGTCAGTGGAGTGTAGCCCCAAATTCCAGCTGACAATAGATGTGTGAGATGTACACCCCCTTCTAAGGCCCCCCCACCCGCTAAAAAGTGCCAAAAGTCAGAAGCATAATAACATTCCAGAAGCAAAACAAAAAAGAGAAGAATAAGAAAAAAAAAACAACTATTTTTTTCATATTTGCAATATAAATTTTCATCAGAAACTTAATAATTTGCTTGTGGTTTTCAAAATTTTATTTAATACTTTTGGTACAAAATTAACCACAAAACACAAGTAATTCGTAATTTGAAAATACAAAAAAAAACTTGTCAAATAGTATTGGGGATGCTGGCAATTCTAATGCTGTTCCCTCTGGCATGTTTTTGTTCGATTGTCTTTAAGCATACTCACAGTTTAATGTAATCTTTCATTTTTATTTGTTGGAGGCCACTAGCCTGTGCCTGCCCAGGATCATATCCGTAGGGAGTGTGCTTAAATTCTCAAGAATAACCAAAAATGCATGCCACTAAACTGTGGATGATGATCTCTGTTTTATGGCTCTTGGCTTGTGTGGTTTATCTTTGTTCATTATTGTGTGGCCTGTTTATTACTATATATTTTTTGTTGTTGTGATGTAAAAGCACTTTAAGCCACATTCTCTGTATGAAAACTGCTGTACTAATAAAGTGTTTTATCCATCCATTTTCTGTAACTGCTTGTTTTATTCAGGTTTGTGGGGGGGCGGGGGGGGGGGGGGGGGAGGGGCTTTGGGGGCCAGGCGGGAAAAACCCTGGGGAGGGCACCCACACACCGGAGGGCCCACCCCCACATTCCACCG
>JAOYFF010000036.1:13792388-13816814 GCA_025773925.1 Cryptomyrus ogoouensis
AGGAAAGAAAAGGGGGGGGAGGGGGGGGGGTTTGGGGGGCGGGGGGGGGGGGGGGGGGGGGGATGGGTATATTGAGACGTGAGTCTTTTACAATTAGGGGTGAAGGGGGCTGGAGAGGCGGTACTTGTGATCCAGGAGCACCTGGTAATTAAAATTGCTAATCAAATGCAATTACACTGCCAGGTGTCTCCCAGATGCTGGAACAGTTTGACCCTTTGCCTGAAAAGACAGGAATGCCAGGCGTCTCTTGATGAGTGTGGGGGCAGAGCCATCCATCCTGTATTCAGCCCCGTGAAGTCGAGGGGGGGGGGTGCTAATAGAGAGAGGACAAAGGGACAGGGACATCTGCGGGGGCAGGGTGGCGTGTGGCACGTGTAGGTCGAAGAGCCTCCCACCCAGGATGACCCCCTCCCTTGGGTGCGCGGAGCCGGCCGATTATCGCCCGCGATGCGCTCAGCCCCTATCAGTGCCAGTAATGTGGAAAATCCCTCCTGTATCTGGATATTTATTATCCCCGCCACTACCCCCCCTTCAAAACAGAGGCTTTGCGAGAAAAAAAAACCTTCTACTGCTATTTGTGGTGCATTGCTGATCCTAACCTTCAAGGGCTATGCATGCGCAGTTAATGCCCCTCGCACACTGCTGTCAGCTTCACGGCGAGGACCGCAGCCCCGGAAGCTGGAAGCGGCTCCATGCAGGAATTGCGGCAGATGTGATGCCTACAGGATCCACCGCCAGGGGCAGACTAATGACACAGGCAGGGCTCTGGCTACGGTCTAGAACGAATTCCCCTTCTCACACTGACCTGGGTTCACATGGTGCAGTATTATCCAGCGCAGACTGCAAGGTGACCTCTCCTCTGCTGGTGACAGCAATTGTACTATAAAATGAATGGGTCCTTAACTGTCATTTAAAATTTTTTTAGGCTTTATATAAATTAACGCTTTATCATCCATCCATCTTTTGACACATTCACTTATCTAGTACAAAGTTGAGGTGCTTTAACATAATCTTAAAGGGATCCTTCTGGGATTTTTACTCTTCAACTTTCATTCTTTTTTTTGTTGTGCTAAATGCATGTTCTTTCAGAATGTTTGCATTCCAGACACCATAGCAGAAATAATACACGAGCCAGCATAAATGGCATTCAGAACTGATGTTACTGTACTCCTATTATGCGACATTGATGACACCATTGTACCAAAATCCTATCAGTCTCAATTGCCCAGTAATGTAGACGACCGGACGACGGGGTTTTTGTGGGCTTTGATTGGAGGAGCCTTAGCGATTCCCAGCCCCCACTGGGCAACGATTGAGGGGGAAAAGGAATCAAACCAGAGACACCATTTCATAGTAGAGGAGCATTCAACAGACTAAATAAGCGGCTCTCATTTCCATAGATGCAGACTGCCCACACAAAGACGGTGTCCTGTGCAAGAGCACCTAAATTTCCTTTAGGATTAACCAGGTATACATCTATCTATCTGATGATTTTTGTTATCATTATAAATAAGCTATTGCATTCCTCTGTGCAAATTCTTAAGTGATCAGCTGACCCTTGAAGGATTATTTATCTACTAAAATTGACATATAGACCCATCCATCCATCCATCCATCCATCAGTGATCCAGCTGCTTGTCATGCTCAGGGTTACAGGAACATATGAAACATTTAAGGTAAAAATTGTAAAAATGCCAGTTTCCACTCCCTGGTGTTAGTTGACCCCTGAAGAACTTCATTTGTACTTCACTCTTTCAAAGAAATGCAGAAAAAAATTTCATTCATGATTATTGAGGTATTTTCCATGAAGCAAACCGAAATGCCAATACAAATATTACATGTTTAATCACTTGGTTATATTTTATTTCATCATTCAGTTTGAATTGGAAAGAAAAGACATTTTCTCTGTAGACAATTGATCTATGGGAGAGTAACGTTTCTTCCTTTTGGCCTAAAAGCTATTATGTCACGAAAAAAAAAATGTCTACTTCGCAATTTATTTAGATATAAAAACAATATTTACTGCAGTTACAGATTAACGTCTGTTGTGGGTGAATGATAATATTTGTCATTTATAATTTAATGGGCCATCTGGCAAAGGGAATGTGAGACATGGGAATCCATGCACAGTCTGGGAAAATGATGTGGAGATGCGGGGGGGTGAGAACCCAAAACAGGAAGTAGGGAACAAAACAGGCACCTATGGGATAAATAAGAGTACAGTGCAGCTGCAGGTAGCCAGTGAAAACAGGAGCCTAAATTAACTGAAGATGGCAAGCAAATGAACATAAACCCATGTATTCTACCCATGTCTGAAGCAACACGTAATTCTTCTGGACTTCAGCACAAATGGTTACATATTTTCTGCTTAATAAGTTCAGATCCAGAGAGTAAAAGTCCAGACCAGGGTTTTGTTTCAACCAAGCAATTGAGTTGAAAGAGTCACAGTCACAGAGAACTCAACTGGTTGGTTGAAACAAAATCTTGGTCTGGACCTGAACTTTCCACCTCTGCTTAATATGGCAAGAACAGGCAATACCTAAAAAAGCCATAATTTCCTAGTCTACAGTTTATTATGTATCCAAATGTTTATGGGTAAAGCACAATAGGAAACACAGTACAGTGCAAAAACAGTGAAAGAAAACTTTGCTTGCCGCCAGAAAGTGTAAGGTCATTTACTTGGTGAACTCAGGCCTTTGAAAAATGAAATATCATGTTTCTAGCTAAACAGATGGCACATGAAGACCTGGGTAAGAGAAGGGGAGGGACATCAGGATGGAGAAACGCCATCATCAAGCTACTGGGAACATCAGACCACCGGCAGACAGCCGAAGAAAAACACCCAGGCTTTAAAGGGCCAGTGCACCGTGTGCTTTGTACCGTTCAAATGTCACCCTTTAGTGACACAAGTGCTTCGGCCAGTCCGGCGGGAAAATGCCGTCCCTGAGCTGAAAGGAAGCCTCGCCTTCATCTGTCTGTCATCATTCGCTGGGGGCTGCTGTGGGAGGTGGCTGCCTTTGAGTAGAGAGTCAGGGAGGGCCGGGCAATTACCTGCGATCGATAGCAGTAAACATAAAACCTTACGAGGCTGTTGGCTGAGCGCGGGACCAGAGGCGTATTGTTACTGGGGCAGCGGAATGGAACTTGAGAGAACCCCGGCAAATCAGACAGATGTTAACGCTAAACTCTTTCAGCGGGTGGCCTGTATATCACACACATATTAGAGGTCTGAGCAGTACCCTGATAAATAGCGGATATAAATTACAAGGCCCAGGTCACCTTTCAGAAATCTCTTTGTGTTGTGTTCATACATCTCGCAAATGTATATGTATATGGAAACATTTCCTATTATATAGGAATATAAAATATACATATATAATGTACTGGCATCATCTCCAAGGTGACCCCCTCGTGCCCCGTGCCAGTGGTTCCCAAAGTAAGACTCTTGAGGCGATTTCCAGAATGTGTGAATAAAATTTTAAAATGTTACAAAAAAGTTTCCTGCTTCAGCAATAAGTGCTAACAAGCTAACAAAAAGAAAGAACAGTGATACAACTATAAAAATAACACACAGTTTACATGCTTCGGCCACCTAGCGGTGCCTGAAAATGTTATTTTAGAGGCTCTGGGCTCAAAAGTTCGGGGACCAAACCCTATGCTGTCTGGGACAAGCCAGTCACCCTGGATGGGATCAGATCCAGGATAGGTGGTTTGGAGAGGGTTGGAATAATAATAATAATATGGGTGGCCAATCAACACTTGTGTATCACTTATAAAAATAAGGCACACTATACTTATTACATTTTGATAGTTTGGTCATACATCCACAATGGGTGTCATGCCCCGCATCCCTTCCTGGCTGCTTGGTTAATCTTACCTCTCGTTACAGCCCTCATGTGGATCACTCCAGGTGCCTCTCGTCTGCTCCCTCGTCAGTGATGTATAAAGTGCCTCCCTGTCTCGAGCTCCCCAGTGTGCCCTGTGTCCAGTGGTCTTGTCTGATCCTCCCTCCCCTGTTTTGACCCCTCATGGTCCATGCCTGTTGCCCTGTCTGTAGTTTCCTTTAATAAAGCCCCTTTTGGTTTTCCTCCATTCCTGCCTTCGCCTCCGTCCTTGCCTTCGACGTGACAGTGGGGTTGAATGGAAGGGACAGAAAAAACCTTTATCACCCCATGGGGTACCATTCATAGTGCTGCCTACCTACGTGTCTAATCAAGAATCAGTATTGATAGCATGGACCTTTAGGATGCTATCAGTTCACTGTCGATTCAGGGAATGAGCTTGAACAGTCTGCTTCAGAGCTTACGTTCCCTCAGCAGTAATTAAAACTTAAGTTAAAGAGGAGCACTGTTTTTTTAAGTAAGTTCTTCATAATTGTGTTTGCACATCATCTATATCTTTTCGGTTTCTGGCGTTTTCTGTCACAGAGACATTTCTGCTCCTTGAACAATGGGGTCAAACACGTGCTGTATTTGCAAATCGGGCTCAGCTCTTGTGCCTTTCAGTCTCCAAAGGAACATTGTGGAAAACGTCTGAATTTGCACTTATGAGGAGCAATACATGAAATAGCCAAATGGCTGTACAGGAATTTGATAAAGGAAAGTTGACAAAAAAGGTAATTCAGCTGAAGTGAACCATCTCTAAATTCTTGAGGGCCTCTCATTGGGTCTGTGCTTGTGTCGTGTGCCGAGAATGTGGTGTCCTTGTCTGTTTTACACTTTGCTATTAAGTGACTACCAATACTAAAGTTAAACAATTTTTCCAAGTAGCCTTTGGAGATGGTGTGTGGCTCAGTGGGTTATGTGGCTGTGGCTGTGTGTAGATGGTTACTGGTTTGAATCCGAGGATCACCTGAATAATCCCCCAGTGGGCCTCCGTTGCTCCAGAGACTGTCTGACCC
Source organism: Cryptomyrus ogoouensis (assembly GCA_025773925.1). Lineage (NCBI taxonomy): Eukaryota > Metazoa > Chordata > Actinopteri > Osteoglossiformes > Mormyridae > Cryptomyrus > Cryptomyrus ogoouensis. Next base: position 13,797,289 of record JAOYFF010000036.1, read on the forward strand.
TCCCTCTGTATTGTATGCTCCTTTGGAGAAAGACATCAGTTAAATAAACGAAATGTGGGTTTGCTGCCAATCATATTATAAAATTTCCTTGTAATATGGGGCGGGTGGGTGGATGTTCCAGTAAAGGTAAAATCAGGTGGTGAGGGCATGTATTCATATGCACCTTTTTATCTTAAATCTGGGCGTCACCCAATAAATGCGTCCAGACCCTGATGCCCAATCTCACTCACACCCATTGTAGCCCTTGCTGACACATGATGCCCCTATTTTCCTGCGTGTCCTTTGTGTCTTTTGTTTGATGTACCAAAATAGCCCCCAATCCTTCCTCCCACCTCCATTTAACAAGGTTCTGGTTGCTCTCCTGCCCAAAGCTAAGTCTAATATCTCTTCACATCCACCCTGGGCCATATTACTTTAAACCTGTTTCCCAGTCCGGTCCTCGGGGACCCACAGACGGTCCATGTTTTTGAGCAAAAACATGGTCTATCCGTGGGTCCATGAGGACTGCATTGGGAAACACTGCTTTGAATAGCTCCAGAAGACTATGTTATCACCTAGGATTTTGCGACTAATGGTGACCAGCTTGTTTGCTTTATATAGGAAGTTAAACATCTATGTGCTAAGTGTGTGACTCTGTGGGGTAGGACTCTGTGCTCATGTCATGGCTGGTAGAGTGATGTCATTGGGCCGTTGGTGCCCCCTGAGCTGGGGCCTTGGTCTGCAGCCCAATGGTACCAAGAGCGAAGCCGTTGACTACAGCTGCTCCAAGGACACTGTCTCAGCCCTCTTTCCGCTCTCTGCTTGTACATCACTTTGGGAAAAAGCATCAGCTACAAAAAGTAAATAAGTACATCAAATAAAATAATACTTGAATCACTTCCAATGAAGAGCATCTGAGAGACATGACAGCTGTTCCAGGCAGGTGATTTCCTTTGTGCGCCTTATTATCATATTAAATTTCTAATTCACTAAACAGTTACATGGGGGTAAATACTATTCATCTTGAGAAGAATTTTCTGCAGCACTTCAGTCCATACATGTCCACCCATCCCCGCCACCCAGTCACGCTCTCTGTCTGTTATTTGTTGTTAATCAGCTTATAATAATGGGGACACTATTTTTCAAGGGGAACTTCTGTCTTGTTACTGATGACATGACTGCTGATGACCTAGAATGAAATGGTCTGTGTGTTTCTCTGTGTGCCTCAGTTTTCAATGCGTCTCAGCCCACTTTCTGACACAAACATCAAAATCAATTACAATGTCAAAGTGCCTGGTCCCTCACATGCACGTCTCCGGATTAGGGATATGAAAAGAGGAGAAACCGCGGATGCAGCACCGTGGTCGAAGGCAATAGTGGCCCATAATGGAATTTCTGCACAATTTGCTCTATGAAGATGGAGGTTAAGGGGTTTATATCTCCATTCTCTGTGCTTTGTCACCCTGATTTGTCTCATAATCAGGCACGGGGACCTTATAAATGGTGGTGCACAAGACCCAATCTCCTAGGAGTCACTGTCACCTGCTCGGTCCCAGATCAATGGCATGGCAACAACTATGTGGACAAAAATGAAGGACAATGGTCAAGTTCAGAGTAGCTCAGCTTCACCAGTGATGATGGAACATCGCTGTTATATCAATATTTATACTGAGTCAGGCTCACATTTCCAGCTCAATTACATCTTTATAGCAGTCCACTAGTATGGAGTTACTTGGCCAAGATATAACACTGACATGTAGAATAGAGATACTTCATTCATCTCTGTGGGCACATTGTCAGACACACTTATGGGTGAGATCAAGCTTGGGTCTTAGAGTAAAAGGTCAGACAGCATACAGCACCACTGGAGCTGGGGGTTAAGGGGTCCAGTGGTGCTGTCAGTCTGCTGCTCCCTGCATCTTAACCTGTGACCTGAGGCAGGCAGAGACACACAACCTCTCCCTCTCTCTCTGTTTAGAAGTGCACTTATGGATTAGCGCAAAGATAAACACGGGATCAGCACAAACTTCTCAGGACCACGCAGAACGTTGTAATTGATTTTCTGCCTTCATTATAAAGAAAAACACATAACGACCATGATCAATTTGCACACTGTTCAAGGCGCAACTTGTCGAGTTTGGAGCTGTAACTGTATCTATAATTGTTTATGCTTTTGTTGACAACACAAGGTTAGCAGGTGTTAACATATTTTATACGCCCTTAAGAAACATTCTGGAACCCATGAAACTCCCCATCGGGCTGGTGGTTCATTGCGTGCGCTTTACTGAGCTTGACAGCAAGTCCCCTTGTTCTGGTAAATCCACCAGATGCCATGTTTACTGACACATTAAGGCTTGCTCTAAGTCAATAATGAGCGGGCAATACAGCCGCTGTAGAAGATAAAAGGTGTAACGATTCAAAAACAATCTTGGCAAATAACACTGCAATTTTCGGGGACTAATGGAAATGTTTCACACCTGAGTTGCTCCGCACACACCATTAAGCATTCTCAATACCAATAACGCTCGAAAATTACAACATCTCAAAGTTTTGGGAGAGACGCCTTTTGTAGATGCCACTTATTAAGATTAATTACATTAATTTGCCAAAATGGTAAATAATAACCTTGATTGCTGAGATGGATCCACGGAGCATGGTTAACGGCAGAACGGGGCATGTTTGGAATTCATTAACCAGTCATGCTGTCCATGACTCATCATTAACCCCTTGACCATTCTATTAGAAACCTATTCTTTCAGATAACCTAACAGATATTGCTATCATGGGGCAATTAGGGGAATTAAAAAAAATCTGGAGGTGCTTTAAAAAACTGTATGGAGGATGAACGTGTTTGCGGTACATGCGGGCCTGCGTGTGTGTTCAGCAGCCTTTCAGGTAGAAGGAAATGGCGCAGGTGCACTCCTGAATACCATTAATTACTGTCAGAGTTGCCATATATTCAGCTCCAGCCAACATGCCTGTTTTTACTGGCTTCTTGCCTACCTGTGGGTTTGTACTGCAGGTTGGGGCCTGAAGCCTTCCAAGCAGAGTCCTGAGCCTTGCTTGACCCCACACCATAAGCAAGGGAAACATATTTCCAATGTCAAATTCTACTCTGGGCTGGTAAAATATTTAGTGTGTTGGGCCTAAAGCAGATTTCTGAAGTGAATAAGCTTGTTTGTAATTCAGAGGAGGCAGAGAACATTTATCTCGACATATTAATTTCAATACAATAATAATATTAAATAAGTATTAAATTACTATAAGGCTGCAATGGTTTCGTGCCCCAGTGTTCATTCCCTGGCTTGCACCCGTAACCTCCAGGATAGGATCTGGATGGATGGAAAATTTATGGATGGATGGATGGATGAATGGATGGATGGATGGATGGATGGATGGATGGATTTTAATATTAACATAATATTTATAACATTTTTAAGCATCAAAGCACAGGGCAAATCTAGTTTCATATCAACCAGTCCTGAATCCTGTGATAAAATAAGCCAGGGGTAGGCAGTCTTACCCAGAAAAGGCTGCTTTGTATGTGGGTTTTTGCTGCAACTCCCTAACTGATCACTAATTAAAGGACTGATTGGCTGAGGAGTCCTCACACCTGAGTTTGAACAGCTGACCTAAAGGTTATCCCAAAAACCTGCATACACACTGGCCCTTTGCGGATAAGATTGGCCACCCTTGAAATAAGCAGATGATTTTTTTATCCATCCAGTCATCACTCTTTCTTGTCCTCACATCCAAAGACATATTGGTCCGAGTGTCTCCGTCCTGGTGGGCGTGGCCAGCCCAGTGTCTCCGTCCTGGTGGGCGTGGCCAGCCCAGTGTATCCGTCCTGGTGTGCATGGCCAGCCCAGTGTATCCATCCTGGTGGGCGTGACCAGCTCAAAGGAAACAGATCTACAGCTAAAATGTCAGCCAGCTACAATGGAGGCACTTTGGATCCCCGAGTAAAGCTGCACTTATAGGTTGGGCTTGAAAGTCTATTTTACCACCAGTATGCAGGTATCAAACAAGCACTGGACCCTTCCATCCCAGGCCTTCCAGCCTTTGTACAAATTAATTCACTTATTGGAAGAGGCCACATCATGTTTTGTTAGGAGCAGTCATTTCCAAAAGGAACTTGGCAGAGTTCGGTCTGTGTACCAGTACATATCCAGTCCAGTGCACACAGGGACTGAAGATCCAGTTAATTTGGCTGGTAGGATATCTATGCAAGCTTTTGGGGAGGGTTAGTGCCAGCGCGTCCAGGGAGCCATTGCTCACCTTCTGGAACGTTCCGGAGACCCGGCCATGGGCTCCATCATGCTGCATTTAACGCGGAGACAACAGCAAACCATCTACCACACTTGGCGATGACACGCTCCTCCTCACGCTCCTCCTCACGCTCCTCGCCGTTCCCCACAAATCCTGTTTCATGGAGCCAAAGTGGCATTTGCCAAGATCTTGCCGGCGTTTGCCTTGAAAACCATGTTTAAGCCCCAATGCCTTGGTTTCACAGTTATATTTAGCGGCCATTCTCCACACGTCACTTCCTCTTTGGTTGTTATCATACACAGCGGCTGATGAACCCAGTATATCTCACATGTGAATGGCGTTAGACAGCTAATCCAATGATAAAATAGTATGTGGAAATCAATACTGAATCAATACCAGCTATACGTAATATCAGATTTATATATATTTTTTCTATTGGAAGCCCATATTGTATTCTGATTTTCGGGATATTTAAGTTCCTTGAATTTTAAGTTTCAGTTGTTTTTATTAAATATATTTTTTTTCTACCATATAGTTTCCAATGATCCCAAGGGAAATATCAATAATGTCAATGAAGCTGGGTTTCAGGTGTAAGTGGACAGACTTCCACAGAACATACAGATGTGAGTCATATCAGACACCAAGAGGGACGCCGACAGCAAAGGTCTACTGACACCTAGTGTTGGTCCTGCGCATATAAAAAGCTTTCCCTCGGCCGTCCTCACTGGCTGCGGGGATTTTCATTTGGCCCCCAGGTCGGTTAATTACAACACATTAGCACATCAGGATTTTAATGTTGTGAAATTAACATCGCGCACCACAGACATTCCATCGCCATTCTCTATCTGTAGGAGACAGCTGGGCCAAATTCAAATGAAATTATCACAGAGTGGAGGATCTTCCACAAAGATAACAAACACTAATTAATCCTATTCATGAATTTGCCATCATATTTCCAAGTGCGCCGTCTCCCCGCTGTGTTTCGAAGCAGCTGGATTCTTTCAATAAGCCAAAATAATCTTAGGGCTTTCAGGGGTTACAGATCACTTCACCTTCTGTCGAGCGCCCTTGTCTGAATACAGCACAAGTTCGATGATAATGTACTATAGCAGATACACCATCTGGCATCAATTACAAATTAGATAAACTACTAACATGCAGGAATTAAAGTAAAACAATTACAGTTACACTAAAATAAAGCAACAGATTACTGATTATAGCTGCCGCTTTATATTACTGCATAACTGGAATAGCCATGTCCTAATGATACTTCTGTGTGTTTTATCAGGAAATAAGAAGCTACTTGTTGTAGTTGATAGTAACAGTCTTTGGAATTAAAAGCCTAAAAGAGCAGCATGCAGGTTCCGGGTTACTGCAGCTTGCAGAGAGACTCGTAGGACAGGCTGATTAATAGGCAATAGCAGATATTTTCAGGTCAGTCCCATCAGCACAAAACTCAGCTTTAAATAAGAGCAGCTGAAAACCAAAGAGCTCGTTTTCTGTCGTCTTTATTACAACCAGATGTACATCTCCAAGACTATAACAGTGAGGCTCGCAATATAATTCTTTTTTAAAAACTATATACAAAAAAACTAAAAAAAAAAAAAAAAAAGATGTACTTCAATAAACAGGACTTTCTGTATATGAACATTATTCAGAATACACAGAAATATGCACTTTGACATATTCCAAGTTTGGGACACGCCATGTGCTGAAATATTTGAAAATACACATTCTGTTTAAATGCAAAAGCTGGCATAAAGTGAAGATAAACAAATTTAATGTATCAAGAGTCGGTAGAGCCAGATATTAAGTCAATATAGTCAAAAAATAGTAATTTATTTGGTTTAATGTTTTAGGAACATTTCCTTCAAAATATTTTCATTATGAGACTATATGTACAGCCTTTATAAAAGTGTGTATATGTATGAACGATGCTCATTCAAAGTTATTATTCAATTCAATTAATATGTTGACGTGGCATTTAAGAAACTGAACAAAATACATGGCAAACTGCATTTTATGTTTTGTATAAAAAGTAGCAAAACATAATCCTTGTTATAATTACAAAAGACGATCAAAATTAATAGATGGAACTGCCATTTCAAAATTACCTCTCAAATTTGACAAGGAGCTGAACAGGATAATGCATTTAATTTAGTATTAAGTCTTACAAGACTTCTACACTGATAATAAGGATGTATGTCTGAAACAAATACAGGGTTTCTGTTAATGTGGTAAATGACTACAAAAGTCTTGTTAATACCATTTCAGTAGTAAATGAGTCTTGGACACATCCGTTGTTGAAGAGAGAATCAAGTACATTCAGAATTCAGATGCTTATTTGCAGCTTGTTTGCAAATCACACCCATTTTGGTTAAGTTCTCATACTGTTTGACTCGCATAATCCAAAGGTCCAAAGGTAGCCTGAGAACTAACTACAAGAAGAAAGAGGAAAGCCTTAGAAATTCATGTGTCTCAAAAGTGTTCTGTCATAGTTTTTCTTTCAACAGTCAAAGTTCAGTGTCACTATATCATTCAGCAGTACGATTGTTAGATTAAATTCTCCTTTGGTAAACACCTCAATACAAGATGCTATATTTCCTGGTCATATCACGTTCATAATAGCTACAAATTTACACAAGCACTATATGAATATTTATCAATGATGCATAGATTCTGAAGGTCTTTCATATCTCGTAGATCTCTTCATAAGAGATAAAATCTCTCTTAACGGTTGATGTGCAACAAGGGAGGAAATCAAGGGATCAAAATGAAAGTTATTCACATTGTTAGTCATGGCATACATTTATATTCTAGACAGTAAATTCAATGTTGCCAAACAAATCAAAGGTTTCCTTGAAAATCTACAGCAGAGATTCTACAGTAAAGTGTAACATCAGTCACATTCAGACACGAATATCAGATCAGGTTTGGAATCCTTATTTCTCAGTATTTCTCAGAACATAAACTGCATTACTTTAAAAACTTTACAAATATCTTGGAAATATATAAGTATTTTTTGTAATGTCGGCCTAAAATGATTAGAAATCATATAAGTCTCAAGAGATAGAAATGCAATGATATATAGATCAGTTCGGTATTAAGTGTGGCACTGCCTTTGGTTTAACGTTGGTATAACATTAACAGAACATCCCTCACAACTAAGACTACCTGTAATATCTGCTTCTAGCCAGCAATCCCTGCAGTCACACCCCAACAGTTCATGCCTTACCTCCCCAAAATATTAGACATATTCCGTGATTAAAACGAGGGGTGTATAATGACCCCTTTGTGAAGTACTCAGCCTGTTCATTGCTGAACTGTTTACTTGTCATACTTAAGATTGACTTCTATTGGTTTCTGAACTCCTGCCTTTCTCAGGACTCTGGCTGCAGATTTGGATTTGCAGTATTTATTGCCTTGGATTGTTTCTGGGCTTGGCTTGTGTTGCGACCCAGATTGTTGTGTTATGTTTCATTACTGGTTATTCCTCATTGTCAATCATTAAACATATTTAATCTACTTTGAATCTACTTAATCACTTGATTGTAATTTTTTTCATTACACGTACATCCATAAGTCTTAACATTCATTGACTGATTGTTTTTTATTCCTTAGGATAATTAGCACTATACATGTGCAATGGTTTTCTGTTTAATGTCTTCAAAGTAAAAAAAATTCAGTACTTGAATACATTTGAATCTCACAGAGAGCAGCAGTGACACCTTATACATGAAAATGACCAAACAGATTTTTGAGGTTTGTATAAGTCCCTTTACAAAACAGCAAAGCTCATATTTGTACAGCACAACACAACAGGACCACAAGGCACCTTCATTCAAGTCGACAGCCAAGAAATATAAAGAAAAGGAAAGAAAAAAAAAACCCGTCTGTCTCCCTCTACTGGGGTGACCTACAATGTGATGAGGTATTGTATGGGGGGGCGGGGGCATGTGGAAGCAACCAATGAAAAAAAACAGAAAAGAGGTTTCTAAAACCATCCCCAGGCCACAGACCAAAACACACATCCACGCACCTCAGATCGAAATGAAAGATGGCGAAACAGAGGCATCTGAAGGGCTTGACACAGCCGAATTCCCAAATGTGCTCATTTCTGTCAGTCTCTGTACTCCCAAGAAGCAGCACTATGCACAGGAAAAGCCTCAAAACCGTTCTAAAATGCGTTGTGCTATATATTTAACATTATACATGACGTACCACTAAACATTGTAATGAAAACCTAATGCCCGTAATCCAAATTCAAAATGAATGCTATGATCGAGAATGGAAAATGGAAAAAAATACAACACTTTACTAGAACTCAACCGATATATCGTCTGGCTGGTAAAGTTGGCCGATATAAAATTCCATAAATGTATCGGCAGCAGAAGGAAAACCTGCCAATAAAGCACCAGAAATGATAAGAAAATGAGTTCCCGTGACTTTTTTGAGGGATCACAGTTCATTTATAGGATTTTTTTTCGCTAAGTACATCAGACAATGTACTTTAAGTGTAAGAATTCATCATTATGAGAGTTCAAATTAGCCTATCTACATATGATTAAATGATAAGGTCATATGGTGGCTTGTTTTATATTTATATAATTTTAAGACTACATTACATTGAGTGGGACAGGTTGATTTAGCCAGTCATTGCTTAAGTAAAACTACTGGTAACTTTAATATTTGACCATATTAAATGATCTTTGCCGATATTTGGGGTTATCAAGTTTTCCTATTGGCCGAGCCCTGATTGAAACAGATGACCATCTTCTGCCTGCCCAATCGAGTGTGAGTGACAGCAATGGGCACAGCGGAAAGTGCTAGAAGAGGAGCAACATGACTAAATGAGAGCAGAGATGAGGTGGACAGAGTGAACACTGGATCATTACTATACAGGGTTAGTAAGTAAATCGACTGTCACCAAAGCAGCCTTGAGAAGCGGATGTGACAGCAGCCGGATCCACTAAAGGCCATTAAACAGGGGCTAAAACGTCTCTACCGGCCTTTTATTCCCAGAATAACAAAGAAAAACAATCAAATCCTTGCTGTATCCTTGTCCTTATCATTTGGCTCCTGACTTTAGCATAGCATTAAAGGAAACCACCGTTTTTAAGGCAGAAAAATGCTTTTAAGGCCCGGGGGTCACGTCACGCACACGGACGCTGTGTGAGCCGTGTAAGCCGTGTGTAAGCCGTGTCCTATGACCTTCGCATATTCGCCGCCGCTTCTCATGACTGACACGCGATCGTGCGGCTATAAGGTATGTTGGTTCTAATCGGCAGGGCAAAATTTTAGAAAGATAGACAGAATGAAGAACCTTCTCTGGTCGTGAGATGAGATGCACGTGGTCTGTACGCCCACTTTTACTCTCCATTCAGCACCACCTCTGCATGTTCAAACATTTCCCCAATAGTTCACACAGCTGATTCGGTGCATGCATCAGTTGCAGGACAGACACTCAGCATTTACAGCGCTCATTTATGCAGTAAGAGAATTCAACTGGAGCTATTCTGATTACAACAAGGCTGCACTGAGACCAAAAATAGCAATCTTGAGGTTACAAACCCTTTCTCTATTTCCTCATTTAACACTTTTCATAAAAATGCAGCTTTTAAATAAAAACTAAGATATATATATATATATATATTTCCCCTGAAAATATTATTTTAAATCATTCCATCTAGTTTTTACCCAGCCTGGAATAGACTTTAAATCCCCCCACCCCATCTCCACCCCCCAGCCAGGACCCAGCAGTTATAATACAGATAGATTACTTGAATGAAGTCTCACTCTTTTACTTTTCTGTTATAAGGAAACAATTCTGACTTTCTGATAAATGCAAAAATATATAACAAACCTACATTTTTAGGTGGACTGTTAAAAATATTCCAAAAATGCATTATTTCTTCCTGACCCCATACAAACAAATTATTATTTATTTAATAATAAAAAAAACTTTAAACACACCCAGAAACACAGCCTTAGCAGTCAAACTATGTTTCAATGTCATGTTTGTTATTTAATGCCATTACCAGCATTCAATATGTTACTGGCCCACACATACACAACAGCACATTCAAAGCCCCATCAGGTTAACTAGCTAACACAGCGTCTGCTAGCTGCAGTCAACGCTCATGGGACAAGCAGTGTCTATGCAGCTAAGCAGCTGGGCTGAATCTCCGACTGGTCCATCTGCCATACGCCTCGCCACTGTAAGCAGTGCTACACAGAGGCCAGCACACACATCTACCGGGAGTTGAGCGGGGACAGCTGACTTTCCACGGTCTTACAGTGACTTACAGTGATACTGGACAGTCCTGTGGCGTGTTCCTCAACAACAGATTTGCACAAAGGCAACACCAGTTTCCTCTAAGAAAAGCAGGAAAAGAAAGAGAAAAGTAAAAAAAAGCTAAATGATCATTTAAAACATAAATAGGAAGATGAAAGAGGTACTTTGAAGTGATGATAATTAGAACAGTTCTCCTTTGTATAGTTAGAAAATTCTTTCAAGTAATATCACCTGTAGGGGTGACAGATGAATTTCGGGGGAATGAAGAAAAACATGTTATGAGAGTCTTTGCACCAGAACTAAAGGGGTTGCAGGTCACACGGTTCCAGACTGTGCGTCCCAACTTACATATTTGAGGGGATCACAGTCCAGAGCTGGCAGAGCTTAACTGATCCTCTGCACAGGGTGCGGCAGCTTGCCATTCACCAGCATGTGTGTTTATGCACGTGTGTGTGTGGCTCTCTTTAAAGGCATGGATTAAATATCACACTGAAGTCTCCAGTCCAGGTCTTCCCAAAGTATAGCCGGAATCTGAAGGCTGGAAGTCATTCCCAAATCCCGGAGAAGGCCTAACAGTGTGGTAGTCAGAGTTGTGGTTCCAGCCGGAGTACGTGAGCTTCTTGGGGAAGAACTCAGACCTTCTCTGGCTGCAATTGGGGGCCTCGCCACTCCTGTGAGGGGTGGTGCACTGCGAGGACAATGGGGTGAACTCCGACAGCTGGCCCAGGTAGAGCTTCTCAGCGTTCTGTAGGAACAGGGAGAGAGAAGGACCATTTGCCACTGGGCACTCGACAGAACTGCAGCCCAAAAACAGCAGATGCAAAAAAGAAAACTCAGGGGAAGCCGTGCAGTGAGTGGTGGCTGAGAGTTCAGCCCCAAGCCGTCTACGTTGGGAGGGAATTTGTGCATGTGTAAGCAGAGGTGGATAGTTCAGGCCCAGGAGATAAAAATCCAGCCCAAGATTTTGCTTCAACCAACTAGTTGAGTATAAAGAGTGACAGTCGCAGAGTACTCAACTGGTTAGTTGACATAAAATCTTGGTCTGGATTTTTACTTTCTGGACCTGAATTATCCACCTCTGCATGTATGTCTTATACTCTTCTGCAGTTTCTCTCTCATACTTAACCTACAGAATCAGAACCAAATGCCTCAAAAATCCTGCTAATAACTGATGTCAATGGCCAACACTGCAAAAAAAGCTAACAGATGGTCTGTTCATATGATGAGTGCTGGAAAGACCAGAAAACAAAATCCTCTGGTTCTCCATGACCTTCGGGGGTCCCTCCTCAGGACCTCACCCCTCCAATTGGATGCTCTGTCCTGTTAGGGAGGGCCTTGGAAACAGTACCTAGGACTGAAATCACTGCATGTTCCACTAAGGAGGACCTGTAAATCTCTTTGTTAGTTTTCAGTAGTAATGGCATGAGGAATGTATTTCTTTGACAATGCATACCTGTGTGAGTATTTTTATACAAAATAAGTGGGTGAAGGACACAGGAATTAACACCCTATCTGCAATGCCACTCAAGACACTAGGTGGCAGTAGTTGCTTTTTAATGGGGCTTTCCAGTTGAAGAAAATCATTTGCAATCCTGTGGGTAGCATCAAATTTCTAATACTATTAGTTCATATTTAAAGCCAAGCCATTAATATACTACTCAAGCAATTTTATTGACGGAACCTGCTTAGTATATGTTAGTGGTTTAGACTGCGAAGAACTATTTTTTAATGAATTTGTCTACAAATTACGATCCTGGGTGAAACTCTTTAAGTGTGTGACTGTGTTTGCTTCTTTATGATATTACAGACTAGGCTGTATGTCAAGGTAACTGTATGCTCTGTGTCCAACATCCACTACTCATTGCACATGATCATCATTACTGTGTAATATTTAAATAATGTGAAATAACCCACACTGCATATCACACTGTATATAAAAAACCCTATTTAGTTATTTATTCTTTCCATATATATATATATAGCGCCACAGAACTTTTTGCACTATTTGTTTATTGTTTGTTGTTGTTCTACATACATGTTTGCACTGGAGGAGCTGCTTTTAATCTCATTGTACATGTGTATAGTGATAATAAAAGGCTTTCTATTCTAACACAGTGAGGAAGAACACAACTGACCGACTAATCAGAAACTCGCCAATATACACTCCCAGTCCTTCAGAAAATGCAACAAACCAGCCCCAGCAAGCAAGCAGGGCCTGGGCCTCTGACTCTGATACAGCTAGGGCCTCGGTCAGGCCTCACTGGGGGGCCACGTCTCATCGAGGAGGAAACCCTGGCTGCAGCTGACAGCTGTCCCCAAGGTCGAGTCCTCCTTGTTCTGTACACAGCAGGTGCATCCATATGGCTTTAACTTTGCCACTTTGCAAGAAACACAGGAGATTTATCACTGGCTAAATCCAATACAAGGTCTTAAACTGACCCTGTGGTTTTCCAGAATGTTCTCAAGGTGCTAACACCACGGAAGAGAATATCCAACTGTTGATGTATTTTACATGTCACTTCCAAGAATGACATTGGAAGCATATAAAAATCAGCTGTTATGATCTCTAATGCCTTCCCAGTGTAGTCTTCGGTATTTTCACACTTATTGTTTGTGATTTTTCACTGCTCAGATGAGTTGTTTGTGGGATAAGACATTGTTCTGCCAAATTACGATCCTGGGTGAAACTCAGAATCCAAGGGCATGTGAATGACTTTTAAAAACATAATGGAGAGTCATTTTCTGCCATGAGCTCAGGTATAAGGTACTAAAGCAGGATAAGGTTAAGGTACTAAAGCAGGATAAGGTACCTAAGCTGGTTCAGGAGACAGCAGTGTTGGTACTGGAGCACCTGTGGGTTTGCAGATGGAAAGTTAGGATGCAGTCTGTGAATGGTGTTTGCATGCAGTCTGTGAAAGGTGTTTGCATGCAGTCTGTGAATGATGTTTGCATACCTCCCCACTCCAGGATAAGGTCAGTTCCCTCCGGAAGCGCATTTGCAAGTACCCTGTGATGCACTATTGGCCATTCCAGCATGTGCTCCATGTTAATCTGTGACACTGATGAAAACAGGGATGACCTAATTGGATGAGCGCTTTTTAAAAAATATATGCATATATGGTTAAACCTACGCCTGCAATACCACTCCCGACACAAGGTGGCAGCAATTCATTTGTTTTGTTTTTTTTTTTTTTGGAGCTAGGCAGACATAAACACATTAGGAGTACTTGTGGCTGCTGTGTGTAATGCAATCGCATTAAGAGTGCTGTAGTGCCCATGTGGCTGCACCTGTATCTAATGCTCTAATCATCTGGTGGAGCATGTTGGGTGTGATTCCCCGACCACTGGAGCAACACCTAGCATTTGCAGGCACAAAAGTGTAAGTTGCTTGCTCAGAACTGCCTTTGGAGCTGAAATACGGAGGTATTTTGAGTTCTGGCTTGCGGAAGCACAAACAAACATGAATAAACTTAAAAAGAAAAATGTGTTCAGGTACATGCGGGCATGCACACTCAAACAGCATGTCCTACGAGACCATGCGGAGGCTGAGGAATTCCAGGGGACACCATCTCCGACTACCTTTAATGAACTGCCAACCACTGCAGAAAACGAAGGTTGCTTGCTGTGTATGTTTATAATAAATCATTCTGATTTAGCTACTGTGGCTGATTTGCATTAAAAGAAACATTTCAAAAAGCGTTAATGTCTGATTTACTTGTCTGTCACAACGTAACAGTGATTAAGAGCAAGTTAGTGAGCAGAAAAAAGTAAAGGTTCATGTAAAGCAGCATTAACTGGCGATAGTGATGAGGAGTATCCCACATGAGGTGTATCCCACATGAGGTGTATCCCACATGAGGTGTATCCCACATAAGGAGTATCCCACATGAGGTGTATCCCACATGAGGAGTATACCACATGAGGAGTATCCCACATGAGGTGTATCCCACATGAGGAGTATCCCACATGAGGTGTATCCCACATGAGGAGTATCCCACATGAAGAGTCTACCACATGAGGAGTATCGCATATGAGGAGTATCCCACATGAGGTGTATCCCACATGAGGTGTATCCCACATGAGGAGTATCCCACATGAAGAGTATCCCACATGAGGAGTATCGCATATGAGGAGTATACCACAGCCATCACAGGTGTTATCATGCAGAAACTGTGAAATATTCACCTCCCCTTCTTCTAAAAACCTATACTGCTGGAGGTCTGTGACAGCATAAAGATGGCGGACCGCTCAACAGCAAGGCACTGTCGCTTAGTCTGCCGTTTCCCGGAAGTGAGTCAGGCACAGACGCGACCGGAGGGTTGGAGGTTCCGAGAAGGGAATACAGGCAAGGTGGAATCCGGAGTTCAGCAGAGAGAGGAGTGGAGAACAGGGAAGAGGAAGAGGAAGAGGAAGATGGCACAGGAATAAAATCTGCAGCTTTTACATTCCACTGCATTGACAAACTCCTCTCTACGAGAATTTAGCGCTAAATAAAAAAGGACATCACATTTTTACACAGTCAATTAATGTTGATTGCACCTACTGTACCAATGAAAAGTCTTGACATACCTGCATTTATCTATATTTTAGTTGTTATTCAACTTATAGTAAAAGGCCTCAAAGCAAAGAAGTAATACATATCAAATATTGCAATGACTAAGTCAAGCGTTCAACATCTGAAAATATTTTGAAATCTTAGACTCTTCGATATAGTCCCCTTTTGGTTCGATGACAGCATTGCAGACTCTTGGTATTCATTCAACCAGCTTCCAAATGTAGCCATCTGCAATGCTTCTCCAACAGTCCTGATGGACAAGTTCTGGGCACAAGATGGCTACCTTGCTCTTACTTTTCCATCCAACTCATGCCAAAGCAGCTCTATAGGGTTTAGGTTGGGGGACTGTGAGGACCAGGTCATCTGTCACAGCCCTCCATCTCTTTCCTTGTTCACAAGATGATACTTATTCATACATAACCTTGAGGTGAGCTTAGGGTCATTATCTTTTTGGAAAACAAATGATTTTCAGTTTTTGTGCCCAGACTTTTGACAGGTACTGTATTTCACTGAGCCATTTAATTTCCCGAACTTATTTTAATCTTACTAAGGACTTCTGAGGCATATCAACATGCTTATAGATGTTTGTTCCTTGTGAATTACAGTGAGTCAAATATCAAAATCCAGTTGGTAACCGGTTTTAATAGCTCACAATAAACTGGTTCCCATCTAAGGAAGAGAGCGTGACTGATGTCTCAACCTATATGCGCATATTTCTTTTATTTCTATGATTTTATTGTTAACTGGTGAGGCAGTGGAAGCTGTGGATGATACTGTTATGGCTGCAATTCCAGGAGGAAACGACAGAAGGAAAGTCTAAAGTGCAAGGGTCTAAAATCCAACTGAGAAAATCCCTTCACTCTCCCAAATCTTCTTATAAAGTATTGGTAGATTTATTTTAGATTTATTTTTCTACCAGTACTTTACAATTCAGATTTTTTTTCTTTAGAAATGAAAAAAAAAAATGTTTCAGTGAATAAAACCACCCAATAAATATATGAAAAAGTGAAAAGTTTAGATAATAACCTTAATTTAAAATCGCTTCCAAAATACAGGAAAATACCCACAGCAAATATAATTGTAAAGGCCAGTGGACAAATATCATATAAACATTATTTATACTTTATATATTTATTATTTATGATAGTGGTCTAGTTAATCTAACCCTATCTCAGCTCTGTGAATCTCCTCAAGAGGCTTAGGCGTTGGTGTGTTCAGCTCACCTGGATGTGCTCGGTGGTGGTTGGCCACAAGGCCCGGCAGAGCACCTTCTTCAGCACGTCGGGTAGCAGGCTAACGCTGACCAGCAGGATGATGCTAAGCCAGGCCGGCCCACTGGACAGCATCTGCATGAACACGTAGTACATCCGCTGGTAGTTCAGGAAAGGCCTGTAGGGGGAGCCAGAGGCACTCATTTCCCAAACCCACTCATACCCAAATTATGGTAAGTTTCAAAATACCAGATTTATCATTTCATACTAAATAAATATGAAATAATAAAAAAGCACAGTCTTAGACTGTAAAATAAATGTTTAGAAAAAAACAATTTAATCTTGAATCTTGAAAAATCTTGAAAAAAACCTTATAATATATGCAAATGAACAGTAACATGATTAAAAGTAGCAAGACATTTGTCTGTTCTCCAAAAAGTTACTGGTATCTTGCTGGATGGCATGAAGACCACAGCTTTGGCTCCCAAACCTCTCTTTAGGAGCATCTGAACCATTTGATGTATTCATTAAATTTCACCACCAGCTCATTTAACATAATTAAATTATTTAGCAAGATATTAACAAGTTAAATATGGCCTGCTTGTAGACAGGATAACAAACACATGGGTATATTGGTTGCTGAAAATTCTGGGGTGACTTTAGGAGAGGTTAAGGTATGAAACATAAAATCATGGTTGTACAACAACAAAAAATTCAAGCTATTTTCTTTATCAGTTTAAGTGTTCTGCACAGCGCTGTATGTCAGCAGATTAATTTGCAATTACGGAAATGTGGAGATTGCAAATGCACATATGAAGGAGAAATGTACCAAATAATGCCTCCCCACAGCAACGAGAAGACAACGTAGAAGAGTAAGGAACCCCAAATGACAAAGTGATTAATCCACGTCCAGTAGTGCGTGTCCAGGGCCAGCTGAAATTAATCAGGAAATAAAAAATAAACCAATGAACTAACACTGGTGCAATGTTAATGCCATAATATGCACTGGGTGCAGAGAAGGGAGTTACCTTTAGCGTGACGGTGAAGACTAAAACGGTGAAGACAAGTGCTCCAAACGTCCAGTTGCCAAACATCTGTGAGAACAACACAACGCAACGTGTGTGATAATGAGGCTACCGACCGGCGGAATCCGTTCGTTACCAAAAACTTCATTTGAATGAGGAAAAAGAGCAAAAAGGCCACTGCATATCAAATCTGAACAGCCTGTTAAAAACACATTTGAAACCCTGAGTGCACACACAACTCCCGAGTGCACACACAGCTCCCGAGTGCACACACAGCTCCCGAGTGCACACACAGTTCCCGAGTGCACACACAGCTCCCGAGTGCACACACAGCTCCTGAGAGCACTCCAGCCCCTCTTCAGTAATTGAATTTCAGAGAGGGAGCTTGGCCTGGCGGCATCGCTTTTAATCTGTCACGCCAATTGGCACATGACACACCTCATTTCTGCATTTCAGCATCCAGCGGGCGACTGTGAGCACCGCACCCGAATTTATATGTCACATCTGAAACCAAGGGTTCATAAAAACTAATCTCGCCAACAGGTAAACTGGGAAACGTTTCTGACCTAGAACCGCCCTACAAATCTCTTGTGAACTATCTGCATTTTAAATGTTTCATTTAGCGTTTGATGCTACTTTTAACCTTGATCTGCTTTCACTGTATTCAATAGTTATTTTATATTGATCTTGAATACAATTACTCAGTATTCTATCAAACATGCTGACAGCTTGTGTTTACACTGGCATTCTACCCGGGGTCTTTCCCTGCCATGTGTTCTGTGCTTCCTGGGAACGACTCCAGGCTAGACTGGATACACAGTGATGGCCAATGCCTATTCTGGAGCTTCATAATGTTTTGCACATTGCAGTTTCACCTCAAAATGTTCCATAATTCCAAATAATAATAATCAATCTCTGACTATTTCACTGAAAGAAAACTGAAACAAAAAGGACACACATCCCAACGCTGCCCAGTTTAACTAGTGTCAAGATCAGGTCAGTGTTCTTCCTACGTGTTGAACTTTTGAAAAAAGCAGAAGAATGTCACAAGTCCCTGTTACTGTTGACTATTAGAAAGGTCAGTTTTACCCCAAGTGCAAATACAATAATATTATTGCTGTCCTAATGACAATACTTGTTCTGGTAATTTACTGTATTGACTCAATTGCCCCTGAAAAAACATTTACACTATAAATGGGGTTCTAATTAATGTAAACATACTCACTATCTGTTTGTGCTCTTACTGTGTTTTCCAAACAAATAACATGGAAACTATACTTGATCATTTCAAAGGCAAATGAAATTCAGGAAGTGCAAGGAGTTAATGGGCCTTAACTTACCATTGCCAAAATGATTGTTCATTTTATTAGTGTTTGTTTGCTCCATTTAAACACATACATCAAAAGCAGTCAATAAAACAGATTCAGTTGAAGTTTATTTACTTTAAGTTTGAATGCATATATATTATGCATAATTATGAAACACTGATTATACAGTCGTCTACATTTTAATGAATACCCTTTAGCATCACTTACACAGACGATGTGCCATATGATATACTCTATGAAATAAGGGCACCTCTGCAGTTTTGCGTTGAATTATCTTTTGCCATTGAAGTTAGCAGAGATGTGTCCTACAAGCGCTACATGGTTTCGTCAGTTACCATCACTCCACACGTATGGTAACCAGGTTCACACTTCACGCATGATGACAGCATGTGGTCCTACATTACGGAGACTACCACAATGAAACAGCAAGACATGGATGGGGTTGCCTATGCCGACCGCGGGGTGTGGGAAGACTGGGCACAGAAGAAAAAGAAATGGACGATACGAAATATGAGGGACTGATGCATTATGGGGGAAATGGCGAAACCAAAACAGGAAGCCGAGAGAAAGGGACAGGCTTACCATTTGTGTGTTGGCGGTCATTAGCTGAGGAAAGGAAGAGAAGTAAAAGGGCAAAACAAATAACAACAAGAATACAAAGAGGAGGAAGAAGAAAAAAAGAGTAAAAATCAGGATGTTGAAACTTAAAAAATAAGCTGAGCAGAAAAAAATTCAAAAAGGTTAATGTGATATAAATAAAGGATAAGACAGATGTCCTCAACGTAACGAGCTACTGCGGCACGGACGCGAATGAGACAGAGGTCCTCAACGTAACGAGCTACTGCGGCACGGACGCGAATGAGA
>JAOYFF010000036.1:13831972-13843047 GCA_025773925.1 Cryptomyrus ogoouensis
ATATGCAGGTTTGTGTCTGACGTTGTGGGGGCGAGGCCCGGGCGGTGGGGGGGGGGGGGGGGGGGGGGGGCTGTTAAGGGCCTTGTTCAAGAGCCCTGCAGTGAAATTTTGCTGGAATCTGAACCAATGACCTTCACATCACGAGCACAGCATCCAAACCCGCTCAGCCATGAACCACCCACATTTGCTGTTACACGCAGAAGGTGAGGAACATAACTCATAATTCACCTCTTCATGCCCTCCACCAGGGCCACCTCATCAGGTGAGGAGGAGATGTAGAAGGAGGTACCCTTGCCCTGGTGGATGCCCCTCTTGATACCATCGACTGTCTCTTCTTCCTTGACTTGAACAGTGTGACACAGGCAAAGGGCCCGGAAGAACAGCTCCTCATTCTCCTGGGATGGTGGATAAACAAGAGACAAACAGCATTCTCAGGTAACAGTGGATGTTTTGGACAGGGGAGCAGGGACACAAACAGCCCACAATGCAGACCCAGGAGCACCGCTAGAAAATTTGGGCTGCATGAAAGCATATCATACTGGCCCAGAACCCAGACCAATTCGATTATGTCACTCGGGGGCCCTTGGAATCATCCTGACCCTATCCCCCCATTATGTGTAGATCCATCTTATCCTGGCATCACAGAATCAGTGGCCCTTACAGAGGTTACCAGTGTCAGATCCTAAAACAACTCCATAAGATAAGATACTTGTGCATACAGCAAACTTATACAGTAAAATCCCGTTATAACCTACTTCAAGGGACCTGGCAAAACAGTCCATTATATCCAGAGTCTGTTATATCCAGAGTTGCTGTATGCCCAGAACACAACTACAGGACACCATTTACTCGTGCCACACACCAGCAGACACACTTGTGGTGTAGATTATTATATTGTACATGTAGTAATCCAACTTTACCTGACCAGAAGCGTGACTATTAATAATCCCGACTACGTATCTGCGCTGGATATCACCGGCATGCCACGTGACTTGTAGGCGGAGCTGCATGTCTGTTATAGCCGAACAGAACTACAGCTAAAAGCAGCCCTGGGGACCAAACTGTTTGTCCATTATAAGCAAAATTCCATTATATGCAAGTCCACTATATCCAAAGCTTTTTTTGCATGTTCTTAAAGGCGCACAGCCGGGACCAGCAGACCTCGTCCTTTATAGACGATATTCTGTTATAAGCGAGTCCACTATAACAGGATTTTACTGTACTGTTAAACAAGACACACAGTGTTAACACAAAATAAACAAGTACACATAGATCAGACAAATTTAAAAACGCAAAGCCACTGCAGGTGTACCAGGACGCACAGGTGTGGGGTCATCTGAGACTACGCAGCCAAAACAGGTCGCAGTCCCCAAAACACACCGGCAGACCCCACACAGACACACATTCATACTCATCATTTGAAGTTGTACAAAAGTTTTTTCTGCAACAGTAACTTCTAAGCATTACATTCAGACAGAAGCGGAGGTGGGTACTTCAGGCCTGGAGAGTAAAAATCCAGACCAAGATTTTGTTTCAACCAACCAGTTGAGTATTAGGGCTGTGTCTGAATTCAGTGGCAGCATCCTTCTAATGCGGCATTCAAAGACACATCCGCGCCACAGCGGTGCGACAAAGCTCTCTCATTTCGAAGGCTCCTTAAAATGCGGCCTAGAAATGCGTCCTTCTTTTGTCAAGTCATGAAGGATCCACCTGATGGATCCTTTGCAGCCCCACATATCCCAAGATTCATTGCACACAGGTAAAGTGGGTGTGTCCCAGCTTGGCAAAAGGAGCAGCGCTTCATGACTGAAGGGTAACAGTGGGAACAGCTGGCGATGCAAATTGGATATTTGTAGGAAATCTATAGGCCAGAACTTCCCATTTGACAACACTTTCTGTTCGACCTTCGAAGATCACAGCCTACAAAGTCAGTACCTTCGTAGACTGTGTACTTCAAAGGATGCAGCACCTGAACTGAGACACAGAGACAGAATACACACCTGGTTGGTTGAAACAAAATCTTGGTCTAGACTTTTACTCTCTGGAGCTAAACTACTCACCTCTGGAAAGAAGCACAAATGCCCACTCTTCTTATGTGTTTTCCCTGAAATGTCAAAACTACATCCACCATGGGGTGCTTTTCCCCTCACCTTCTTTGCTGGTTCAGGCGAGGAGTCGATCACGTCAATGCCTGATGCTCCAGGCAAGATCTGACCATTGCAGACCGAATGAGGCACGTAGACCAGCCCATCAACGCAGCACTCAATAAACTCCATGTTGTTTTCAGTCAGGGTTCCCGTCTTATCCGTAAATACATACTCCACCTGTATGGACAGAGGGGACAGCTCGTAGTGAACTCCCTGATGGGAACATTGCCCTCGTCCCTGAGAGCTGCAGGATGGGACTTACGTCCTCTCTGGCCTGCATCCAATCATAAATCTAAGAACCTTGAGCATCTGATTAAGCAACTAAATGATTTGGCTAAAATAAACTGTGGAGCTGTTTGCACATTCAGGGCACTAACTATTGTTGAACTTCACTGGAGCCCAATCTGAAGTTTCGCACCTTGTCACACCAAGAATCCATCATGTCCCCCATTTCCCTCCCGTGTCTCTACCTGACCCAGCTCTTCATTGAGATCCGACGTGTTGACCAGCGCCCCTTCCCCCAGCTCCTCATCAAACATCTCCTCGTCCCAGCTGATGAAGTAGGAGCCGAGGAACTTCTGCATCTCCACCGTCACATACATGGACACAGGGATGATGTAGTTGAACAGGACCATGAAGGCCAAGAAGTCGGTGAAGGCCCTGATCAGCTGTGGAAGAGAGTTCCAGAAATGCTGAGGTCGAAGGGGACATATTCAGTAGGGCTACACACACAAACCACATGCACACACTCAAGGAGCCGACTGAGATCCAACGTCTCACCACATGTCGCTGCCGTTCCGACTGGGTCTTCCCGTTGTACCAGGGCTCATCCCGGCCAGGGTCACCCTGCCACAGGTACTTCAGCACGGTATTGATCAGAGCCTTGCTGATCAGGATGCACAGGTAAATAACCAGAAACGCATTCATGGACCTGCACCAACAATAAGGACAAAGCAGAGAAATTATAACTATTTCCAAACTGCAGTGTAAATAGATGCTGTGAGACTTGAATGGACATGATTGGACCGAGTGGAATATTGGTGAAGTTGGGACAGGTGACTATGAGGAACCAACTTGAATAAAGGCACATGATTCGCCTTTCAGCAGCAGTAAACAGCAAATGTTATTGAATAGCAGTCACAGGATGTCTGTTATTTTGTCATTTCCAATATGTTTAGACTAAAATGTCAGACGATCCACTGTTTGAGTTGCTCTGCCTTAAGCACATTACTGAAAATGAAAAAATCAAAATGAGAAAGAGACATATTTCATTTTAGGCACTAGAGAGAAAGTAGCAGCAGAAAGAAAATGATAAAGAAAAAAGTAGAATCATCTTTTCACTGCTTTATTACTATCCCTGTGATAAAAATTTCAGCACTAGCTGAAAATATCAGCATGTCATTTTTCCCCAGCAGTGTGTGTGCCTTTCTCTGAAGTGCGCCTGATTTTTAAAACCTTACGCCTTGTGGCCGATGGTCTGCACCCTCATCTGAAGGCCGCTAGCGGGCATGTGCTGCGATGAGTGGCAGGAAGGTGGATAATGGCACAGGCGGTCTTACTTCTCAACAGCGGAGCGTTTCTGGGACTTGGACTGATAGTTGAGGGCCATCTTCGTCTCCATTCCCGTGTATATCGCAACAGCTGCGAGGAAGAGAGGTGTCTGAAGGAGAGATGTCTCCAAGTAAAATGCAGTATAATGATCTGCCTTGTTATTTATAATAACATCCAGCCCATGGCAGAGGCTTACCCATGTTTGCAGTGACCATAAAATATTACCAAAGGAGGTTCATCCCAGCCCATCTACAGACTTGTGAGCATATTTATGCCTTGCTGAGGACATTCCTCTTCATAAATCATGGCTTGTATCTGGTCTCATCTTTTAAGTCTTCGGTTGACTTTCAGTTACTCAGGGGAATCACGTCAGCCAGCTTGTAATATGTCTCACTCTTCCTGAATGGCCTCATTTCAGAGCACAGTAAATTTAGGCAGCGTAGAATTATGCAGCAGTACATTACCATAAATATATTCTGTGTTTTTGAGTGTCGCTCCTCGCAGAAGCACATTCTCTGACCCCAAAGGCCTGGAATTAGAATAAGATTTAAAATAAGATTTTTTCAGAAAACACCTTCACAAAAGTCCAGTACAGGTTATCAGTTACCTACAGTGAAATCCAGCAGATACTGTCTAGCACGGAATCAGTTCTTACAGCTGGTTCTCACACAATGGCAGGATTTTAATGAAGGTCAAGGACAGAAAATATCAAGTATTAGAAAAAAATCAGACAAAAATTTATTTGAATCATACAAGCTGTACAAAAGATTCTTTTGGGCATAAGATACATTTCTTTGACCTGAAGGAGTGCAGTTACTGTAACACAAGCTGCTTATCAGTCGTGACCACCTAAAGCTAAGTGAATCCAGTAATCGTCTGGAAACTTCCTGGGAATAAAGCTGCACTCCGATATATTTTTAAAGGGACAAAAATTGTTCAGAATCAGAATCTGAAGCATTTTAAATGCTTTAACAAATGGCACAGGGTTGATATCTGTAAGGGGAGACATTGTAAGGGGCGTGGATTCCAAAGGATTTCAATCTGCACAGTGTGTAACCTGCCTAGGGGTCTTGAACAGAGTATGATAAACGTCTTCAAGCAAAGAATGCTGTCGGTAAGGCTGAAGGGAGTGAGTGACACACCTTCCCATTCTGTCTGTCTGCGTGTCAGCAAAGCTGACCTAGAGTCACCCTCTGTACTTCAAACTTATGGGATGCAACCATAATTCTAACTGTATGATGAACTGAACTAAACCCAATCCAACCACATGAATTCTTGAGAAACCATTTAAAATTAAGTGATAGGTTTTATTATGGATATTGTTCAGAAGACAAACTGTTATAAGAATATGACATATAAACATTAAAAAAAATAAATAAATAAAAAATTAAGTACACATGCCCTGACTCCCCAGAAATGTACTTATTACAATAAGCTACCAAAATGTTACTACACAGCACCAGACACCACACCTATATGCACAGAAATCAGAATCTCTTGAATTATTTCCCTGAATAGTATACAACACTACAATTGAAAAGAAATTTCCTACCACAAACACAGGAGAACAAATCAATTTACCTTGCAATGGGCTCATTTCCATCTAGATAAATATTGATGCGTCCCACAAATCTGAAATTAACAACAGGCATGTGTTCAGCTGGCAACAGAACTGCACAACACTGACTACAAATATTGCACTATTCTTTGCCTGTGTGTGTGTGTGTGTGTAATAATGCTAGCTTCAGATGTTCAACTTTCGATTAATGACACACCACTCGCTCATCCAAATTTAATGACAGATCGTATGACTTGAGCAGGATGTGGTGTGTGGATATGTAACTTCAACACTGTCATTTTTTTAAGAGGCTCAGTGAGGTGGATTATGTCACTCACTTATAAAGGTCTGGCTGTGGTTGTTCACATTCAATGGTGGCCCTTAGTGTGTCCACCTCTTCTTCAGTGTTAAAGGCCTTGGTCTCCTGCACAGCATAATAGGTCTTTTTGGAGAGGAGAAGGTGTGACCAGATGGGGACAACAAGAGTGAAATAACCACCGAGTCACATCGTGGTACCAGAGGTTTAAAGAGGGAAGAAGAAGAGAAGAAGAAGAGAATGATGTAAAGAGTCTGTTGCACCAGGAAATCACTCCCTCCCTTTCAAGAGAGGCCCTATCCAGATGTTTTTATTGATGTGATTTATTGTCTCTTGAGGTAATATTTGCAAGATGCATCAGGCTAGGATTTTACTTCTCCCTGATTAAAATTGCTGTAAAGTTAATCTGCCGTAAAATTAAGAGGTTTAAATTTTATTACATTTTTTTTTTACATTTCATTGCATTTATCGAATTCTTACGAGTGGGAAACACATTTAAACACTGGCATCTTGTGATCAAAAAGCCAAACCTGGCACTGGATTTAAGTAATGAATGAACTAATGGCATTTGATACAACTTTCTTGATCGTATGAGGTGCTGGAATGATATACTGCTTTGTGTTTTTACAACACCACTATAACCCAACCCAACCCTGCACATCCATTAAACACAAGCCTCATTTGGCCTATTCCTCCTGTGCAATGGAATTACCATAATTTGTGGTATACTGATTTGCAATAGAGCATGCATTTTCATTTAGGCTACACTGAGCTTACCAGTCATCATTTAAAGACAAACATAAATGATTGTCCTTCTTATTTGCTATTTTTATAGCATCAGTTAAATCATCATATAGTCAATTAAACCATCATACAACCAATTAAGCCATCATGCAATCAGTTAAGCAATGTCAGCTGACTTGCAGGGTGCACAACAGAACCATTCAGGTAAGGCTGCACGTTATGGAAATAATCTGAAATGTTTGCACTTAATATAAAACAAAAAAAAGGAGATGACATTTACCTGAAATAAACTATAGCCTAACAGAACTTATTTACCAATAACAGACACAGACAGCGGTCACAAGGCACTGAACAATATAAATAAACAGTGTGTCAAATAAGTTGATGGTGTTGCTATGAGTTGTGTAAACAGACATAAATCAGTGCCAACAAATGCTAAGTGATTACAAGGCTTTAGATTACGGGCGTGAAAATTTCTCCAGACCCTGGCTTTTTGGGACCATGCGGGTATGAGCTACACACACAATCTGGTAAGCAGGTTAGTAGTACTCCTGAAATATTAATGAGAGGTGTACTGTGACGGAATGAAGTTAGTCAGCTGTACGGATTCGGTATAAGTACTGAAAAGTCAGCGTCCAGACAAATATCTATGCCTGTCATCTAAAGCCCGGGTGATTATCATGCATGAGCACAAATTGTGATTACATGTATACTGTGGTGTTATATCATGCAGCCCTCTACAGAGGTTCCAGGGTCAGTACAGTTCAGAGTCTCACCTTGTGACTGGACTCCCCATCCAAGCTGGCAGTGGTGACGAAACACGTGCCGTCCTGCCGACTCGTGGACAGGAGGATGAGGTCACAGGGGAAGGTCTCATCTTCCTTCACCAGCACAATGTCACCTACCTGAGGTTGAAACAAAAGAAAAACAACATCATTATAATATATATTATATAATTTTAGTGTAATGAAGGGCTGGGAGGTGTCACAGAGTGAAACACACTTTTATCAGTCCCTTTACCAGTTACCAGTTCCTTCGATCCATGTTTGGTGGCACTTTCCCTTACATTAAAGCACTATGTATGACTTTCCAGTGTGATAATTTCCCAAGTGTCCACATTGTCTTGCAGTGATCAGAAGATTGTGGGTTCCCCACATGTGGAATGACTGGTCACAGAGGAGTGTTTTTGGTAGATAATTACAGTGGGATGGCCTCTCACCACAGGGGATTTTATTCCTGTCTGCCTTATTTCTGTAGAGTTTGGAATAGAATGCCTTTTATTAATAATCAATACTTTATTGATGCCCACGGGGAAACTGTCTTTACTCTTCCCTCACCTTGCTCTTTGCAGAGTAAGCTGTCCACAAAGGGCAGCTACCTGTAGCAGTGCCCAGGGAGCTGGGGGTTAAGGGCCTCGCTCAATGACCCGCAGACACTGGGTTTGAACCGCCCACCTTGAGATTACAGGCACACAGGCTTAGCCCACCGACCCACTCACTGAGCCACATAGTGTCACTATACACATGTGCAATGAGATTAAAAGCAGCTTCTCCAGTGTAAACATGTATGTAGAACAACAAACAATAAACAAATAGTGCAAAAAGATCCGTGGCGCTATATATATACATATGGAATAATAGATAACTAAGTAGGGTTTTTTATATACAGTGTGATATGCAGTGTGGGTTATTGCACATTATTTAAATATTACACTGTAATGATGACCATGTGCAGTGAGTAGTGGATGCTGGACACAGAGCAGTGATATTGTACAATATATAGATATTGCACAGTTATTATCAATACTAATACCATTTAGATATTATCAATACCATTTAGATATTGGATATTGCATGTTCTCCCTGTGTCTGTATCAATTTCTTCATTGAGCCCTGGTATCCAACAGTGGTGCAATGGAATTAGTTGGGTTGTTGTCTTTAAATTGTCTTTTATGTGTGTGTAGGTGGCTGCATGTCTGTGTGTGTGCGCTTGTGCATCTGCGTGGCTTGTTATAAACTCGCATCCTGTTCAGGATGTGACCTGTGCCTCCTGGGATTGGCTCCAAGCTGTGACCTCACGCTTGATAAGTGGCCAATGAAAATAGATGGATGATCAGATGACTGAGGCGGCACAACAGCTCTGAATACGCAGAAGATTGTACACAAACTGTTAAGATCACTGCTGCGTGGTCTTCCCTTCACGTAAACAAGTCAGCAGGGTTCCATGCAGAGACATCCCATCTCATTCCTCTGATCTCCTTCATTTTTAGAGGAGACTGTTTCATGTAACTGATTGTGGAAGTAAAAATAGCTTTAAAGAAAGCAAACCATTTGACAGGTTTTTGCTTCATTTTAATTTAACTGGACAGAAACCATTTTATGTTCCTTCGTCTACCTGTGATGTCTTTGATTGTTTTAGTAGATGCGTTATAGCTGACATAGAGATCCTATGTACATTAACACAACTCTGAAAGCCCAAGGACTGAAATGAGCCAAATGCGGAGCAATGAATTCCTTATCACTTTGTTGCACATCCAGGGTGATAAGATGCCGGTATTTATCTTTGGATTACTGCTTGGAAGTCAAAGCAAGACTGTAGACGTGAGAGTAGACAGAACTTTATATAAGAGTATAACAAACATTATATGGTTACATGATTATAACGTTTGTTGTCATATAATTTTTGTTATTGATGTATGTTAAAGCTGTTAAAATGTGTCGGGACATGCTGCTTTTGAATGTTCAATGAATGCATTATTAAGGTGCATTGAACGTTTTATGAATGCATTATGAAGGTGCACTGAATGTTCTATGAATGCATTATGACAGTGAATTGAACGTTCTATGAATGCATAATGAATACATGATGATGGTGCATTTAATGTAAAGACTTAATGAAAAGCCTTATAAGTAACAAAATTGTAAGTTAATTATTAAGGTTCTAGACCAGTGGTGACCAACTGGTGAAATACAATTCAATCCAGACTGTGTGATCACAGCTGGTAAATTTTATCACTGGGTTTTCTGTTGGAATTTGGTCCTCAGGGGAAAATAGTTGGGGACCTGCTGGTCTAAGCTGAGGTGAATTAAACCTTTGCAAATGCCTTGCAAAGAAATTTTACAATTGGTATTTCAGTCATATTATAAGCGATTTGGCATTGTTTGCTAAATATATTCCAGTGTTTTGTCATATGCTGCTTTATACTCTGTATTTGTCCACTCATAAATCTTTCATAACTCCTCATCCATTACAGGGCTGCTGTGAGTCTGGAGCATATTTCAGGAAGCACAAGACATAGGACGCTTTGCTCAAGATGCCAGTTTGTCACAGATACACAGATATTTATATACAGAAACATGTCCCGTCCACATCGGTGTTCACACCCTTTTAACCAACAGTGGATGAGAGTTTAGAGAAGGACGTATCCCTGAGACTGAGGGGCAGGGCAGTGATGATTTGGTGGGGGTGATGATCAGACCGCCGCGAGTTAAAGTTGAGTAGGAAGCAGCCGCGGTTCCTGTGCTGCTCCAGAAGGGCCGCTTGTCTGAAAGTGCTGAATTTCAGTTATATATTAGTTGGGAGTTTAAGAATCCTTTGTAGCTATCTGGATTAAAACTTAAAACTTGATCTGATCTTGAACTATGTCAAAATAACAACAGTCTTATTTACGAAAAATTCATAGCAATATTTCTACCGGACAAGTGGATTACAGATCAAGGTCCCCTGGCAGGGACCACCTTACCCGGAGCCTGCAGCTCTGCTTCCTCACCACCTTGCCATGCTGGATCACATGCACCGGACACCGGTTGACAGCATTGTCCGCCTTGTGCCGGAGCCAATCTTCATAACCCTGGAAACAGTGGGGCACAGGCTAGCATTTTTCTCATTTCTTGTCTATTTTCTATCTTGTTTTCAGTATATTTTTAATAGCGAGACATCAGTCTTCATTCCTATCTTACTTCATGTATTGCATCATTATATATAGTATTTATGGTCTGGTAAAATATTAGCTTTGCCCAAAGTGTGTATTTTGTTTGAAAATATGAGCATATGTCAAAACATCCGCTAATATTTGCAGAATGCTGTTATGATACATTAAGCCTTACCCAAGGTTGAAACATTATATCTGGTGGAAGAATGATGGTAATCCTTCAGATTCTCCTTTTTAACTAAATCTTGTTTTGCATGAGCCTAAAATCTCAGCGATATACAGGCATTGTAACCTCATAAGTAAAACTCCGTACCGTGACTCATTACCCCAGTCGTAGCATCAATGTTTACTCCAACTAAACGTCAGAAAATCACATGGCGTTTCAATGCGATCTTTCTTCCACGCTAGACTTCCCTCATTAATGCGAATGCGTCTCCCTGAACCGACTCTCCCCGCATCAGTGAAACCGAAATGCATCCAACTCATGACCTCCTGCCAAGAAGCAAAGGACATGATGGAGGTGCAGGGAGGACCATGGAGGTGCAGGGAGGACCGTCTCACCTGTTTGATGGCGGTGACTGTGATGACGAAGAACAGAGGGAGGCCACTGGTGATGGGACTGGTGGGGGTGTCGATGATCAGCTGCAGCGGGGATGGGAGCAGAAGGCATCTCAACCACCCATCTCAGCATCTCAACCGCCCATCTCAGCATCTGAACCACCCATCTCAGCATCCAGCCGCCCATCTCAGGATCTCAACCACCCATCTCAGCATCCAACCGCCCATCTCAGCATCCAACCACCCATCTCAGCATCTCAACCACCCATC
>JAOYFF010000036.1:13862465-13875153 GCA_025773925.1 Cryptomyrus ogoouensis
TTCTCAGGAGAGTATTCTCAGGAGAGTACTCTCAGGAGAATAACTGGAGAGCATCCAAGAACGATAACTCCACTCCTAATTTAGAGGAAAAAAACACACATCAAAGGTCTTTGCGATCCTTGGCACACCATGCAAGGAGCTGAGAGACGCATGAAGCCAATACACCTTTTCCTCAAACACAGATTGCCAATCCCCAGTTTAGAACAGACCCTACGGGACCATTCAACAGATTCCAGAGCCCGATCAATATTCCTAAAACCAGACAGTTTTTACATCATTCAGAGAATGTTATGACCGCAGGGGCCTGCTGATACCCCGCAGTGGAAACGGGAATCTGTACAAACAAACAGTGGCTGAGCTTTTATAAACGTTTCTCATCGATCTGTGGGCGCATTGCATAAACCCGCCGCCGCTTCGATACACAGAGAGCCTGACTCGGCAGCGGGCTTGTGTTCCCTTAAATACAACAAGCTAAATTTAACTTTCAGTAGGGGTATTCTTGGCGAATTGATCGTTAAGTCAAAGAATTACAGGGGCCTGTAAAAGAAGTTGTCATAATCAGTTGTTAGACTCCCGAGGAGCCCATTAAATGTGCAATAACAGAGCTTTCTAAAAGAACAATAGGATTTCATGGGTGTAACCAGATAAGAGATTCAAGCTATTGGAAAATTACAAGAGAAGGATTGAATGGATGTATCAAATTTTTCTGGTCTTGTCCTTCTCAAACTGTTCCCTTCTTCACCCTGTGGAGTACATAGCAGCAACTAGAGTGTCGGAAGAAGTTCAGGAGACTATAATGATAATGCTGTAGAGCTCATTCAATGTCTGAATGGCTTTGAAAGTATCTCAGCCCATTCCAGGTCAGAATCCATCTCTATTAATGAAATGGTATCATTCAGTTGATTGTTATATATATTTACTTACTTATCAGACTAATTTATCTAGAGTGACTCACCTTAGACCCTGCAATACTCAGATGCTTTGTGTCTCATCCTGCACGC
The DNA here is from genome assembly GCA_025773925.1 of Cryptomyrus ogoouensis. Taxonomy (NCBI): domain Eukaryota; kingdom Metazoa; phylum Chordata; class Actinopteri; order Osteoglossiformes; family Mormyridae; genus Cryptomyrus; species Cryptomyrus ogoouensis. The sequence continues at coordinate 13,863,467 of JAOYFF010000036.1, forward strand.
ATGAAGATATCGTCTCCTCTTTGTCTTCTACCATGAAACAGGGAGATGTTGGGAGGTTGGCCTAAGTCACAAACTCACTCCAGATGTAGTGTGGCATCTCACCAGGACAAGACACCCATTCTCCATCATCAACATGAACGTCCCAGCAGAAAGGGTGCTTCCAGACTGAGAATCTAGCAAGCAGCTCCTTATCAAGCTGCCTTAGCACGTGCTGCAGAAGCCAATGAGCCAGTCAGTTTCATAACCTGCATGTTTGTCTTCATCAATAAAAATAAAAGACATTCACTAAACTCAGCTTCTCTGCTGAAATTATGGAAATCGACCTCCAGGGCCATCTTCCAGAACATTTAATGTAATGATATTTAAATGCAAAAAAAAGCTAAGCTAATGAGCTGGCAAAATAGCTCTCAGATAACAGCCTGAGACCTGCCTGACATACATAAATAGCCTGCACTCTATGTACCCTAAACACATTTTGACTGCTAAGATTGTAATATTCCCCAGTGTGGAGGAAATTCTTTCACTCCTGGATGTGGCAATGTCAGGTAACAGCTTCCGTTCATCTGCAATCTGTAAAACATTATACAAAGCACATGTTCCTCATGGCCCAGACCCCAACCTGATGTTCAGAACTCGTGCCCTTCTTCCTATAGCCTAGTGCTGCCCTGTTTTCCCTCTATCTTTGTTTCAATTCAACCCCTTTTTTTCAACCATTTTACCACCAATCCCCATGTCACACTGATCTTCTTGCCACCTCAAACAAAGCAAATCTTACTGAAACTAGATGTTGTTTTGAATTGCCCAGACACAGAGGCTACAGGTAAAGTATACTACATGTCTTTGCGTCCAGCTGGTGTATGCAAAATCCTCGGCCCGCACTTTGTTTAGCTGTACCTGAGCCAAACAGCTGCATTGTGAGCAATAAAACAGTATGGAGTTATGTAAGAGCTGTCTTACTCTGCAGCAAACAGCGCTCAGATGGAACATCATAGTTACCTACTGTTCTTCCCCCATGTGATTTTATCACCTCATCCATAAACTGTAACTTCCTCCACCAGCCTTTCAGGTCCAGGTTTCCAGCTGAACGTTTCTACAGGAACAGATTTTGAAATGCGGGCCATCTTTCAGGTTAATATTGTAATCAGATTCATGAACCGGATATTATAAATAACCGAACCAAATGAGTCAAACTGAGCACTAATCATCAGCGACCTTTGATTTGAGTCAAATGTTGGGCCAAAAATTCAAGCAGCCATATCTTATGTGAAGCATCATGCAGATATTGGCTAAAGTGGGGTGTTTTCGTTCGGCAGAGAAAGGCCAGTGTACCGCTTTATTTGTAATGCACCTCTTGCAGGAAAAAACTGAGTGAACGCAACTATGAGATTTTTTAAATGTTTCCCAGCAGTTCCAGGAAATGGTCCACATGAACATTATTCATACTTTAAGACTGAGAAGATTTACATTAAAAAATAATTGAGTTAAAAACAACTACAGATCCATCCATCCATCTATTTTCTATACTTGTTTGTCCAATACAGAGTAGCGGGGAGTTTGGAGCCTATTCTGGGAGCTACAGGCACAAGGCAAGGAATAACCCAGGATGGGACACCAACCCAAATCAGGACATTTATTAGGGAAAAAATGAAATACCTTTATTTAAAATACATATTTCTGTCTTGTGTCACTGTATATCACTTAATGGTTGATTTGTCTTTCTTTGGAGAAAAATGTAATTCAACCACCTGCCCTGTAACTCTGACATTCCTTTGGATACTGTAACTCCTCCGTAACTCTGACATTGCTTTGAATACTGTAACTCCTCCGTAACTCTGACATTGCTTTGGATACTGTAACTCCTCTGTAACTCTGACATTGCTTTGGATACTGTAACTCCTCTGTAACTCTGACATTGCTTTGGATACTGTAACTCCTCCGTAACTCTGACATTGCTTTGGATACTGTAACTCCTCCGTAACTCTGACATTGCTTTCGATACTGTAACTCCTCTGTAACTCTGACATTGCTTTGGATACTGTAACTCCTCCGTAACTCTGACATTCCTTTGGATACTGGAACTCCACTGTTACTCCAACATTCCTTTGGATACTGGAACTTCACTGTTACTCTGACTTCTACTTTGTTTTAAGTCTACAAGTCTGCACTAATACAGTTACTGCAATTCCACTCTTACAAATGAGAGAATGTTCTGGAACAGCCCTGTTGCCTGTTTAAAGTGCCTCCCTTTTGACTTCCTGATTAGCACGTGAATAGTCCTGGGAGGGGAACACCCCAACACCCAGTCGAGCATCTGTCTCTCGAAACTGCTGCCTTTAACATGGGACTAAAACCTCTTTACACCCCTTTAACCCTCTTCCTAAAGCCTCTGTGTTTGTTTTCTTGGCTGTTCACTTAACAGCAAACCGGAAGCCAGAAGATGTTCTATGAGCACTGAGTCAGACCCAGACAGACTGGTGGCTTGCGGGGCAGATGGGTGGCCATACTCCTGTAGGTGCCTGATACTTGCATGAGAGTTGGTGTCACATTGCGGAAGCGAGACGGGGGTCGTGTTGTGGGGGGGGCAATGTTGCTCCGCGTGAATGCTGAAATTCAGACAGAAACCTTTAAACCTCCTACTTTGCATATAGAGTCTGACAGCCAGCCAGCAGTCAGTCTCACACTGTGCCTTTCAAATCACCTGGACAATAAAATGTCTCAATGTCTAAATTAGGATGTTGGATTTCATGGAACATCTATATTTTAAATGTATGGAAAATCAATCATTGGATATTACGATTTCTCATTCATTTTTAAATGTTTCATTATCCAGAGTTTTTAAATGAAATGAAAATGACTTGACATATATATTCTTTTTCACTCCTTCAACCAAAATGCAATGATTTATGTTCCACTTTTCTATGGGACCTGGCGAAGAAGGACTGCGACATTTTTAATATCACGCCCCTCAAGAACATGACAACCTTATAACATTTAGAGCAAAACGCACTGACAACGAGAAATGGGGTTTAAGTTCACAGAGACCCACGTATTTACTGAAGGACTTTAAAGGATGGGGGAGAGCATCTTGGGGGAGGGGGGGGGGGATCCTTCCTGCTCAGCACTGACTAATACGAGTTCCCTCTAAAAGTCCCCGCTAAGGACATCATGTCAGTGTACAGGGGCGGTCAGTAGTGGCTAGTAGAGAAGTTGCAGATGATAGAACAGATCTATTCCACAACCTTGTCACCCATCCAAACACATGCAGCTTTACCCTGTTAGACATCTGTTACCGTCTGTGCTTTCCAGCAAGGCTCTGTTACTCAGAATAAAATAAACATGAATGTCTTCCCTGGGATCAATTTATAAGGCTAGTTTAATAATGAGAGACTGTTAAGGGGTGTATTTGCCAATAAATGACCAAACATCGTGAAACAAGTGACAGGAGTTTGCAGCGAGCAGATGGCGCTGAGCATGGAAGCAGTCTTCTCCTGTGGAGCCTGGGAAACTGGGCAGCAGATTCCAGCTCCGATACCGAGGGTCGGGTTACCAACACCGGCGTCACAATCAGCCTGATGAGCAGGTAACTGTTACACCACTGAACCTGCCGTTCTAAAGCACCACCCCAATGGAGCGACCCGTGACCCCAGGAACAAAAGGGCCCGCGCACAGGGCCGGTACCAGGACACGGTGGGAGTTCTGTACGGTGCAGCCCAACCAGCTTCCAGCTGTAAACACAGCCCCACTGGACTCTGAGCGTCACAGTCTGATATTACAGCACAGCAGCTCCAGCACTCCTGGGGCCCCACTGGACTCTGAGCGTCACAGTCTGATATTACAGCACAGCAGCTCCAGCACTCCGGGGCCCCACTGGACTCTGAGCGTCACAGTCTGATATTACAGCACATCAGCTCCAGCACTCCGGGGCCCCACTGGACTCTGAGCGTCACAGTCTGATATTACAGCACAGCAGCTCCAGCACTCCGGGGCCCCACTGGAATCTGTTGGCTAATGATTATAACAATTAATAATGAATGCTTGAGCCAATTAATAATGCAGATTTCGTGTGACTATTATCGTCCCAGGGCCCGTCTCAGCACCCCATTTTACTTCTGTCACATTCCCAACAGAAAATGTCCATTGTTCATCATCTTCTTCTGACCCATAAAAATCCCCGAGACTGTACAGCATTTCCACATTTTTAATAATCCTTTAATAAAAATACTGCAAACGATCACAGGTACTATCGTGTACTGATGATCATCATTAATAAATAATCATTGATGACGTTTCTGATTGTGATCTTCCTTCTGCTGTGCAGTATTTGACAGCACGTGGCTTGTTAGACTCCCTCACATATGGCCTGCGGTGAAGTGCAAATGAATAAAGGCATGTGTTCATGCCTGTTGCCATGGTGACCACACTCTGAAACACAGCACTGCCGTTGCTTGCACACGTGTTTGTTGACATACAATGGAGGGGTATGCCTCTGTCTGACACTGATTCTTTTCCATGGTTGTCACAAGCTGGGATATCTCTCACACACCCAAACAGTAGGGAGAGCCAATAGCATCAGTGGGACAGAAAAAATGTTGGACCTACAGGACTAACAACAATGGAGATGTCCTTTGATATATGGGTTACTAAATATCACACTGCATATTCATTACCTGCGTTATTAAAAAAAAAAATCAGAAAACAATCTGTTGGTTTTCTAATATAATTAATTATGACAGCCTCAGTCCAGAGCAGAATTGATTTTTTTGCATTGTATTCTGTGAGGCGTATTGAGCTGCAAAGATAATATTTTTGCGTAGCGATACCATTTACTTATGGGTTTGCTACAGAATATCGTGTTATAAAGGTCTGACTCCCCACTCATCACAAATTTGTCACACATCTTAATTCCAAATCAGTCTGACTAAAGAATACCAAGCTCATGTTTTCAACTGATGAAAACAGCAATGATTTTATGGAATCAAAAGGAACTGTCATTTGGACTAGTAATTACGTTTCATAATATCACAATGAAGCCTAATTTGGCTAATGAATCAGGAATCAGAGAGCGAGAGCTTTGATGGGAAACACTGTTGATGACAGTTTGATTAAATTTGGCCTCTTGGAAAGTGGCGACTCATCTCCAAATATGTCTAAATGAGCCGCCGAGAAGTGAAAGATGCGGAGAGGGACGCAGGTCGGCGGATCCAAATCGAAGAGGCGAAGCCAAAATCAATGGCCTGTATCATTAAAGTCTGCTGTGTTTTATCACATTATTATCTGCAGTGAATGTGCACATTTAGAGGTAATGTTCGTGGGTGTGTCTGGCTTCATCTGAAAAACCACATTAAAATCAGGCCCAAATCCAGGCATACACAAAGCAGGCAGCTGTCTAGGGCCCAATCGGCACAGGGGGCCCAGAGAAAGGAGGAAAAAATATGTATATCATATATTCATATATATAATTTTAAAATAAGAATCATTACACAAATGTAAAAACAGTAGCAAAAAATATATAAATGAGTGATTTTGTACAGGCAGAAACATGGCCAGCCATAGCTATAGGCAAACAGGCAGTTGACTGGGGCCTCTGAATCTCCAGTGTTGCGGAGGAAGTAAAATGATCCTCAGTTTGTTTGGCACGGGGCCTCCCAAGTACAGATTGGGCCCCTGAGAAGGTAGATGTGGCCCTGTTTAAAGCTGTGTGCATAAAGTTTTCTTCTTCAGAGGAAAAAAAATGCATGTAGTCTATTTCCCATCACCAAGGCTATTTCGGGGTGGAGGGGGGGGGTGTTAGGCTTCCAAAATAAATGTACAGTAATTACTTTAAAGTGTGTTGTAGTCATTTCCAACAGACCCCCTTTCATACATCTCCAGTGCCGCTGCAGCCCATCATAATGAGTAACTATGAGCTGTAGGACACTGAAATGTTCCTGTAAACAAATGCACACTCAAGTGCGCATAAACCTTTATAACAACCTTCTCTGTTTGCTAATCCCACCAAGTTTACAAAAGACTCTTCCAAGAGGAAGGGGTCAGACAGTTCAGTACACACAGAAAATGGTACTTTCACTTTAAGAACTAGTATTTGTCATCAAATGACCTCTCCCAGTGTTATATTAACACTGCCAGGTTTGTGGTGGGCTTCTCCCTTCCCCTCACCTTCGTTCCTCTCAGATCTCTCTGCCTCCTCATCACCATGTCAGCAAGCATCACCACACATCAAGTCAGAGTGAAGTCAGGCTTCCAGGAGCCCAAAGATTCCTGATCTGGCAACCATCTCACCAGGAGCCCAGAGATTCCTGATCTGGCAACCATCTCACCAGGAGGCCGGAGATTCCTGATCTGGCAACCATCTCACCAGGAGGCCAGAGATTCCTGATCTGGCAACCATCTCCCCAGGAGCCCAGAGATTCCTGATCTGGCATCCATCTCACCAGCCACATAGGAGGCTCCTGCCCGCAGCTCAACATTACTGTCTCTCTGTATATTGCTTTTAAATACTTTTAACACCAGGTATTTTTCAGGACTTTTACTTTTACTTGAGTAACTTTTTGGGATGGTATTTGTACTTTTATTTAACTATGAAAACTGAGTACTTTTTCCACCACACAATGTTTACTATGTCATCAATGCAGAAGTATATGTAGAGTGCTGATCTGGACTCCAAGCGTGTTTACTGCAGCCTCTCACGTGATACCTTGCAGTGATCCTTTTCCCTGGCGTTTCTCGTACTTTTTGTGTCCTAAACAGCTAAAATCTGAAAACGCTTCTCTTCGCTCGCCAAGAAGAACAAAACATTTTACGCGATTTTTTTTGTTCGCATCGTGGATGGGGGTACCGTAGTTGGGAACTATTGGCTTTTGAGAAACGCACCCAGTACCGGGCCATTGATTACATAGCTACCAAACAGACATGTGCATGATACATCCATCCATCCATCAATCCATTTTCCAACCCGCTTATCCTACTGGGTCGCGGGGGGTCCGGAGCCTATCCCGGAAGCAACGGGCACGAGGCCGGGAACAACCCTGGATGGGGGGCCAGCCCATCGCAGAGCTCATTCACAAACCAGTCACTCACACATGCACACCTACGGGCAATTTAGTAACTCCAGTCAGCCTCAGCATGTCTTTGGACTGTGGGGGGAAACCGGAGTGCCCGGAGAAAACCCCACGACGACACGGGGAGAACATGCAAACTGTGCATGATACATTTTTACAGTTTTATGTTAATACAGCGTATATCTGTGGGACAACAACTCAGAAACAATTCACTTGCCTTCTTATATTTGCAGCAGCACGTTTACTTGATTAGCAATTGTACATAGCTAGCTAACCTTGCTTACTGCCGCGGAAATGTAAGTCATTAGTGCCACAACGTGACAAGTCACTGATGATACGTAGAGTTATCGGTAGGAAACGGGAATGATGAGTGATGGGGGAGAGGATTAAGAGACGCAATCTGATGGAGGAAGCTCGCTCATTGCCCAGATCACCCTGACTGCAAGTGTTATTCAGTCAGTATAGGCACGTTATTGGTTGACTGAATAATTAATTTAGGCTACACCTTACATTTTTATAAAATATGGTAGGCACGTGCCTGTTTAAATTGACACAACGCCACTGTATACAGTTATTCATTTGATTTTAAACACATTCCATTAATAATGTTTCTTTTTTTCTCTTCACCAAAGAATTGAACACTTGTGATGTATTAAATAATAAATGAATTTAGGTGGATAAGCCAATTAAATCTGTCACTTCACAAATGTGATGCAGGATATATAAGAGAAAACTTTTTTTTAGCAATATATTTGATCTACCTGTTGTACTTTGAATATAACTGTGTAGATTTGCTCTTAAGTAGTTTTAACTCGACTGTGCAAGACTCTTTCGAGATCCGTTATTTACTAATCTATCCTTATTTTCCCAAACAGCATGGTGCCCGGCTTTCGTAGGACGTTTCCTCCTTTTTGATGAAGCTTTCCTACAAATAAGACATTTTATAAATAAAGAAGCGCAAAATGTTCATGCCGCTGTTGCACATAGGTGACCCTGATATTAAAGCGGATTCGATCGATGCCCTTTCAGTATCATATCGGGAGGCGGGTGTTCGCTAAGCATTCCTCTGCGAAAGTAATAATGGATTTATTTTTTTACATTACCGATTTATGATTAGTTATATCAACTGAAACACATTATATTTTACATGATTGTGTAACGCGCCATAAATTAAATGAACTACGGCCATGGTAATCTGCAATTTTTGTCAGTAAACACGTAACAATTAAATGGAATGGCAACAGCGGACGAAGATCAATGAGAAAGATATTCAAATCCGTTTCATAAATTAAAAAATAAAACATTTGATAGTATGAACGCATTAACTGTTTATGATAGCTAAACATTTATCGGCCCTTAAAATTATCTGACAATATTTCCTGTGAGGTATTACAGTCAACATAAGTTTTCAGCTGACTCGTGGATTTTCAAATTAATTAATGAACATATTGAAAACCCACCGATCGTTTCCTCTTCACATGCAAGCAGCCGTACTATACATTTATATTGCATTTAAAATAGCCTATAAGCGTACGTGTGGTATCTTTTATGGTCATCAAATGCGGCGAAAAACCAAATTATATATGTCAAAAATACTATCTAAAAATACGTATCTAACCAACAAGTTGCTTTATGCGCGTTGTGCAAAGGAATGGCATCATAACTACAGTACTTACGTATCTGCTGATTAAATTCCGAAGCATGCTGAAATCCATTTGCATTACTCTTCTGTTCAGTACTCGTTTTCCTTCTAAGCGATTCCTGCTGGAGTGCTAGAAACACTACCTGATTTGTTTTTCTGCTTTTACATTCATGACTGACAGACACGTTACTCTTTCAGTCCAATGCGTCTTACTTGTCTATTCTGATTTCATATGTAAGTGTCACCTATGAATCCCCAATAAGTGACAGCACAGTGCGACTGCATGCTCATAGTATTTAGATGTCGTCATATATGGCTCCCTTACAGAAATCCCTTTCTTTCTTTTAAGTGATTGTTGTTCGCTATTTCAAGGCAGGAGTCCTCCTTGCTTTTCACACGCCCTCCGTTTCCCTCACCTTCGCCGTTCCTTTAATCCAGCAGTCGGCAAGTGTGAGCTTTTCTTCACATGCTTTTAACGTCATGGGGGCCGTTTGCGCATGCGTACTGCAGGGATACTCCCACACTGCCAATATTGAAAATGTTACCGTGCTTTTCCGTTCTGCTGGGTTGCAGTGAAGCTGTTCATGTTTACTGATTACCCAAATAATACAGGAAATACACTTCCGCTTAATCACTACATTTTTGACAAAACGCTTTGCTGGTAATTTGTGTTAGGATAGTTATCTCAGGAAAACCAAATGGCTTGAATGTTTACTAACAATATATCAAAAACTTGTCTTTTTGTCCAGTTTCAGTCAAGTACAACTGGCGAAAACTTTTATAGATTGTACAGTTAAAAATCTCCTTTGGTGAGCATTCAATAAGTAATTTTATAAACGGTAGTGATGAATGATTAGAAACCTTTTAATAGATTCCTGTCGGTATATCGACTTGTATGCATCTGGATTATATTGTGTAAGATCTACTCCAAATGCACAGTATGGCGTTTACGAAAAAGTGTTCGTTGATAGGCCTATGTGGTGGATATAACTGCGATAAAGTAAGTAGAACGTTATGTGTCTAAGTTAGAATATATTTCAGTATACTGAATATATTCTGGATCATTGATGCTCCAGGGCGTTTGTACGGGCAGCCCGGCTAGCTCAGTCGGTAGAGCATGAGACTCTTAATCTCAGGGTCGTGGGTTCGAGCCCCACGTTGGGCGTCATGTATTTTTCTGGTCGCATTATACTCTCAAAGGTAAACATCAACCTTATTGGTTGCTACCACCTGTATTTAAATCCCAGAATGTCTGTTTTTTACTATTCGAAGCACATGCTTTGCCTCTTTTCATCTAACTCATGTAACAACCAGCAGCTATAATAGTAATGTTAAGCTAAGCTTTGTTGTTTTATTACAAGCCGTTATGGCTATTTCTAAAGTACACTGTGGCGGACGAATTTCGGCGTTTAGCGTAATTGTCAAACTATTGATTTTGCTGTCAGTTATTGCAAAAACTGAAAGTCGCCCAACGTGGGGCTCGAACCCACGACCCTGAGATTAAGAGTCTCATGCTCTACCGACTGAGCTAGCCGGGCTGCTGCGCTGCCTGTTAATTGTTTTTTTCTTGTAAAGAAAATATTCTTTATTTATAATAGATTGTTTTGCTAGGGTTATTCGTCTTGTCTATGTGATTATTTATAATGAATAAATTGTCGTATCCATTAGTGTATTTTACAAAACATCTAATATGTGAAATTTGCATCATGTTAACTATTGAAACATTTACATTTAAATCTCATATGATAGATATATTTATGTATTAATACTATTTTGTGGTATTTACAATACAAAAATTCTAGTCATGTTACTGAATAAACGTCATAGAAGACTGATAGATTATATTATTTTACACGCAAAATTATTTTACTAATACCAATATATTATAGGCAATTAATTTGCGACCCAAATACGTTGTCTTTTCTATTATTTAGGCTCCCTTAGTGCAGGTTCTGCTTAATTTTTCATGCCTTCAGAATGTATGTATATAACCGTAATGTACATATATACGTATTGTGACATGCACGAAAACAAATTCTTTATACTTCTTGTGCATTTAGGAAATAAAAAGCGTGGATTGTGAAGAAAGAACAATTCGTGTAATTTGTGTTTTACAACTAAACGCTTCCAATCAAGTTGTATTACTTCGTTTGCTAAACCAAAATTATATGTCGCCCAACGTGGGGCTCGAACCCACGACCCTGAGATTAAGAGTCTCATGCTCTACCGACTGAGCTAGCCGGGCGCTTACGTCAGGTACTGTTTTTATCATTTTACTACGTACTGCTACCGTGATTTATCTGGTGAAATGTACTAAATCGTATAACGAGTAGCAGATAAACGTGCAAGCGTTAAACATGAACTCGTGCAGTGTTTCGTTTTGTATGTGTGTTAGAGAGAAAGGTCCAAGGGAGATTAAGCGAAAATGGATGCCTTATACTTTACGTGGATAGAATTCTGGTTTCTTAGTACCATATGTTAATTTGTTTAAGAAATCACTATATAACAGCATATCGGAACAGTTTACTTCTGCGGAAATGCAGCCCCCCAAAAGACTTCTTTTATTTGTCTCAGAATGCAAAATTTTGTTTTATAACCAGCAGGTGGCAGTATAGTCGAACCAAAGACTGACGTGATAAGTCGCAGAACAGGCGGTTAAATGATTGTCATATTTATGTTTTATTCATGGTTTATTTGTGTAATCCCTGTCTCTGGATTGCCCATAGTTTGCCTGCCTACGGTTTCTGGGATTGGCCACAGGCTCCCTTTTTCGCATGGGTAGAGTCTGGGGGGGGCAGTGCATCACAGGTTACGCGTGCATCAGATCCATGCGTTAACACATAAGGTAAGCAAGATGCCCCCCCCCCCAAGTGCGACCACCCATGCTATGTCGCTGTACCAGTGCCCATCAAAGCTTATGTAGAGCTCTGTGCTTCACCACCAGGTAATGGTGCCACCAGAAACTGCCACCCTGGGCCCGTCTTGCC
>JAOYFF010000036.1:13922715-13935787 GCA_025773925.1 Cryptomyrus ogoouensis
GGAAGTAATAGAGAGGTAATAGGAAGGTAATAGGGAGTAATACAGAGGTGATAGGGAAGTAATAGAGAGGTAATAGGAAGGTAATAGGGAGTAATACAGAGGTGATAGGGAAGTAATAGAGAGGTAATAGGTTGATGCACATACTTCCCAATCTAGGGGTCCAGCAAAGCGACCTTTCCTCAATCAGTACAGCTGCGTAGGGCCTTAACTACCACACATCTCTTGTCTCCTCCCCTTCTGCTAGACTGGCCCAAGGCTTCAACAGATGCTTCAGAGGACAATGATGACTCCTCCAGCACGGAGGACCCCCTGAACTCCGACCCCGAGGATGAGGGGGTCAAGAAACTGGTGAGCTGGAATGTCTGGTCACCCATCGATCTTCACTGCATATTCAGTTAGTTTTTCTGTAGACCATTTAGGCTGTTTTTCTGTGCACATTGCAAACAAACTATATGTGTGGCTTCTTATCTCGAGCTAGACGTCTGTACCTATTAGAGAAGCTAAAGCAGAAAAATATTGTTGTATGTATATGAACGTACAGAATCCTCTGTGACTGCATACTTCATGATAATGTGGTCTATCCTCAGTCTCCTGGGAAATATACAGTGGAGGCAGACTATGACAGTGGAGATCTCCAGGATGTGTCAGTGAAGAGCGGGGACACAGTGCAGCTGGTGAAGGAAGGAGACGATGGACAGTGGTGAGCTGTATGCCGATATATTACTGTCAGTATCTCCATGCTTGTTACTGCACAGTATGTCCAGCTTCAGTTCGTAAGAGTTAATGCATGACGGGGGTGTTTCTAGCTATTGAATAGACCAGGGGCTAAGTCAAGTTCACCTGGGGCTGTCTTTTTCTTTTCTGTTCTTTGAAGGCAAATTGGCATCAGGGCTAAAATCCTCAGGGTTAAGGTTAACAATAATCTAACCACACCCATGATGCATGACAGGCCGTACATTATACGCTTTTAAATACAAGGCTGCAGAGATGAAGAACCACCTGACACGTGTATTTAAAAACGTATGATGCACGACTTGCAGTGCATTAACCCGCCAATACTAAGGTTACCACACATTTGACTTACATGTGTGTACCTGAAGACATTATTTTCACATTTAGGAACTGAATACTTATTTATTAGTAGAACTATTGTTTAGGCTTGGACGGCACTTTGTTACCATACTGTGGTATTTTCTTTCAGCGAAATGTATCAGTCTCAAGGGGTGTTGAGGGATTTTAAAATACCAAAATAGCATTGCTTTTTACATTACAGTCAAAATACCGTATAGCGCTGTGAAATGTCTGGATAGTATGAAAAATTAGACATCGCCCAAGCCTACTACTATTAAATATTTTGGTTATACATGACCCAAGCCAGCGGTATTACACCAAAAATAGCTCATTGCTAAGACCAGAGGTTAGTCATTAGGTAGAAATTGTCTGCTGCTAAGCAAAGGGCGTGCAAACGTGTAGAAACTATGGTATAAGCAGGTAAATGTATTATACATTTTTAAACACAGGCAGTGGAGGCAAAGAAATGTAAATATATATATTCAGCCATTGTTTTATTAATTTAGCTTTATGTACCTCCTGACATTCAAGTGCATTATGGGTAAAACCCGACTTATTTAGTGTTGCCCAATTATTAAAGCCACACTTTCGTACCATCTCATTTAGGTAGGCTGAAAATGACCGTAAAGTATGACAGGACTACAAGTGCATGAGACCAGTAAATAATTTTGGCTTTTAATCACTGACTACAGGTTCTGGTCCTCAGGCTGAAGCACTGTTTTTGTCTAAGTGATTTGTAGCAATTTCTTTGCTTTTATACTTTCCGTTAAAGAACATTAGTTAGAATTAAAGATTATAATTGCACATTGATTTATAGTGCGATTCACCTGGCCAACACTACTGTGCAGTTATAGAAATTCAGTCAAATCCCTCCTGACCAATCATATTCGAGAATTCAACAGCTCCGTGGTATAAGTTATGATAACATTGTCCCAGGTCCCTGTAGCTGGACCCAAATTTTTTGGATTATAATTCCGTCATATTACAAAAGTTCATTCAGGTGCACTTGAATGATGTTTTTGATCTTTGCCTGCTTTAGGTTTGTATGTAACCTGACAACCAACAAAGAGGGTTGGATTCCAGCATCTAATCTGGCACCTCTACTCCAACAGTCCAAGTCTATACAGTCTCTCAGCAGTTCAGGTAAAATACACCATTAATAAACCATATGAATAAACCATTAATTCATACATCGTCCATAATTACCAAATACAAGGTTGACAATAACATACAATTACTTTAGTTTAACTATATAATTGCTTCAGTTCAAATGACGCATTAGATAACTGCGAAATATGTCAGTGTTGTGGTCAGCCTTCAATCTATTCTGATGTTGCTGTTGTTTCTGTGGTTTAGAGGGCAGTGGCTCAGGTGACCTCAGCACATCCTCCAGCTGTAGTGAAACCTACACCAGCTTCTCTGACATCAAAGCCTGAGGTCCCCATCCACCCAGATGTTAAGTGCCACCTGGTGGCCAAAACTATTCTACTCCACTGCACTCCCTGCAAAGTCATGTGCCCAGCTCCTCGAACATTAATGACATGGAAGTCACATGGATGTCAACACGGATGTTGGAGGTCTTCCAATGGCAAGTCATCCTGTATGTAAGGAGAGCTGATTGAATTGAAGCACCTAGGAGCAGACAGAAATAGTCCTAATTATTTTTCTCTAAACCTCAAGCCCAAGAACAGCTCCCTGCACTGGATTACTGACTGTGTGCCTCAGTGGGCTCTTCTTTTGTCCTGCATGTTTGTTTCTACTGATGCTGTTGGTCTGTATCCAAGATCCTGGCAAATCCCCTAGAAATGCTCACAAAGAAAGAATGACCCTCAATTAATACAAATATGTACAGCCACAACTGATCTTCAAGCATCAATATGATCTTCAAACTGTGATGTGTCCTGCAGCACCAGGACAGTGAGGCTTGGGTATTTATTGAAACATTATAGGACACTGAGCCTCTGCGTTGTTTTATTGTGATAGTACTAGTCTGATAGCTCTCTTGATCACATGATTTCTCCTCTGTGCACATATAAATACTGTATAAATTTTAATTGAAAAATTACAGTATTTTAATCAGTTCTGAAATGCTGACAGAAGTTAGTTACAGTTGTATGAATACATTATAAACCCATGTACAGAAATCTTGTAAAGCATTGCATAGTTGTACAGATATTATATAATGTTTTGTTTAATATAAAATGTATATATACTGTATATAAAGATTATATCTTAAACTTTCACAGATATATGATGATGCTGATTTTTTTTATTTGGTTTGCGATAAGATGTGTTGTGCTTCATGATTCCTTTTCATCTGTACAGGATCATATATATCAAAGTGTCTTCCACCATCTCACTGTCTCACTAAGTGATCATACTGAGCTCCTGTGCTTAAAACACAAGGACAGGCTGTTTCGTCATGGAAATCTCAAGTTATACAGTACTGTGTGAAAGTCATAGTTAGTCAAAGAAAGAATGTTTAAATAGTATTCATATTGGTGTAAACTATAAAATATGTCTGTCAAAGTGTGTCAGATTAGCCGTTTAAAAAACCTCTCCTAAAATCACTGGAGTATTTGGAGCAACTTTCCAGTGCACCAGTGATCACCAACCCTGCTCCAGATCCACCACCCTGCAAGGCTTAGGTGCAGCCCTACTTTAACACACTTGATAAGTACTGCAGCCAGCTACGTTGAAGACAACAGTTGGCTCTAATACTGAGATGCTTCTGAACTCGGGCTGTACCTAAGCTCTGCACATTGGGAGATCTCCAAGAGCAGGGTTGATGACCACTGCAATACACCAATGTATTTTTTGACTCAACCACTAGAGCACCATCTTTGGCTAGTTATTTAACTAATTAATTTATTGAACTGGTGGTGAAATTTTACAAATACATGGAATGGCTGAGGTGCCCCTGAGAAGAGGTTTGGGAACTGAAGCCGTGTTCATCTAGCCATCCAACAAGATACCTGTAACTTTTTAGAGAACAGAAGAAAGTCTTGTTAATTTTATTATTGTTACTGTTAAATAGCATATTACATTGTTTTTTTTTTCTTAGCAAATACACACTTACTACCCAGACAGACAGCCTTAGACATTGACTGTCTGAGACTCTCATACAGTGCTGTTATAGCACGTCCTGTTCTTTACATGCGATTACTGGCACGGCTGGCATTTCAGCTCAGACATACAATCTTGTTGACTGTGGAGTATTTTCAGGTGACCTATTTAGATTAAAACTGCAGATACATCAACAAAGCCCTTTAACGTCATCTTTGACCAATCCAGTTGTGTTTTTTGAAGGACTTTGATATACTACCGAGAAAGCTGAAAATGGAGAAAGATTTAATTGTAGTATTTCTAGGAGAGCTCCTTAAACTATACTTCGAGGAATAAAATTTCAGATTTAACTTCATTTGACATTTAAATTTTTTTTATTTAAATTATTTCTCAGACCAATTATACTACCATATATTTACATATATTAGCAGAAAATATCAATTGTAAGATCTTTCTGGATAAAGAATTGTGAAGTGAGAGTATAAAATGCCAATTTTGTTACGTACATGGGAAATGTTCATCACATCCTTCATATGAGACAAAAGTGCACATTATAAACACCTCACCTTCATCCTAATTGACTTGGTGCGTGGTGCGTGCATATCCATGGCGAAATATAATTAAGTTAATACAGATTTATTATACACAGGAACATTTATATTGGGTTAACATCGGGCGTTGCTCAACAAGTAGTTTAATTTTTTTTCTCTTTGGCGTGGTCACGTGATCCATTCTTAAAATTATGTTATTGTCGTTATTTTTGTATTATTTCCAGCATTGCAAATAACTCCCAAAATATGACGGTACTCAAATGTGAGACGGGAGCGCGATTTACTATCCCGTACCGCTGATCAGCTTCAGCGAAATTCTGCACTGGCCTCTTAAAAGGGTCCGCATCGCTCGTTTGTCATACGCACATTCCTCTGACGTCCATCCCAGTGTACACACACATCGCTGGCGTGACTAGGAAAAAGAAAGACGAGAGAGACAAGCCAGACACCGAGATATCCGACAAAGATACAGAATATAACCTTGCGCTGTAAGTATCCATCATTCGAGAGACCGAAGTGGATCAGACCAAGCTGCCGGTTGATCGTTTTATAACACGATGATGCCTTTGACACTTTAAAACTTGCATCGAAAGAACATAATAATAATAATAATAATAATAATAATAATAATAATAATAATAATTAGCGAGCATTCCTGGGTCGTTTCTGTGTTGTCTTTGGTTTGTACTGTAGTCATTTCGGTGCGCTTTGCGCATGTCACGCTTCAGTGTCGGAGGAAGCGCATCAGGACGCCTCAGTGTTAGAAGCAGGGCTTCCGATCGCGTTATTTGCTTATACAGGACGTGGGCTATTTCATGAGTTATAAGAGCCATGCATTATGGCAACGGTGCCAAATCTGAATTACAGTTAGAAAATAAAAATAATTGCAAGGCATTTCGCATACAGATAATACACGGGCACCAGATGCATTGTGTTGACATAAAAAATTCTAGGGTGTGTGCTTGTTCTGCAGTTCATTCTGTAAATAAAGCGGGAGGCTGAAGTCGGGTCATAGGACTGCAAATACAGTCGCTTTTAGATCGTAGCGTCAGTGGCATCGTCATGCAGGGATGTAGCTGGCGAGCCGAGGGCGAAGCTCTATCTGACCTTGAATAAAACCTGAACTTCATTTCGCCTGTCTGCCCTAGTCAGCGCCCTGTATAATTATCATCTTTTCCCTCTGTTTTCAGCCACGTATAAAATCTGAATTACAGTGCTGTAGTTATATTACTGCAGTTCTCGGCTGTTGCTTAACTAATACATGTTTGAATGGCTATGCTTTGTAAATCTATACGAATGCAAGGTATGATGGTCATTCTAAGGCATTTTATTCAGTTTGAGAAGTAGCTTGTGATTTGTTTACTGTTGGATGGTAAAATACTATATCGACAGGTTTGTCTGGTATACTGACTAAAGACTTCTTTGAGGTCTACAGACAATTTCCGCCCTGGGTTGTTGTGAAAAGGCTCATTGATGCAAGTAAATTAAGTTTTTGTTTCTAAATTGAATTATAGATTATATCATTTTCCTTCTCAGGTCTGTTTGAGTGCTACATATCAAGTTGTTGACATCATACTTAAACTTAAAGCCAACTGCAAAAGCATTTCCTGTTGGCGTTAAACCTGAAGAACTAGATTTAGCATGTAACCTAATCCTTGTGTTAAATATATCATTACCCTACAATACAATGGAAGATTTCAAGCTCTGTCAAACACAGAATATTCCAACACTGTCGGCACTAAGGAACTACTAAACTCAGAAGATGTGGCAATGTGAATGCCAAGGTATTTATCTCTCTCTGCCAGCAGCCTTCGTTTCAGCAAAGTCAATGCAGCAACCTAAAGTGACATTTTTCATTTGTGGGCACAGCAGTTAGCTGAAGGTGTGGGGATAGAGCCAGGAGCCCAGTCAAAATCCCATGGTCATTATGTCCCAGCAAGAGCACCTAGCATTTCAACAGGGGAGTTACTGTATTAGCGACACTTTCTGTCCATGTCAATATTCTGCTGCTGGTCTAGTGGCTGAAGACTTTAATCTCTTTTCAGTTGTCATACTCATTGAGTGGATATACATTAATTGGTGTCACGTGTGCTTTATTAAAGCTGTGTTACAGCAGCTTAATCCTGGGCCTCATGGGAAGTGATGTGATCAGCAGGAACATGCGAATGGCATGGATGGGGTGGCCTGGCTTTCTTTGGCGGGGCTCTTAATGAATCCTTTGGACAGTGTCGCAGTGGAAAGATCGCCAGTGTTTACAGTGACTGTGGTGAAGCACTCTTGGTGAGTCCTCGCGCGCGCCCCACAGGACTCGGGGAGCGAATGCAGTGCCCAGCTGCTCAGTACCAGTGATTACCTGTCACAAGGTATTTGCCTTGTTTTGTCAGTTGCCATTGAATCAAAACATTTTATCATAAATAATCATAATCATATTACCCAATAGGGGGCGGCACACTGGCACAGTAATTAGCACTGTTGCCTCACACCTCTGAGACTAGGGTTCGAGTCTCCGCCATGGCTCCATGTGTGCGGAGTTGGCATGTTCTCCCCGTGTCCTCCTGGGGTTTCCTCCGGGCACTCCGGTTTCCCCCCACAGTCCAAAGACATGCTGAGGCTGATTGGAGTTACTAAATTGCCCGTAGGTGTGCATGTGTGAGTGACTGGTGTGTGACTGTACCCTGCGATGGGTTGGCACCCCATCCTGGGTTCTTCCCTGCCTTGCACCCACAGCCTCCAGGATTGGCTCCGGCCCCCCCCCCCCCCACCCCCGTGACCCTGAATAATAAGCGGTTACAGAAAACGGATGGATGAATATTATCTACTAATTTGAGGTGTGCTCTAAGAATATGAAGTAATTCTTGGTCTTTGACATTATGCTTGGATTGAGCAGAATCATTGAGAGTGCAGTTTGTTTTGAAGCTATAGAAAACTGACCATCAATGTTCTGTCTTAAAGAAGATGGATCACACCTCTATCTATGGGACGTGGGCACAGCTGTAAACATCTTTGATGTCTCAGTAACTTGGGTAAATTCTGAAACCTGTTGTGCTGTTAACACGGAGTGAATCTCTAGCCATTGTGAGTCTGGCTGAATCTATAAAATGACCTCGTGGCGTTCGGATTGATAATGTGATTATGGTTGGATGTGTGCCATTGCATTAATTTGGCATTTTTCCAATGGTCGTTTTATCAGAGGTAAACTGAAGATCCTTCTAAAATTTTACAAAAATGCCAAAACCACTGACTGTTGGACACTAAAAATGTGCTATCTGTTTTTTATAGGATTCTTTCTGTGGTGACTGTGGCCAGTTTTATAATAGTTTATCTTGTACATGATAATTTGGATATGCCATAACAAAGTGTCATCTCTGTGCCATCACAGGCTCTGAAGTGAGACACGGAGACACTGTAGCTATGCCGCTATTCGGTAAATCCCACAAGAATCCCACTGAGATCGCAAAAACGCTAAAAGAGAATATGGCCATCCTTGTCAAGCAGGACAAGAAGACTGAGAAGGTGCGTGAGAAACGTGGGAGGGCTTGGGTATTTTGAGGGACCCCTTACTCATGTGTAATTAATTAATAGCTGCATAAAGTAAGTTTGTGTTTTGCTTGTTTAAGCACAAAGCAGGATGTCGTTTGGTTCACCTACCTGCTTATACAAGGACAGAGCAAAGTGAATTCTCCCATTGTGTTTTCAGATTCCTCTGCCCTTTGAATCTGTTCACAGTCATAATGACCTCAAGGTCTTTTTTTACAGTATGATGGTGATAAACCTGTGTCAGGCATGGAGGACACATTAATTACGCATTTACGTATTAATTACGCATTTACGTATTAATTACGCATTTACGTAATAGAAAATTAACATCAGAAGACATTTTACCAGCCAGCTAGTGATCCAGGACATCCATATCAAGTGGCTTTATTATTACAATATATAGTGACAATAGTGACAGTGTTGCCTGTATTACTATATAAGTATTATAAGCTGAGAAGTTAACCTTCTGAGAGTTTCCCCACCTTTGTAAAAGGGTGGCATACTGCACACTCCGATACAGTGTTCAAAATTTTACAGTAATCGGAGAAAGAAAATTGACAATATATACCAGTCTGCTACTTGAGATGCAGGTGCTCATTTCAGGTTAATCTGAAATCAGGCCTTTTGTCATTTTAGTAGCTTCTACTGTACTCATTTCATTTACTCCCATTCAAATGTTTTCTTTTTAAAAGGATTTGCTAAGCTGCCTATGTGAAAATGATCCTCTATACAGAATTCAGGTCCAGAGAGTAAAAGTCCAGACCAAGATTTTGTTTCAACCAACCAGTTGACCATAAAGAGTCACAGTCACAGAGTACTCAACTGGTTGGTTAAAACAAAATCCCAGTCTGGACTTTTACTCTCTGGACCTGAATTACCCAAATCTGCTTTTATACATGTCCTGAATGTGTTTTCTTCAGGCATCAGAGGAAGTATCCAAATGTCTTGTCGCAATGAAGGAAATCCTGTATGGAACCAATGACAAGGAGCCACACACTGAGTCCGTGGCCCAGCTTGCCCAAGAACTCTACAACAGCGGCCTCCTCGTGTCGCTCATTGAAAATCTGCAAGTCATTGACTTTGAGGTGAGGCCTAACCCAAGGATGTGTCTTTTGGAGCCACTGGTCAGGATCGCTTTAATATCTCCACCTGGTACCTGTACCTAATAATGGATTTAGATAACAAATGTAAAACAGTCAAAACTATAAACAGACCCTTGGCCTGGATTGTTTCCCAAATCTGCAGGGAAAAAAGGACGTGTGTCAGATCTTTAACAACATCCTTCGGAGGCAGATTGGAACCCGCAGCCCAACTGTGGAGTATTTCTGTTCCCACCAAGAGGTGCTCTTCATCCTCCTCAAGGGGTACAATTTCTAGTCTTATTCTTTTTCAATACTCCGATGCAAATGTTGCATGAGTGCTTTGGAATGCAGTCAAACATATTATCGTCAGAACAGTTGAGGTTCAAGATTATGGGGTCTTATCCTGCAGATATGAGACACCTCAGGTGGCCCTGAATTGTGGCATCATGCTACGGGAGTGTATCCGGCACGAGCCCCTCGCCCGCATCATCCTATACTCAGAACACTTCCGGGATTTCTTCAATTATGTGGAAATGTCAATCTTCGACATCGCATCTGATGCCTTCGCCACCTTCAAGGTCAGCTGTCCTATTTGGTGAATGACCTGTATTGACAAATCACCCTTTTTTCATGGGTCTTGGTTAATTTTTGATCAGAAAATTCTGTTTGACAACTTTAATTTTGTTTTACAGGATTTACTAACAAGGCACAAGGTCCTAGTAGCAGAATTTTTAGAGCAAAACTATGAAACGGTATGTATGAGGGTTACTTCATGAAAAATGAGTAAAAAAATATCTGCATTTTTGTACCTCTGCCTGAGGAGAAGTGTAAACATGAAATTATTTTTAGTAGTGGCTTGAATGAGCAAATTTATCTCATCTGAGGCTGGTTGAAATGTTTGAAAGATTATTAAAAGCTGCTGTCCACATAACCCCAGCTGGGTAAAACGACCTGCCATTGGAGGGCTCGTATGCACATATAGTAGAATCCTTATTTTACCATGACAAAATGATATACATTATGATAAAATGTCAGATTTTCGGAAGCGAATGTGTGAAGTAATTGAGATGCGGTTTCAAAATAATAACCCAGCATTCATTTATGTTCTTGCAGTGGCTTGTAGTACCCGACTTTTACTTTGGGTGTGAAAAAATATGTACAAGCTTTTAAATATAAGAAAAAAGCAAAAATATGAGTAAGCTACAGCTGTTCCTTTCCTGCAGCGGAAAGGTGCTTCCACAGTGGTAGCGTGACCTGGAAAAACAAAATTCAGACTGAATAAAATAAGCTGTATTAATAAGCGTACTTATATTATGACAGATTTTTGGGGACTATGAGAAACTGCTGCATTCGGAGAACTATGTCACAAAGAGACAGTCATTGAAGGTATTAATAATACTATTTTTTTTGTTTACTAATAAGATACGTATCTGTAATAAATATAAAAGCCTGAAGTAGAGAACAGAGTAAATTATATTCTCACTTATGGTGTGAGAGTTGGGTACACTGTGCGCCCCTAAGTTCTGGCTGTGTGCTATAGCTCCTGGGAGAGCTGTTGCTGGACAGACACAACTTCTCAGTGATGACACGCTACATTAGCAAGCCTGAAAACCTGAAACTCATGATGAATCTGCTGAGGGACAAGAGCCCCAACATCCAGTTTGAGGCCTTCCATGTCTTCAAGGTACAGTGTAATCTTGACATGCTATTATTGTCAATATGGTTTCTAAGTTTACTCAAAAAAAAAGTCAAAATCAGTTTTGATCCGTGTTCCTAAGGCAAGTTTTTGGTTTTCATTAGATGTTAATTTTTTTTCCCTTGATCTTTCCTACATATCTCCTCCAGGTCTTTGTGGCCAACCCAAATAAAACACAGCCAATCGTGGACATTCTCCTTAAGAACCAGACCAAGTTAATCAACTTCCTCAGCAACTTCCAGAAAGACCGTGCAGATGATGAGCAGTTCAATGACGAGAAGACCTACCTCATCAAACAGATACGAGACTTGAAGAAACCTGCTTCATAGAGGCATTCTTTTTGTTTGGAATTTACCAATAATAGTATATATCAAAATTCTATTTAAAGTCTCTGAAACATTTATATGTTCCTTAAATAGCCTGCAGGAAGCCACAGTTTTCCATCAATCTCACTGTCATGAGGAACATTTATCACAAGTGTAGCAGGAGTGTTACTATTGCTATAATTTTTTTCACATGGAAGGTGATTCCTTTCGGAGGGCAAACCAAAGGTTATAACAACCTCAGTTGAAGCTTTTTTTCCCTTCATAAGTGGCTCATTGAATGACGGCATTGAAGTCCTTAAGTAAAAATGTACGTTTCAGATATGAACTGTTTAAAATAACTGAATGTTTAATATTCCATAATGAAATGCAAAGTGTAGATAAGAAGTGGAAGGAATGAATGATTCAGCAGATTGCTAGTATGCATCTTTGTGGAGTTTGCACTGTGGTTTTATTGTATGAAACATGGTATCATTCATCAATCATTTTTTATTATACATTCACAATTTTCCTTTCTTTGAGCTTATTGCTGTGTTGATATGGGTAACACTATCAGATTTAAATCCTGAACATACTTTCATTAGTTATTAATATTATCCCAACAAAAGAGTTAGTCCTTCATTTAAATCATTTGCTTTACACATCCATCAGTCGTGCAGAAGCAGTGAAAAATTGTGACCACATTTAGCAGTTTGTCTTTGAAAAATAATTGGGAGTTAATCTGTTGAAATCCACACACTCTCCCCCCCCCCCAATCCAAAAACAGCAGTGAAGGAGATTAAAATAACCAGTTCAGTGGTAAACATGAAGTCAAACATATATATATTTTACTTTGGCAGAATGCAATCAAATTATAATTATGAAAAGTGCAATTCTAATATTAATACTTATATTAGTGCATGTATTTTTTCTATTTATTTTAACCTGTTTTTGCCAAACTTTCTGGCTTGGAACACAGGTGTGAATTGTAATTCTGTTATTTTAAGTTTTATTGTCATGAAAGCTATTTAAACACACTGTAGGTCAGAGGTATTTCAAGGCGGCATTGTTATTTAACAAGTTTCCCATTCCTGTAAAGCAGGGCTGGGGAACCTGTTCCATGGAGGGCCGGTGCGGGTTTTTGGGATGGCCTTTCAATCAGCCAATAATAAAACAGCGGTTCTCAACTCCAGTCCTGGAGACCCACTGTTATTGGCTGATTGAGAGGCCATCCCAAAAACCCGAACCACACTGGCTCTCCATGGAACAGGTTCCCCACTCCTGCTGTAAGGAATGTGTTAGAATAATTTCTGACTGACATTTACATGTTTGATCTAAGAAGAAATAGACCACTTTGAGATTTGATTGCCTTTTGGCCGGAAACTGAAGGAATTTAAAGAAGGTGATGTGGACAACAGGTACATTTGGACTTTCCAAACCTCCAGGACCAACTGTTTCTTAGCATTCCAGATTTAAATAGGCCTCATAAGACTCTTCTGAAAATTATTAGATCCAACGTGGGGTTTAACTCAATTACATGGATCTAATGTGTGGTTTAATTTAATAGCTATAAATATTTAATTCATACCTATCAAGTTTTGGATTTGAAAATAAGGGAAATTTTCCAGCACCCACCGTATGTATCCCTTACATTTTAAGACAGGTGTACAAGAAATCTAAAATAACCGTGCACTTGTCATTTACATTTTATTTTCATTACACATTTTCTTTTAATTTCTCATGTTCACTCATGTGGCTCTCTGGCAT
>JAOYFF010000036.1:13958358-13995882 GCA_025773925.1 Cryptomyrus ogoouensis
GACTTTGGAAGGATACGCAGGTTGGGGACGCCTACCCCCGTGGGGGGGGGGGGGGGCGGGGGGGCGGGGGGAGGGGGGGGGGGGGGGGGGGGGGGGGGGGGGGGGGGGGGGGGGGGTGAATGTTAATTTCTCGTTTCTCAGTTCAAGCAATGGTGCTGAACACCAGTATCTCTAATCACTGCTGTCAGTTGATAAATTCTCAAAAATAAATTGAAAAATGTTGTATGCATGTAAGAAACTTTATTTTAGGGTCACTGCAGCCATTGCAGCTAGTTCAAAAAAATTTAGCAAAAAGAAAAAAAATGCAAGGGGATATTCCAGAGAAAATCTACCGTTATCTTAGCCAAAAGGCTGAGAAGCGATAAAGTGCTGTGTATTATACGTAAATGCAGACCAATACACACATCGACTTATGAACTCCCATAAATAAAAATCTAAATTGGTATTCAATGTATTCATGACCGATCGGAATTTATGCAGTTGCTAAGGCAAGACTGAAGCGCTGGAAAAAAAAACTTCATTTTCAAACTAGATAACATGAGTCAGTTGGTAATGTCTCAAGTTCTTAACAGTCGTTTATGGGCGGCGAGTTGATGTTCGCCCCTCTGATGCTCACTGCCTCTCACCTCATTGTCCTGCGTGCAGTATATACCCTCGCTGGCAGAAGTGCCAAAGACACAGGCCTGACGGACAGATGCGATTTCCAGAGGCCCCAGCAGGCTGAGAAGGGGCCACTTGCCCACGTCCACCATGGAAGAGCAGATTGAAGCAGGGGAGGTTGGGGGAGTTGGGATTAATGGGAGACTTTGCTGGGAATCCTAGAGACAGTGGTCACGGCAAATAATGTCTATTACTATAGAGTGAGCATTGTTAAAATGGGAGACTTTCTGAAAATTGTGTTCTGGAAATATTTACAGAATCTCAATGTCTTGAATCGCAACATGATACCATTCTAAATACATGAATGCCCCTGGAACACTATATAGAAGAGAAAATAAAGTATTACTAAAAGTTTAACTGTCTCACTTTCATTCTCAACCCTAGATGTTATTCAAACTATTAGCCTATGCCTATAGATGGCAAGCAAATAGATAAATTTCCTTTTTACACAGAAACACTGTAGCGTTCTCATTTGAGATGGTCATACGTGTATTTAGATGAAACAAGTTATCCTTTCCTCAATTGCATAACTTTCACATTTACAACTGCAGTTAGAGAAATAACCGCTTCCATACATTAGTTAAAATCAAGTTAATTTGATGAAAACAAATGCACGAATTGCGAATGCAAATGTAAGAATTTAAGTATGTATTATGTTCAGTTAACTTACGTCGTAGGAAAAACCCGACTCTAATACACCTAAATGGATAACTCTAAAACTGCACAGATCTCCCGAACAGGGAGACCATCCAGTCTCCCGTTCGTTACTGCCGACTCGGTTCTACTAGAACAATTACCTGAAACGTCCCAGCAAATGAAATGAATGACTACCATGTAATTCTTCTTGTGTTCCGGAAAGAAAATGCACACGAATGATCTTATATGATACGAAATAAGAGCTAGATAAAAGCTCCACAATACAAACCAAAACCAAAACCAAATGATCAAAATAAAACGCAGCCCTCGACAAAACCTCCGAACATCCTGCAGCAGCCGCCAATTTAGGAAATCAAATACGCTAAATAAGCGAGATCAACAAGACGCCATTGTCACAAGGTTTATTATGTAAACGAGAAAAAGCCTTTCCTTAAAAAGAGAGAGAGCGAGAGAGAGAGAGAAAATCCATTGACTTACAAAAACAAACCAGAATCAGTTTGAACCTGGGCTGCCCTGAGAGAGGCGTCCCCAAGCTGCTGTCCCGGTTTTTCTTGAAAGTTTCATTTTGACATTAAGTGTAGATACGTCAAGTTCGTACACGCGTGTCAATGTAAAATAGTTCCTAACTACGAATGCAGAAATTAATGTTAAGTAGTCATGTTAAACCAATTGCTAAAAAGTGTGAAAAGGATAAGCTTTAATAGTTTTGATGTCGGGAATTTTACAAGATGCCATGGGAGAGAGAAATCGTGATAACTCGTATCTTTTATATAAAGTAAGGCAGATGTCTGAGATGATGTAATCGATTTTACATGTTTATGTTTTGATGGCTCATAATTGTTTGCATATAACTGATATAGCAGTATTATGATAACTTGAAAAATGTATTTCCACATGCAAATAATTTGCAATATGCAAAGAAAGCAGTACTATATTGCAGGAAGATTTCTCTCTTATCCACTAAATCCATCATGCTGTGCGATTGGGAGGACTGGGCCACTCCACGCACAGTACAGTCCTTGTTCAGACTGGTCTTGATCCGATTCCAACACACACAGTGACACAGTAGGACAAGGCTGGTGACAAACTGCTTACTTGGGACTCCTTCCCTGGACCAAGTCAAACTAATAAAACTTATTCATAATCACCACCCTTATTATCCAAATGTGATTAAAAGTGTTACGGATGGAGCTGAAAAGATGACTATGATGGGGGGGGGCTGGGTTCTCCAAGGGCCCCTGAGTGACAGAGGCCCTAAAAAAATTAGGTGAATGATTGGATTGGTCTAGAGGCACCCCTACCCTCAACATTACCGACATGGTGTTTGTAAAATATGCCATTAATCCGGTATATTTATATATCAACAAGTCATTCATCTTATATATCTCATATAAACCAAGGATTTTAGTGAGGAACATGCAAAAAGCAATGTTTGTTAATTGCAGCCCATCGCTCCAGTCAAGCCTAACTACAATACACACAGCTAGGCTCTAGATGTCGGTTATAAACCATATTTCTGGCTTAATTAAGGCTTCAAAAACGAAACAGTTCTAAGGTTGTAACCTGGGAGGGAGGTGTCATTAAAAAATGCAAATTATAGTGAATAATATGAAGTTCTCGGTTTAGATGCCAGGGCTTATGTAATCCATCTGTAATGTCTGTCCCCCTCTAGATATCTCAAGGTAACCAGGTATATTTTCTTTGTAACTGCAGACATGCATTGCGGGGGGAAAAAACTCCAGGGTGTGTATTATATCCAGGCTGAGGTGCATCATGGGTAAATGTGAGCAGGAAAGTGGCATTTTAGGGGAAGGAAAACAAAACTTATACTGGGGAAGCCTCACACAAAAGATGATACAGTCTGGAAGTTTCATGGGACACCTCACTCCATTAACTGTGCATTTCGAGATGGGTCACACCAAGCACATCAGAGAATACACGCCCTGTCTTTGGTCAAATCTACTGCTATGCCTGGCAGGACATTTCGCCAGTTAATATGTCTGCCTAAGAAGTTAGCAAGTTGTCCGTAGAACACAGCATAGTTTTGTGTCACCTTAATTCGGTGTTTATCATGCTACAGGCTAACTGTAAAGTAAACTATTCACACAGCAAATCCTAGGTTTCTCCTACATAAATGCACACACACAGCCTACAATTTAAGCATAAGGAGCATTCTCAGCTGCTTATTGTGTATTATTAGGGTTAGCAGTGGTACGGGTGGCAGTAGTGAGTAGGATATATAGAGCATTTATTAAAAAAAAACTACCGAGAATAATTCAGTGCTTCCCATCATTAATTAAAAGTCATTCGTTTTTTCTGTTTTATCATTCAACAGTTCTGGGGGAAAATACTTCCAGCAGGGCTTCAGTGTAGAGAGCGGGACAGGCCCAGTACTGAGCCCCATCATCCAGCGACGCTTTCCACTGTCTCAGCTCTCAGCTGCTTAACAGGTTGACCAGTAAATAATGCTGGTGTTTTGGGGGGTGTAATTAAACTCTTTATTACCACTATTGCGAATCCCTGCAACAGACAAACCCAAGACCCAGCTGGTCCAAATCCATACATGTGGTGAAACTGAAAATTCATAAATAACACTACGAGTTAAAAAAATAATAAAATAATAATAACGATATTTTGCAATTAAGAAACCAGAAATGATTAAACACACAGCAATACAATATAATGGGGGCGTGAATGTAGCCAAATTAAATGTTATGGGATACGTGTGCTTCTGGTCCACAAGCTCCTCTACATATGGAATGCAGAAAACGCTTAAAATATGGGAAGATATTTCACTTTAAAATATCAGTCAGGAACCATTTTAGATGGAAGGCTTGATGGTTTCAGCCTCCGCAGGAAGTGTCGTCTCTGCTGGGCTTGGTCTTGGTTAGACGACACTTCCTGCGGCGGCTGAAACCATCAAGCCCTCCCCCTCCCAACCTCACTTCATTTCATAACTTAGTACTGTAATTATTAAAACATTGATTTATTGGTTAGTTAAATGCACAAAATGGAAGGAAGAACAGTTTAGTTCTGCAGATGTATCATTCAGACTTACCAGGGGAAGTGCAACCATCAAAGGAGTCCCATGGTGAAGTGTAGATGTTTTATTGGGTGCCCAGTAATTGGACTTTTCAGTATGGACCAGGTCGGAAAGGGGGATTTTGTGTTTTTGTTGTGGTGACAGGGGATGAAGTTGGTAAATAAAGTGTGTTTAATTGTGCTAGTTAATCAAATGATGTGTATTATGCTTTTAACTGTTAAGAAGAGGAAACGCGTTATGTTTGTTAAATGTATTGTAAACTGTGTTCTTCACCTTCCCCCCTTTAGGGTTGCAATGGTACGGTCCGTCATTATTTAGGTATCAGAGTGAAGGGTGGGGAAAAATATTGATCGACCAAATACCTGAGGTTACTGGGATTTATGGTTTTATAGCCTGGATCCCAGTTGTTTTTCCTTCCCTTTTGTGTGCTGGGTGCTGTGGGCAAAGGGTATTGAATTTTGGGGTTTATGTAGTAAGATATTTGAAATCCCTCCTATCTGTTGAGGCTTAACCTGTGGTCTTTGCTCAAGCCATCACACATATATGTACATATTCACTTAAGTCATGCCAAATAGTATTTTGTTAATGTAGCCCATTCATTCTACTTTATTAATATCGAAGATGGCAAAGGGAGATTTTCCCGCCTTACTTACACGCCTAACTACTAAATTCCAGTCTCCGTTCCCACAAGGCACCAGTTCTCTGGCTTTTACCTCCAAAATTAACAGGTGCTCGATGTTTTAAATGACAGTCTTAGTCTCATGAACAATTTTATATGACGTGGGGCGTCATCTCTGGATTATCAGGGTTCATCTTGTTTAGCTGTTGGAAGCTGCTCCCTAAAAGCCCTTCGCTTTGTGTGACACTATAAAAGCTTTGCTTGAAGGTGGTTTTCCTAATTATAGTGGTTTAACTAAGAAAATCTCTATGGGCCATGATTTCAAAGTTTAAACTGGATGCATTACTGTAAAACAGAGAGGATCCAGTTCTCTATAAAGACTGAGCATAAAAAGCCATTGATTGGGAATTCTAATGCTTAAGTCCTCCCCCTTTCTAAAGCCCTGTATATTTATACCGATAATTAGCGGTTATTAAAGAAGGCGTTAAAAAAAGCACCATGAGGCAGTACAGCTTATGCACAAGCAGGGTATGAAAAGCAGCTTGGTTTGATCCAAAACGCACTTCTGACAATGGGATCTATTCATGCTGTGATCCGGGGAGACTGCTGTCTTACACAGGTTCGTACGCCATTTCGCATCTTCTTTTTTGTAATTTATGGTAACTAAAATAGCTTTGGATGTCGACTTTTGGTGTAAACAAATGGCGTTTCAGCCAGGGAACACTTCCAAAAACACGGCTGCAGAGAGGCTGCACAGAACCATGACGGACCAGAAATGATCTGTAAATGAACATTGCTTATATAGTATCAGAGGTTCACCATTTGTAAAAATAAGGTAGTAAAATTACACAGAGACGTCAAATCAGGACACTTGAAGCAACAAGGAGTCAATGGCTAACAGCAAGTTTTATTTTGGTTAGCATCATTAATACAGAGACCATGTCCTGAGGGAGAGATGGAAGCGAGATTTCATGTGGCCGCTGAGGCTCATTTAAGCCCCTCTGATTGGCGATAGGTATGGCTGTTTGGCGGTATGGGAGTGGTATGGTCAGGGGAGGAAGGGAAGGGTGGCAGTGGAATACAATGGTCAGCCAGCAGAGCTGCGGTCCAACAATCCTGCTCTGCATTACAGAAAACAGAGAGAAGCCCTATTGGTAGTGCTGTCCAGTGAGAGCGAAACACCTCCCCAAATAATCCATTTCTTACACACCTCCATAAGTTAGGCTTCAGTGCTTAAGAAATGTTTTTTTTCCTTGTTGCTTAGAAATGAAAAACAAAAGGCACAATGAATTTCAACTCATTCTTATCTTTAATATGCACAAGAGTTGAAAGGAACAGTGAGCCACCTTAAAGAGAAATTCAATCTAAAATTTATAAAAAGATATAAACAATCAGAGGCCAAAATGCTGTTGCTTTATTCCTATTTAAAACAAGTTTTTTTTAGCAAGTAAAAATCTTGCAATGAACAGAAGCTTGTATCAGTTTTTGATACAAGACTAAATTGCAATCTTTAAAGTGGCTCTGTTTAGGTGTCTAGACTCGTCTAGCTCTTGACTGTACACCTGCTAACGGCTTGTTCATCAATAATGAATGGTTAGTCCACAAAGGTCTGGCTGCTTGACCTGGCTTCACGCGTCTTTTCAGTAGTTAGCAGCCATGACGCAACTACATTAGTCCAAAAAAAAAAAAAAAGGTGAAATTTCCGTTTACAATCTTCTTTTACAAAATAAAATGCACGGGGAAGCAAAGGGGAAAAGGTCCAGTAAGAACAGCGAGAGACCCATGTCTGGGAGCGTTACCTCACCGCGTGGGCGTGCGTGTGGGGGGAGGGCAGCTCCCTGGCCATGTCCGCGGCAGGCTGTCACCCTTGCGGCGTTCCGGTGACCAGCTATCGGCTGCAGCACACACTTAGACGGGCGTTATATTACTCGAAAGTTCAAAAAGAAATGCTTCACTTGTACGAGCAGGTTGGTAGCGGGTAGTCTTTGAGGAAAACTTGGAAGGGCAAAGATACGCTGTATAGTCAAGGATCACAAGAATCACTCATTTCTTCGCAAACTAATTTGAGGCTCCGCTTTTCACGTTAACACAGAAAAAACTCAGCCGATATACACGATTGATGTGTTGAGTGTCAGACACTCTACGCGTCAAACTGGAACAATTTATACGACCGTTACTGCATTCTTAGTGATTTTAACGTAAAATGCACAATGCTAAAAGGAAAACAAAAAGGGGGGGGGCAGAATTATCCAAAAACAGAGCAGCAGTAACAGGTCTGCAGATTGAAGCTGTTCCTTGAGGAGAGGGAAGAGTATTACATTACAGCTCAGAGTTTTCATACCAGAACTCCACCGGGAGCAGGAGAACATAGAGGGAGGAGAACCGGCTCTCCTCTCTCCAGTGACCAGGGGCTGCAACGTCAGTACTGCAGCATGAATCCAGTCTTAAAACCCCACCCACAAATGACAAAAAAAAACAATTCCATTGTCATTCATCTTCTGCAGCTCCAGCGGACTATGGCTTTCCAGGCCCAGAGAGAGATCAATGCTACAAAAATTAGTTTTCCTTCCTTTGTGTTGTTTTCCAGATTGAGTGAAATTCAGCTTTTCGTGTCAACTCTCGTCACTGAGTAATAGTCTTTAATTTTGACTCTGTACTACCCTCCCCCATACATAAAAGGCATCCTCCATGACGACTCAGGACAAAACCAAAATTGAGAACAGCAGTGATAGGTAACTAAAGAACTCCAAGTTGGCCATTAGTCTACCCCCACGCCAGTTGGATTGGACCTGGACTTTCCTGTGGGGAGGCTGACACAGTCGCACTGATACATGACTTGGGGGTGGAACATCTTCAACCAGGGTGGGGTTCTAGGTGGTCAGCTGAGTGAGACTGAGGTGAATCCAGGACACAAAAGCCAACGGGGAAAACAATAAAATGACAAAGCAGCCCTCAGTCAGGGGAATAAGGTCAGGGCTGTGCTGCCGCACCAACATGGTGGGTGTGTACGCACATGCACACAAATTCCTTAAAGTCTGTGTGTGAGAAAGACATTTGGCAACTGCAGAGTGACAGTCATGAGTTTCCTATTTTTTCCTGTTTTAGTTTTTCTTCCAGATTCTGTAATATTTAGGGTCGTCGGCAGCGGACGCCTGACGAAGTCTGTGATCCTTTAGTGCATGGCGACGGCGTATGGTTCAGGTTAGTGGGTCTGTCATGATGTTCTGAAGGTGATGAAGTGCAGGGCAGCGGGGTGACCCGCACATCTGCTCTAGAACTTGAACTCCTTGGTCTGCAGGCTGGAGGTGGGGTCAAAGTTGAAGGTGCCGCCTTGGGTGGCTTCTGGGATCAGACTGGGATCCTCGTCAATCTGCGGAACAGTGTTTGGAACGGGTTACATCCAAAGGCAGCCACGTTCATCTCAGGCAAGCTAAGGCACAATCATGAAACCCCAGATAAACATTGCACAGATCATAAAAATGCTAATTCATCGATCACGTCCACAGTTTGTCATAGTGATACAGTCTGTGGTATATATAAATACAGAGAACCACAACAGATATATCGCTTCATCTAAAGTAGCCTGTAATTAATTTTTTCCCCCATTGCATTAAATTGGATGCCACACTCACATCATCCCCTGAAAAGTACTGGTCGATAATTTCAAACGCTAACTTGTAGATATCCTCATTTTCATGCTGCTGAAGGCTCTCTATTTTCTCCAGACCTGTAATTAAGATGGAAATGCATTAATACTGTGACATAAATCCACAACGATGGAAATCCAGGTCATTCCGTGACCGGATCCCTGTTAAACGGCCCAGAAATGGTCGCACCATATGCCCCCCCCCCACGTCTGTTTCACCTGTCCTTACCTCCACACTCTTCGATAATCTCCGCAATCGTGCTGGCCTCCTCCCCTGCCATTATCAGGATGTTCTTAAGCCCATCAAGAACTACCTGGACGACCTGAGAGTCCTTCACCGAGAGGAGGTTACAGAAGGGTGGTATCACATTCTGCTGGACCAGGTACTCCACCTGCGAGAAAAAAAAGTCAACATTTCAAAATGGTGGCGAACAAATGTCCCACTGGCCTAACCTGGGGCAGGACTGTGTTCACGCACAAAAAAAAAAAAAAAAACTTACCTGATCTTTCCTTCCACTTATTGTCAAGTTGCTAATTGCCCAAGCTGCCTCCTTCTGCGTGCCAAAATCACCCTGCAGGCACAGCGGACAGAGGACCAAAGGCAGAGCATGAACACGCTAAGACTCCTTCAGCTGAGGCTGGAGACGGACAGCAAAACGGTGAGGCTGCACTATATTTATGCAGAGATGGAAGTTGAGTCAGCTTAGTGAGCCTGAAATTACTTCTCTGCTGGGTTGTGGGGGGGGGGGGGGGGGGGCTGTCAAATCAGCACCATATTTTGGGATGGGCAACTGAAGACAGAACCAGCGAACCAGTGATTAAGTGGTTTGACTTTCCCAGAAGGCTGGCCCAGATAGACTGGTTTCTTACAACCAATAGGTAAGATGTATGGAGAAGGGACTCCTACCTTGGCCAGCTGGTGGATGATCATGGGGATGAGACCGGCGTCAATCACAGCCTGCACTTGTTGCTGGTTCCCAGCTGTTATGTTGGACAGGAACCATACTGCCTCCTAGAGGAATGTACAGCTGGTGTCAGGGCTCATAAAACAAAAGGCGAATGCAGAATGCCATATGATTGAGGAACAATGGATGTTGTCTTGAATTTGTATAAGCATCAGCCCACAATAAAAGGTATTTTCTGCATAGTGAACAGAACATCATCCACCCTCCCACACAGTCATGAACCATAAACTAAAATGTTAAAATGCTCCATATTCTACCTGGTCTCCCCAGCATGTGCCAGTTTTGCCATTTGCCGAGCTACCGAACACACTGGAGGCCCGGATTCTACAGCCATGAAACCACAACACCCCTGCAGCCCAGCCTTGCTACATTTAAGGCAGCAGTACACAATACAGTACAGTTTAAATGAGTTATAATTAGTGTTCTTCTGTAATTAAAAGCCTTCATTTTCACTACGACATGATTACACAAGAAATATCTGAATGACAGCTGTGCATACAAAAGACCTTTTAGTCAAATAACATGTATCAATGTATCTATGAAGCTCTCATCTATAATGCACTATAAATACCTTCCTAGTGCATTATAATGCATTATACTTACCATTAAAATACACTATACATGCCTTCATAGTGTATTACGAGATAAGAGCTTCATATAGCATCCATAATGTATAATAAAAATACCATTTTAATAAATATAGCCGTGTTCATAATACTTTATGAATGGATTATAATGCATTATGAAGGCATCTATTATGCATTATGACGACTATAAGTAAAGTGTTACCCAAACTTTTTTAACTTAACAAAAAGGTTTATAAACGCACAGTATAAATTTCAGCTTGTGTGAGATGCTGTTTTCAGGATAGCGTACACCATTTGCACACAACAGTGTGGTGCATTGCAGATATTCTGGAAATTACTGTGTTGGGTTTAACATTTTCCTTTGGGGATGTGGAAAATGTCAACAAAATGGCTGACAGCAGAAATGGGGGGGGGGTCTGCACACTACAGAGGGAGCCAGCCCCAAAAAAGTCAAATGTGAACTTAAAATACTGAAGAATATGGTCCACAAGATCCATTATACTGGACCAGACACATAACGACACTCCACGGAAAGACCCAACCTCCATCATAATGACATTAGCCCTGGGGTACGCAGAGAAACCTAGGGGAAGGCGAATGTAAACAGCAGCCAACACGCAGGGCCTCTGTAGCTCACCTTATTTATCTTCTCCTTGGGGTGCGTGAGTAAGTTGGGGAAGTGGGAGAGCACGTCACAGTTGAGCACCACTTGTGTCTGCTCATCCGTGCCCGTTACGATGTTGCCTACTGCCCTAAGTGCAGCTGTCTGCAAACAGGAAGTGACACGTTAGACAACAAACAACCCAACCATTACCTTAGAGGCTGGTTATTTAAGCTACAGGGAGATTTGTATATTACATGCAAAAGCTATGTATTTGACATACAAAACGAGCTACAGATCTAACAGATCCAACAGTTCACTCACCTGAACTTTGACTTCCTGGTGGCTTAACAATGGCACAAGGAAGGGAACCACGCCCGAGTCGATGACCATCTGAATCTGTTCGTTACCTCCGTCCGTCAGGTATGAGAGCGCCCATACTGTGTCCACCAAGATCTGTAAAGAGAAAGGACATGGATCACATGCTCATCACTACCTGCCCTAGAAGGGGAAGCTCGAGGAAACACCGCCCCGACCCCTCATGAGGTATCACTTCATAAAAAGCTGGAGTTTCTTGACAAAAACTGATCGTTAATCACAAACTGCACAACCCTATACTTTAGCGTACAGGCTGAAAAGGTGGCAGCTTTAATCGAGTGGTATGAAGGAGGCCATACTTACATTGATATCTGTGTGGTATATCAGGACGCAGAGGGCAGGTAAGATCTGTGGGTGAGGGGGACAGAGAGTGTCAAACGCACCGTCAAGCAGTTCTGTCTCCTAATTAAGTCGATCTATGACCTGGCTGAGACCTTCAGGGTAATTTATGTGACCTGCTCCAACAGAGGACCTACAACTCAAATCATCAGCTTATCTTCACGGCACAGTGCTCTAATCACCATACTAACTTAATACATAGTTAATGCAGTGCCTTGTGCCATAAGCCATCTAAACAATTCCTGAAGTCTGCTTAATCAAAATGTTCATTAACTGATTGTTTAGGGGGAAATGGGTAATGGAAATAGCCATTCCAATGGGGGTGGAGGGAGAATTTAAATTCACCCAGGAAGCCACAGAGACTCAAAATGTGAATGATGTTTTGAAGCTACACGGATCATTTGAAGTCCTTTGCTACCGCCAGCCTCAGAAGACAAGGCCAGAAAACAGAAGAAATCGAATATTTTTCTGGGTGCCTCATGCACAAGATAATCATTATTTTTGCACTTTTTCCCCCTTTATTATTGAGGTGTGAGTGCTGAAATGTTAGATTAATCAGTCCTCATAC
This sequence comes from Cryptomyrus ogoouensis, assembly GCA_025773925.1. Taxonomy (NCBI): domain Eukaryota; kingdom Metazoa; phylum Chordata; class Actinopteri; order Osteoglossiformes; family Mormyridae; genus Cryptomyrus; species Cryptomyrus ogoouensis. Next base: position 13,970,422 of record JAOYFF010000036.1, read on the forward strand.
TTACGGTCCAGATTTTGCTGCTGAGAGCCTAAAAATAGTGCAGTGTTTGGGAAGATTTTAGACAGCCAGGGAATATGGAGGAGGGTTGTACACAATGACACCGAGGTACTGCAGTCACAGGCCACATGAAGGAGACAAACACACACCCACACACACACCGAAGCATCATTTATTCAATGACTTACACCCTTAAATTTCACATGTTGCTATTTTATATGAGCGATTTTTGGTTTGGATTCTTGTTCAGCAGCAAGGCAATAGATGGGACACGAATTAGCAACCTTCAGAATACTAACGCATATCGTTAACCACCATGCCAATTGGACCCTTACAGTGAAGGCACTGCTCCATGTCTCCTGCACTGCTAATGAAGTTTAAATCTAGGTTGAAAATCTAATATTAATAATAATAAAAAATCTTTAGTTTAAACAAAGTAAGCAATTGGGGGTGGTGGTTCTTTGAGTGAAAGTTAGATTCTGATCTGAAGTTAAATCCAAGATTAGCATCAGTCGTGTGTTATTGTTCCTCTGTATTACATTCATATTTTATTGATCTTGCAGAAAAACCAACGTACATTTTTGAGAAAGCAGGACCAAAGCTCCTGGAGCACTTGGGGTTAAGGGCCTTTGCTCAAGGACCCGAGAGTGAAATCAATCAGCTGACCCTGGGATTTGAACCGGTAACCTCCTAACTGCACACATAGCAACCTAATAGGCTGAGCCACACGCTACCCCATTTTCCAACAAAGGACATGAGTTCCTATAGCTCTTTGCAGTTTAACACACCCATCATCATTGTGCTAATCAAGCTTTCTGAAGCACTGATACTTTTCATTATCTAATTACAAAATTCACACTATTTGGATGAGGAATTCCCCTGACAAGGAGGTCCAGTTGTACACAAACCTAATATCGACATATTTCATTTGGAAAAGTGGTGGAGGTCCACCATCCTCTCTCGCGTCGTTCTGGAGATCTTCCAAGTTAAAACCCCAACTAATCCTCTGTGAATTCAGACTCTAATTTGCCAAGTACTGCCTGCTTTGCAACACTAGCACACGCTGGTATCTAACGATTTTATGACAGTGTCACTGTTCGCAAGTGTACGTACAAGCCCGAGCTTTTACTCAATGCGCTGCTGCACCCTAAGAGTCCTGCAATTCTATACCTGAAGCACTGCAGATTGATTTATGCAGCCGTCTGTGTGGCCAGGGGCAAGATGGTAATAATTTAGCCACACTAATGGCCCCATATGTCAGCAGTGTATTTGTGAACATAAATCTCCTGCCAAGGTACTCATGGAAATCAAACTCAAATCGGACTCGCTTACCTTCCAATGCATTGTTCCTGCCTCTCTCACACTCGCACACACACACGCATGCACACGTGCAGCCTTACCTCCTGCACAGTCTCCATGGGTGGGGGGGGGTCTTTGTTCCTGCACAGGTTGACAATGACCCAGGTGACGTTGCGCAGGAAGGTAATGGGAATGGAGGGGTTGATGAAGGACAGGAGGGGCTTGACCACGCCCAGGGAGATGACGTAGTCTCGGCACTGCGGGCCATCTCCTGCAGGAGGACACGGGCGTCGGCAGCTATCAGCAGCCCTCTGAGGCTGGGGGGGTGTGGGGTGCGGGTGGTGGAGGGGGACGGGGTCACGTACATGAGGGTGGGCGGTCTGGAGCCGGCCTACTCACCGATGATGTTGCCGAGCGCCCACACGGCCTGCTCGCACACGTTCTGGTGGGGGGACTGCAGGAGCCGCAGGAACAGAGGTACAGCATCTACAGAAAGAGGTCAGAGCAAGTCATCTCCACGACACGGGCAGGAACACAAAACGTGCCGCAAACACACATCCACTAGGGGGCCCGGGGAAAAGGGCTCAAGAATCACATAACACTCACAGGAAACGGTAGCACACAAACGGGGAAAGCGCAATAAGACAGTCCAGGCCGGGAGAGATTAGGATAAGACCTGGTGCCCTGCAGTACCCTCACCCACTCCCAGGTGAGCTTACTGGATTTGACTACAGCCTGAGTCTGAGCCGATGTCCCAGATGCGATGTTCGTGAGCGCCCACGCTGCTTCAAACTGCAAGGAAGGACTGGGGTAAAGAGAGAATGAGTGTCCATATTTCACGACCCGTCTACCTGGCAACCTCCTGGGCTGAGATACTCGCCCATCACGCTGAAAATGGTGTCGCCCGGACCCTGAAAAATCCACCACAGGTCCGAGTCGATTCAGGAAAACTATACTAATGCTGCAGCAATCCAGCTGGGGGGGATCACGCTTTGTTGACTCACGAAACAAGTGACCCAGAAAAATTCTGTGTCACAAATTGAAATCGAAGTCGCCGGACACTCAGCGGCTCACTTTTTTGGCAGACGAGCGACTTTGGCCACTCGTTTGTCGGCCTGCGAGTCTGGCGCATTGTCACCGTGACGACCCCCTTTTCCTGCGGCCCGGCCCGCGCCGGCCTGGGAACACGGCGACCGTGAGGAATCCATAAATTCCACGTACGGGACGGGAGTCGGAACTAAGCTTACAGTCTGATGGGCGGGGTTCAATTATGGCCTCTACAGAAACACAGTAATAACCTTAAGGATGCAGCAAAAAAAATTAAACCACAGCAAAACCAGGCATGTACAAGCGCATTATATAATCAACATAGATTTGCAGAGCTCTGACTGAACAGGGGAATGTACCAAGCCAGTGCAGAGTGATGAAATCCTGTGAAAGCAGCCCGGCTTGTACACGAATGCGACGGCAGAGCAGCCGAAAGCCACCCAATGCAGTCCAGTGCTCAGGGTCAACACATACACCCCCTCCCACTAACACCCTGATACTGGCACAGTCACACTGTACACCTCCCAGAACAGCAGGGACACACCCTTTGCCCCCTACTGCCAGCCAAGGGAATTCCCATCCCCCCCCCCCCAAGGCCTGTCTGGCTGATGTAATGAAGCACCATCCACTTTGGACTGCCGCCATCCCATTAACACCGGCGGGTGGAAATGCCCCCCCAGCAAACACTCACTTGTCATCCCTCTCCAGGCATTTCACCAGGATGGGAAGGATTCCCGACTTTATTAAGTCATCGATGGGGGGATTCCGATCACTGGAAAGTAGTTTCCTGCGAGAGGAGTTATAAATAGACATTTAAAGACTACAACTTGTAATGGCAAGAGCTCACCCCATACGTACACTAAAGTGCACAGAGGAGCCCTGAAACTGACTCCGCAGGGCTCCGCTGCGGTGTAGGGTCCTTCTGGAGATCCCGCCATTTTTATACATTTACAGACACTGACGTGCATACCTGGCTGCTTGGACAGCGCTGAGCTGTACTACTGCATTGTCACTGGTGGCATTCTTCAATAAAACAAAAATGAATGTTAGACACACGCTTCAAGACATCTAATGAAAGATGCTCGTAGATGAGAAGCGGCATGCAGCTCACAAAACACCCCCATAAGCCTTATGGACACAGGAATGCTGCTGCTGTCTTACCTGTAAAATGGCATCTAGTGTCACATTTTGCTATATAGAGACACAAGAAAAAAAAAAGTAATTAATGCAAACGACCCAGTCCTGGAATCTTTCCATGAATTTTAAAGCCAGTCGGACTGCAGGTGAACTTCCAAAGAACCTACATCACTGGCTGAGGAATTGCCAGCTTTGTAAGGGACATTAGCAGACAACGGCATGAAGGACAGTCCCCTGAAGGTTGGCCATTGGGTGACCGTGCTGTGAAAGCGACGGCAAAAGCGGGACATGACTCCAGGCCAGAACAGGCAGGAGGCTTACCCCTTTGAAATCAGCATCGACGTCTGAATCCTCCAGACCTTCCTCTTGTGGTACATTTCTCTTCTTCAACAGGTGCTCATCTCTTTTGTTCTTAAGGAGAAGGAAGAAAATGTTTTAATGTGGGAAGATTAATAAGGCGTGAAAAATGATTTCTAAGGCATAAGTCTGGCTATAACTTATGTCCAAGAAGAATTGGTAATGTGTGATGAAAGCGTACAATTTTCTTGGTGAAAAAGTGAAACAAACAAGCACTGCAACAGATGGACATTTCTTTCATAATTATTTGGGTTGGATGGATCATTTACGAATTCCCTCAACTCAGCCACAAGCCCTTCGAAAATGGTATTATTCACAGAAAACTAAACTACTGGGTTCAAGCAAACGTTTTAAATGGTTTTGATCAGGGGTATGCATACCTGGTACGCAAGTACACATTCACCTTTAAGAATGATACGTGCGGCAACCGATTGTTTGTAAAAGTGCAAATGCGTAATTATTTTATGTGCATTTGCGCTGCTATGAAAAAAAAATAATGCATTTTAATCTTTATATGCTAATTTGACTTCATTTGCGGTATACGGGTTAAAATGCAAGGTATTTTCTTGTCATAGCAGCACAAATGCACAAAAAATAATTACGCATTTGCACTTTTACAAACAATCGATTGCCGCACGTATCGTTCTTAAAGGTGAATGCGTACTAGCGTAACAGTTGTGTACCCCAGGTTATGATACCCTAAGGTGAAAAATCACTGCAGGTTGAAAAAAATATTACTAAAAATTAGGGCTGTCAAAATTAACGGGTTAACGCGGATTAATCCATCATCATGATTAACCTGATTAAAATTTTTAACGCAATTAATCCATCTGCAGCGCAGAATGACTCAAAATCCCTGAAATGTCTCCGTCAACCCATTTCAGACAGTTTTGGTGCGTTCCATTTGCCCTCGGAACTCGTATTCCAAGTCGGATTCGGGAGTGACGACATGCGCGCTCCCATTTCTCGGAGATCCGAGAAATATCTCAGATCAGGACAGAGGATCCCGAGTTCAGAATCCAAGATGGCTGTGCCCTTTATCAACAGAAGGGAAAGTTGTAGTTTTCTACTGTTTAAGCACCACTTCTCATTTGTGGCTCATTAAATCGGTCACACACACTATACCGTCCTACTTATCTGTAGACGTGTTGCTACGGAGTTTTATACATAAAGCACCGCGCATAATGTGTTAACTGATATTACATAATTTGTTAACAGATATTGTTAATGTCAATTAACCGGGCTAGAATTGGATTTCATGATTAGTCGGATTATTTGTCAGATTTACGGTAGTTCGAGCTAATTGTAAGAGAACGAAGATAAAGACCATTTAAACTGAGGTACTTGCACTTCTGTGGCAGATGGAATGCATCCGACTCGTGTTCAAGATGTTCAATAAACATGTTAAGTGCATATATATTCCCTTCATTCTTGAGTCTGTTTGCTGGTGCAAAATGAAATGCGATTAATATAGATTAAAAATGAACGACATTTAATCGTGATTAATCGAAATTAATCCACAGCATCCCTGTGATTAATCTGATTAAAAATTTTAATCGTTTGACAGCACTACTAAAAATTAATTGTTCACCTTTTCTTTACTGGTCGTAAAATTTGCCAGGAGAATAAAAAAGATGACAATAAGAAATGAGGATATGAAGGCAGAGTATTCCACTGATGTTACTTTTCTCAACATAATTGTTTAAGAGAGACATTACAACTGTTTAGAGGGTGTTCCATCAGCCACATTTACTGTTCAACCGATACAGCAGTCAAGGCCTATCATGTATTCACACGAAGCACTAGACACTGTTCCATTAGTCATCCATCTAGAATACAAGACCTTTTAAAATCTATTTAGTATGGAGTTTCCCACCCATTATCTATGTAAATTGCCATAACTGATGAATCATTATTCATGTTGATATTTGTTTTCTTTTTGAGGTACCACGAGATGACTCAGATTGGAGTTCGCAAGAGGGATGACCCTTCCATGGATATTTCAGAATCCGAGTCTTATTCAACAAAAGAATCCGGTGTACTGACCGGACTGACCACTTTTTAGAAAATCCAGTTGATTTAAATTTAGGGCCCCCGGAACCGAGAATGACAGCCCAACTCGGCAGACGGCTTTGCTCGGAGTCACCTATGACATCTGGTCAGAGCGATGGCATTTCCTCAACTCCCATTGACCGGGCCCCTATCAGCTGAGATTAATTTTTAATTGAGACAATTAAAACAACCGCAGCTTAATCCCTCTCTGTGTCTTGGCCCTCTTTCTCTCACACACACGCTCTGAGAGGCAGATCTGAACGATCCCAGCGATGCACTCCGCAGGCTGCCAGTGACGTTCAGGATGACTAACTGGAGAGACTCTGATGCAGAGGGGAGTTTCTCCTTCCCCCAGAGTCCACTTCCTTTACGCGGAGCTTTCCTAGCAGTCTTAGGTGAGAAATACATTCAGGACTGCTGTGATATCTCTCCTTACCCAATCAGCCAGTGCGGCAGTTTGTTTGGGTCCTAAAAACACAGTGCAGCGGCGGCCCAGACTCGAGAGGAGGTGGACAGCGACGTCCACAGTGCACCCTGCTGTGGAGCCACCTCTCTGATGAGATCACAGCCTCCTCAGGGGCATCAAGTCGGAGAAGAGGCTCATGGAGGGGGGAGATCGGGGCACAAAGCTGAGAAACAGCTTCATATAATAGCCGGGTCCCAAACAGTAAGGGGAATATCAGAACCTGTAAGCCCCAGGTCCGCACTAGTGATGGGCAAATGAAGCTTCATGAACCATTTTCTGTATTTTTTTACCTCACTAGATGGCGCTCTTGGCTTGATTGCTTTGAGTCCTTTTTTGAACAGACAGCACCATCTAATGGAGTCAAAAAATACATCAAATGGTTCATAAGTATCATTTTGCCCATCAGTAGTCTGCACACATAATGAACATCCCCACAGACATTAAAGACACCCCCATCTGGAGAAGAGCGCCGGAGCTGTGCATGTAGAGCCTGGCTGCTCCTGTTGTGGGACAGCTCACAGCTCAGGTGATTATCGGCTCTGACAGGGCCACGTGGGTCACCTGTCGCAATGCAGAAGGGCTGTCATATACCCCATATACCCCGAAACCAACCATCTCCTTCTTGCACGTACAGTGAAACATCAGTTTCAGGCACTTCATGGTGTCAGCAACTCTGACAGAACATGTGAAATCAGGGCTGCTGGAGAAAGAGGACAATGGACCATCGTGGCCCTTCTGTTTGCCCTTCAGTTACTATTACATCTTTGTTTTTAATGTCCACCAGAATGAACTGAAAGATACTGCTGGAGTCAAGCATCACATGACCACTCCTGAGCCATCCACTCCAAGCCAGCCCATCAGCACTCAGAGGTCGGTGATAGAGCAGCAGCCCCTCCTGATCCAGGCCCAATCCCACGCATGGCCAGCTGATGCCAGAATCACAGGCAAAGGAGACTGTGGTTTGGGAATGACAGAACAAGTATGAAGCAGTTGGTGTGACACACAGGGGAGACACCAAACCACAACGTACCAATCGCAAACCCAGAAGCTGTCACACATATACACACTCATTCATATTTTATTTGCCTTTGACAAGCTTGGAAACTCTCATGCAAAAATAAAGACACCATACAAACCTTTAACTCAGAAGTCTGTCTACACGTTTCTTGGGGTTATAGTGTATTCCATTACAGTGTATATGTAAAAACATTGTTGATCCATGCATTAAAGATGGATCAGCTGCCCTACTTGGTTCCTACAGCTTAGACCAAACCAATCCACTGCTGATGAAGCCAAGCCAAGAAGCAACATGTTAAAATGTATTCTGACAGAAAAAGAAAGAAAATCACATAATAAACGAGTTCTTGTTTTAACCAGGTCTCTGCTACCAGGTAACGGAGATGCTAGTCAGGGTGGTTCCTTCAAAACTGTGTGAGAATCATCGATACAAGAGCTGAACGAGATTGAAGAGAACAAGAAACAAACATTCTGCAGAAGAATGGCAGCAGGGCCGAGCGTCCAACCCAACAAACTGACAGTTTGTTGTGATGTGAGAAGACTCAAGGAGCCAGGCTGGACCACTGATAGAAGTCAATGGATGATGTGCAGCAGAAGGTGCATAATCGGGTTTAGAAGACGGGACAGAACTAATGCTCCTCCTGCAGACCACATGCCAGCGGCCTCACAGGTTACCGGAGGGTCACCTTCAGCACCAGAATACACTTTGGCACCATAGTCGCCAAGAAGGGATGGGAGCAATATAACCCACCACACCATCTAACTTTGCACACTGGATGGTATTAACCCTCAATGACCCTCAACGGGAGGTTTATTCAATGAGTCCAGAAGAATGAATCAGGCCCCTTGGCACTGGGCCTCCGTATGTTGGCTGGATGCCCCCCCACAACATCTGCCAGTACCTACACTCAGTAAAAAGCGGGCACATACCTTTCTCAGCTCCACTGTGACTTCATTCCGATGTCTTCTCATAGTCTGAAAGAGACGGAGAGTGGCAAGATAAGCAACGTTTGGTTGCCGTCCATCAAGTCTATAGAGGATGAGTACCCAACAGCCTCAATGAAGATTCATTTTAATTATGTTGCTCTTTAAACCATGATCAGGTTAAAAATCACATAAATGTTATCACTTCTTAGAAACCAAGTATTACTAATGCAAAAAAAACAGAACACATCAATACAAAATGCTGGTGGTTTGCATTATAAGATCAGATAAAACAGTTCCTTAAAACTGGGTAGTCATATGATGTTTATCCGCATAATTAATAGCAGGTATCGGTATGAATTGATCACTTTATCCCTCCATGTGACACTAACAATAGCCTATACAAGCCAAACGACCGCCAAAACAGAGAATACATCAAGAGGGGGTGGTGTGTGTGTTCAGGAGGTAGCTGGTTCCAATCCCACTGGCAAAGTGATTTCATCATTGCGCCTCCAGTTTCTCCAAGGACAGTCTGACCCTTCCTCAGATATTGGATAAAAGCGTTTGCTAAGTAAATAAAATGTAGAAATGTAATCAAGAAACAGATGTGGAACAGGCCGGCATGCGGGACAGACCCAGGCTGGCCGCTCCATCACAACAGGAAGCGGCGCTGGTGTCTGACCAAGCTTCTGCGGCCACCAGCACTGCAAGACACATTCCTACACAGCCACTGCGTGTCACACATACGTAGCACTCTCGCCCCCCCCCCTCCCCCCACAGCACAGTTTCCTACATTCCCAAGAAGCTATATAACACAAGATGTGAGCATTGCCCTACATAGGAGCATTTGGGGAGAAAATTCCTGACAAAACTTTACATAGATTTATTCCGGCGAAGTCAAAGGAGCACCACTGAAGGAGAACAGTCAGGACTAGGAGGAAGGAGGAAAAAAAACCCTGCAAAACACGGAGCTGGAAATAGGCTGGCTGGTGTTGGATCTCCTCAGACCTTGTGATGCACCATCCTGGTTCATGTTACAATCCTAAATAGTCACTTATATAATCAGGGTATCACAGCCATCTCTGAGGAGGTCACATAAAGATTGCAGATGAGCGACTTGTTAATCAAATCATGGGTTTATTTTTACAAGCACATTTTAAACTTAAGATCAGATGTTGTTCTGCAGGAATGGAACATCACTGCATCTTCCGGCTTCCTTCAGTTGCAAGTCAGCAGAGGATGTCTGACTATTTGAATGAAATGTCTGCGTTGTCTGCACCCAGATGACCCCAGAGAAAGGTCAAATTGACTGAATTCCGGGGTGCTGCATCACTCCCAAAGCTAGTTAACATAAAAAAGGATTAAGACAATCCTGGATCTCAGCAGGCCCACACAGCGTCCCAGTCTAAGGGGCGTTAGCGATCACAAACTATCAGGCCAAGTGGGAAAGAGCCCATGTCCAGCAGCTAACCACCTTTTCAGCGAGCCTGAAAGATGCTGACGGCACGTGGTCAGGAACAGGCTGGTCCTGGTTCTCCTGTTGACAGCTGTGTGGCTTCAGCGTTTAAAACGAGCATCAGCTGATAGCACACACACACACATATAAATTAATCGATGTATAAATGGGTAAATATCAATGTCTCGCAAAACTAAAAAGATAAAGAAATTAAGATAAAATAAAAAACACACATACTACAAGGCGTGCAAACATATTTACAATAAAAATTCTAAACAATTTTTGCAATGTAGTAGAAAAGAATTGTTGTCTAATGACATGATTATCAGAACAGTCTAGCACAATATGCTTTTCAGAGGGGTCCTATAATATCAACCTGGTGTAAAAAGCTAAATTTTTATATAATGGAATTTTTAATCTCCCCCACCCTGTGAAGAAAATAAACCCTTGCATTAAATGTGTCCAAACGCGTATGAAATTGGCCTTGATTGAATATTTTAAGCTATAGCATGCTCCTCGTAGGACGGACTTTTGTAATCAAACACTAATATCAATTAACTGCGATTCGAGGAATAAATAAAAGATAGTATACTTTTGGCCAAGTGATACAACCCCAAATATATGAATTCCAATATTAATAAAATCAATGTAGTTTTAAAAAATCTAAATCAAAGTTCACACAATCAAAATCTAGCTGAGGTTTTTTCAGGTTTTTTCAGGCTTTTTGAGGGTTAAAATAACAACTTCGCAAACAAGAAAAACAATCACTCATTGAAGCAACCACCCATGCTATTTGTCTGCTAGAAATACTGATTCTACAACCAAAGGACCCCAGACCTCCTCAAACCCTCTCAGGTTCCACTCAAATTTGTGCACAGCATATAACCAAACAAACCAATTTTCAAAGGCATACTGAACTACTGTCCCGCACGCCAAATAGTCTGATAGCTAAACATACAAATAAAAGCCCTTAGAGAAATCTTTGTGAGAAAAAAAAAGACAGAAGAGACACCGCAATATCCCACACACCTATGTATAACGTAGATATAATTAAACAATCGATATAGTGTTTTGCCACTACAAAACAATAGTGGTCTAAATCTGTGTTGGGGAGAGTTAAATATGATGTAGAGTTTTGACTAGAAATTCTTGCCCCATACCATTCAGCTGTCACCCTTGATGCTAGATTGCTTCACACTAGGTAAAGACGACACCCTACTGAAGCAGCGATGTGCCTTAAATGGCGTGGTGTTGAACTTCAAATTCTGCGAATCTGAGCAACATCAAGCTTCAAGTGTTACCTTTGTTTCATTAGCAGTCATTGCTTAAGAACCAGCCCTGGATAAACTAGCACTGTATTACATGTCAGAGCCTGAGCAGACCCTGTTGTGTACGCAACATGTCCCAGAAGGACTGTGCTGATGTCATCAAATGCGTTCTTCCAAAGGAGCTTGGGCAAATATCATTGTCAAGCCACACCATTGGCATATTCTATTAAAGCTCATTAGAAGGAATGTTTCAGGCTCCTTTCTTTACACACTCAAACACTGGGACAGCATAAAAGAGGCAGAATAAAGAGATAAACGTGAGGTAGCAGAACTGAGGTGCTGGATCTATCCATTAAGAATTCTACATCCCCATGGTTTTCATCCTTCTTTGAGGAAATCAGTAAATAGAAAAAGTATCTTTTAGCCATATCTGACCTAGTTATCACATGGGAAGACCATTACACAGAAGGTAAGGATCATCGCGGTAGGCATGTTGCCTGAAGTTCACACAATAGACAGGGTGACTGGTCAAAATGTTGCATTTCAGGGGGAAAAAATCCATTTTAAACTGGGGACTTGGACATTCTCAGCCAAGACCATTCCGCAACTTAGGGTCGCTTACAGATCCCATTTCTTTCTTATCACTGGTCTTCAAATACGTCAACTCAACAGCAATCAAATTTGACAAAGACAATATGATGACGTACTGACTAAAGTGTGACCAGTCAACCAAGATACCAGTATGGATCATCAATGCTGGACACAGGCCATCAACATCAGGGCTCACGATCTGATAAGATTCAAACCACTTCTTGCATGTAGACCGCCAGTAGCAAGTTTGCGTTATTGCCCTTAATCAACCGAGTAACGATCAAAATATCTAATTCAGGGGGAAAAAATCGTTTTTTCATAACTGTTTAGGCCAAACGGTGAAATTGGTTATATAAATATCTATACACGTAGCTTGCTACTACTACTAAATTAAAATTCGTTCTTTGTAAGGTGTAAGTAGCACACATGCACTTATAAGTGAAACTCGTAGCAGCACAATATTTAACAACTTAAGACATTACTCCAAAGGCTGGGTTCCATTTAAATTAAAAGAGCTGTGTGAAGAGGCCTGTAAACACAAGCTTTCCCCAATGCAATTAAGGCAGTGGACTGTGTTCGTATATCAATTTTAAGCATTTCACTAAACTTTATTTCCAAAATAATTGCCTCCTTTTAAAAGGCTACATCTTTGTCATATAACAGTCCTTTTAAAATATGAGTGAATGTGTTAAGGAATACAATTTATAACCAAACAAAAGAGTTGCTTAATTGTTCTGTGGTATTTTAGAATTCTATACTTGGGTTGAAATCAGGCTTTAAACCCCTGGAGGGTGGTATTTTCATAAACCTGCCGCAGGGTGACAGCACAAGCCACTAATTTCAGATACAAAAACTCACAATCAGTTTGATACTTATAAACCATTCGGCAAACCATTCCATTCTGTAAGTATGTTTTACCAAACACACAGCTAAATACAGGAATTTAAAGCTTCCTGCGACGTATCCAGTTGAATCCTACGGGGTTAATGAAGCCTGTTGTGCCACAATGTAATCCCAAAGACATTTGGGTTTGTCTTTTGAGAAAACTCAATCCTCCCCTACAAAATATTTGATAGAACCTAGAGCACTACTGCTGCTATCTGTGGCCATATGTGGACCCCAGCCCATGAGACTGACACCGGTTCTGCCACTGAAAAAACAACGTCCTCACATGTCTGCCTTTTCATCTCCGGATTTAGCACGTGATCTGTGAGTCTTGCATCTCCTCCTTTCTGGAAAGCAGAAGCGTTACGGGGAGGCTTGTGCAGTCATATTCAAGATTGCATTTCCTGAGCTACTTACTTTGCCAATGTAGACGGAAGGTAAATCATTTTGAGGTCAGAATGGACTACATAGGTTGGCTGTGACATTTACTCTTTTTAATCTTGAATCACTTAAAGGCTGCAGAAACTGAGGTCTGTTACCCAACTCATGATAGTTACAGACCATCTCACACCAATGGATAAAACCTCCTTTATTTTATTTTAACCTAAATAAACATGACATTCTGGATTAGAGGGGAAAAGCTTGAAACATACCCCACTGAAGTACCACACCAAACAAATATGGATGATGATGTCAACTGTGCCCTGAATGCAGTCATCCAGACAGGCCATGCTCTTTCCACCAGCAGCGACATGGGGGGGTTTATTGACAAGGTAAACGCAGGTCTGCCCAGATCTCTGCACTCTCACATTCCTATCTTTTACATGGTGTGTCAAAAGTTCTGGTTCAGCTTGCCTTCAGCTACTGAGACCATACAAGAAAGGGCACAGAGATGTACCAGACTGAGCCAAAACCACCCAACATCCCTGCATACAAGGCCCAGAAAAAGTTCATACTTAGACAGCACTTGTGGCAAAGTGTAACTAGCAAATCAAGCACACCGTTCAAGTGTGGAACAGCACAACACTGGAGACACTAGCCAGACAGCCCAGCACTAATGTCCCATCACAAGAGTGTGACTGATGGATTCTTTTAAACAAAGCCGGTTCACGATCATGTTAATCATTTATTTAATAAAATATTAAATATAATGAAATATTTATTGACTGACCTGAGCATATCACGAGCCAACACAACAATCAGACAGAATATAGACACTTAGATGCTCGAGCATGCACGTTCAAACTGAGTCAGGGCACCAAAATGGCAGGAAGTAAAGTGGAGACCTAAAACGTGTGTTTGGTTTACCAAAGCAGGCCTGCATGTGTCTGTTATAGCAACCCAACAGAAAGTCTTCCCTAAGGCGACTAATCCCCAGCTAACGGTCACTTACCTTCTCACAGATCATGCTTGTGCATTTATGCTTTCTAACACAGATCCTGCCCCACGATTGTGGGATACATCAGCAGCAAACGTCCATTAACTTATTCCTAGGCCATTTCTATATCAACTTGAGAGGAAATCCAGTCAGGAAAAGATGTGAAAATAGAGTGGAGGTGCTATTTGGGGACAGGATGAGAAATTTACATATCTTCCAAAATGACCATGAAGCACTCAAATGGCATTTCAGTCTGCCATTTCATCTGTGCCAGCAGAACTGACAGACTGAAAGCAAGAACTACCTTCAGCTCAGCAAATTCTGAACAAGAAGGGGAACCATCTTTTTTATGTTGTTACGGGAGCTGCTCAGTCCTTCATAATAGACGATGTGTTACCCTTTTCTGACTCGACGTACACTGGTTATGATGTTCTTGTACAAGGAATTGAGTTAGGAACTGTGAGAGTGCCTCTGCACCAAGTGTATTTGAAAATTAAACAATCGAAGGAAATAGCTGTTCTGGGATTATGCACTTAAGTCCACTGGGGTCGGACCTCTGCTTTTCATAATTTGTAAAATAGCAGGCCAACAAGCTGGCCTCCTGATCCTCGCATTCACATTATGGGATGTCTGAAAAGCTAACATGACATGTGCAACTGCCTGAATGCGAACCCCATTAAACATTTTTTTATCTCACTGTTCATCTGTGGTGAGTTGAAAAACTCACTCCACCATAACACACATTAACCACAGACTCTAAAACTGCCAAATCTCCCATTTTGAAGTACATTAAAATAACAGCACATCAGGTAAAAATCAGTAGCCGCTATAATCTGTAGAATCTTCAGTCCGTGTGCTGAGAATTACACACAACACGTTGCTCAGAAGGAAACTGAGGAGACAGAAAGGTACGCCAACACCGCTCTCTCAGCGGAGAACCTGCCCTGTGTCTAAAGAAAAGGTCTGGATGTAAATTCCTCCCACTTTGGAACATCCACATCTTTCCTTGGGAAGGCTTCTCTCAAAATTTGCGCTTAACGGGTGGTCATAGTTTACATGCGCTTATATCATCAATTAGAGCACAGCAAGGTGCATATGGTGGGAAAAAAAAACAGAAAACTGCATATTCAAATGGTACAGCTAGCATAAGTATTTGCCTTCTATTATAAAGCTAGAATTTTAAATACATTGCATACCACTAACACTTTACATTGCAGTCACACTCATTTAATGCACCTGCAGACGCGCTGTACTGACAACCCATCCCTGCACACCGCTGTCACAGTTTAGTTTAGCTGCTGCACATGTAACATGCGGCACCGCGCGTCAAGCCGAGGCTCCGGCCGCCGCGGCCCGACAAACGGGGCGCATTTTCTGTGCGCATATGTGTGTGTGTGGTGCGGATGCATGTCAAAAACGATGAAATACAACAGGAAGCCCCTGCGCAGGCTGACCCAGGGGGGACGGCACCTTTAAAGCCTGCGATGCGGTGCGCCAGTTGAGAAAAACATAATCCGTTGAATACAATTTCACACGATTTGCAGAAAAACTCTGCTGATGACGCTTCAACGTTAAGGATGGACAGACGACGACACGGCGAACCACACATTAAAAAGATCGATTCGCACATCCTTGGTGAAAGCGAAATACGTCGATTATCTGTAATCGTTTGTTAACCAGTAATAAAACCGGGGAAACCTAAAATACGAGCCGTTGAGATACCGGCACTTCGCGTGCTCAGGCCCGCCGGGGGACAAACCGGGTTAAGCGGCTAAATGCCGACGACTAGCTGCTAATAACCAGCTTTACCTACACCAGCGAAATTAACGACGCGGACGAAAAAGCTGCGCACAAATCCAGCGGGAGGCGCTTCTCCTTTGCCGGTTTAACTGGTTAAATCCGGCGTAGCATCCCGGCGTCGCTGCGCCCATCAGGCGCCATTTAGCCCGCAGTCCGCTCCCACACGGGCCTGTTAGCGCGGCGCCAGGCGGAGGGCCGTGCGCGGCTTGGGCTCGGGGTGCTTCTCGCCGACGCCACGGTAAGAAACGCTGCTGTCTGTAGGGACACCTTACTGAGAAACAGCCCCAGGCCGCGCCCGCATGACGAAGCCGGCGCGGGTGGTTTCCTGAACACTGACTCCCAGAGATTCAGCCCGCCAGCTTGTCACAAGGCCGGAGCTTAGAGCCCCCCGATCGCACGTTCCTTCTCCGTAACCCCCCCTCACTCCCACGGCCCCGCTCCTTCTCCTGCCCCCCCGTCTCACCTCGACATCGCGGCCCTTGTTCTTGAAGCTCTTGATGCGATGGTTCTCCAAGCCGGCGCTTTCTGCCATGGCTCTTTAACGCGCTGCGTCGTGCGAGTTGCAGTCCGGCGCTCCGAGCTCCTGTGACACCGAAGACCGAGGAAGATCGGAGGGGAGGGGGAAGCGGCCCGACGTGGGGGCGTGGCTCCGCTACGCCCGGAAGCTTGAGGGGCGGGGCCTGGCGGAGAAGCGCCGCGACGCAATGACGTCTTTAGGTGTGGAAGGGGCGGGGCTATATGACCACCGGCGTATTTAAACTGCCCCAGAGAACCGTCTTTCACAGTTAGGTCGACGAAGAAATGCTATACTGTTCCTTCATTCCCGTCCTGGAGGGCTTATTCAGCGCACTAGCTAATGGCCAGGTTTAGTAGATGTCTTTGAGTAGGGATATCGGCAAACATTGTTGGTCCTCCAGGAGCGGAAATGGGAAAGCCTACCTAAGGAGAGTGCAATCGAGTAGAAGAGAATATATACGAAGGGCTGCGGGTGGTTGCACAACTGACAACAGCTACTGGTTTGGGGAACCGCAATTAATGTTGTTCTGGTTCATCAGACACAATGGAGAATATAGACAATGATTCAGAAATATTTATCAATATTAGGTAGTTGGTAATAAATATAAATGGATTTTCATTCTGTGGAATTATAAATTAGGCCTTACTAAAAAAAAAAAAAGATGTCCAAAGCTTTTTTGATGTCTTCTTACTAGGCACTGTTGTAATGCATGTACAAGGCTCACTACATTTTGTGATGCGTTTTGCTGATTTTCTGTATTTCGAGTTTACCATTTTAATTTACATCTGCAACACGCGTCAATTCGACTACAAACTGCACGTCACTGAAAAACCCGACAGCACGCAAACTTTACACGGAGAGTGGAAGTGCAGTTCAAACTTGTACCCACGGGGACACCGTGTGGCCCCTATTATTATAGAATTCCCACAGCGTTAAAATAAGACACCACAACTGAAGGTTATTTAGAAAAATATTAGTAATACACACTGAATATCTGCATGCGTAACAGTGTAGTTATGTCGATAATGCGTAATAAATGTGCTGGATTGGTTATATTGAAATAGGCTTACTGATTGATCTTTTTATCAAAGAAAATGAAAATGTGTTTTACCTTGTACCGATTTTTTTTATCAAAGGAGCATGTGCAGGGCGTGGCACGAACGGCGCCCTAATTTTAATTAATTTAAAAATCCTAATATATGACCATCATTCCTCTTTATCTTAATGCCACATAAAAGTCGACGCTGTGTTATTTATTTGTGTGGAAAATGAGATGTGACAGTTACATACAGCATGTCTGTATGCCATGACAAAACGTCGACTTATTCCAGTCTGTCTCGCAGACAGGTAATATATGATCAATAAACTTGCTAGAGTTACTGCCCATAGCCTACTGACCAGGCAGTTATTAAACAACCTTCAGTTTGTAAATCCAGTCATGTCATGAATCAATAGTAAATTAGTTAACATTTTAAGTTCGCAAATAGTGACTATAGTTAATAGTAGCCATAAATTTAAAATCATGATTCAAAAACGGGCCTTATGATCTTGTACTATACAGAAGATGGACGGATCAATACTGTAACACAATTCAGTAAATAACCAAGGAGACTTTTGCTCATTCGCTTACGTAAATGTCCGGATGTTGCCTTTAATAACATGTGTCCAGCTTCACCGGTACTTCCTATGAATATATTTCCATACAAGGCTTCTGCAGCAGCAAATCCAAGAACAGTATGACAAGACTCAGCCCGGTGAAGTTGTACACAGCTGTAATGCACAATGCCCAGAAGAAGAGATGCAGAACCGGTTGCAGAGAGACTGGCACAGGGATGCAGTTCACTTCAGACTGGTGCAGCACTGGCTCTCAGAAGATCTGCTTCTCAAACATTATTTTGTCAAAACCGTGGGGTGGTGCATGGTTGAAATCACTGAAGCGGCAGTCTAAGATGGCGCTGTCATCCACTGCAATGGTGAGATGAGATCAATAAATGACTACAGAGGACCCGGAACAGAAGACTGTATTTGTGGATTCCCCACTCATTTTAAATACAAATTAAGTCTTACCTCTAGCGTGACAAACCAACTCTACTTCAAGTTCTAATAAACATTCTCTGGGTATTTCCATTAAATAATAATCTCTGATCTGTTTTTTCTGTTATGTACCAGCTATTTAGCAGGTGTTTCCCATCAAACGTTTTTCGCCTCTAAGAGCAGCCCAATTGCTGAGTGAATACCACTGTTTTCCTGTTCCTCCAGTGTTATGCATTTGACTAATGTCCTTGCAGAGTCCCAAAATGTGATATAAACCTGTTATTTTGACATTCTGGGGACCATTTTTTTGGTCCCCATGAGGGGAAATTCAATTTTATAAAAATCCATGACTGCAATCAAAAACTAAAAATGCCAAAAGACTTGTATTTTGTTTGGTTACTCAAGGTTAGGGTTAGGGCTGGGTAGGGGTTAAGGTTGCTGGGATTTGGGTTTTGTCCATTGAAATGAATGGACAGTCCCCACAAAGATATTGATACAGGTCTGTGTGTGTGTGTGTCTGTGTGGTGGAGTTTGTATGCTCTCTTTGTGATCAAGCAAGTTTCCAAGATGGTGATTTGTGTTGATCCTAAACTGTCCATATTATGTGCATGTGTGACATCTTGTTGAGTGTGTGGCCTGTCTTGTACTCTGCAATACCTGGGATAAGCTCCAGGTTTTCCACAATCCCACTTTGAATGAAGTACTTATGCAAAATGGATCAAGGATTTATCGCCACCTGGTGGCACAGATAACAATGCACCTTATGAAGCAGAAGAAGTTGTTTCACAATGATCGTCAGCATTGTCAAGAAGAGTTAGCAGAACAGTTAGCTGAAATACTTTACCATATACAACAGGGAAAACTGTTCCATGGATTCCTGAGGCTGGACAGTGCATGTTCTTTCCATTCAAATACAAATTCAGATCAACATGGTCATATGTTATGCCCTGAAAAGGGATTGGAAAAAAGTAGAAGAATTTTTATAAAAAGCACTTTGTTATGCTTCAATGAAAAGATTCCTTGTAAACCCACTGAGTCATTTTAGAGAACCAGACATGGTTCAGGCCATAAAATGAAAACCCCTCCCTTTCTCTCCATTGGCCAATTAAGTTGGAATATGCAAAATGTTTCAAGAAAAGTCTCAAGCCTCAATTTTCCAGGAACACCTCAATTAACTTATCCAATCACTGACCTAATGTCCGTCTTCTTCAGCAATCTTGGTTATTGTCATGGCAACAGCGGACGCTCTGTTTATGTATAATGGACTTGTCTAGCAAGATGTTCTGATGTTAGATTCAAAGTTTTGTACAACAAACTTTTGTTTAGCTCTTGGTCTAATTCTAACCTGCACATCCAGTACCTATGCTGGCTCCATGATGGCTGTATGCTTGTAATGCATCGTCTGCCTCACTAATATTTAATAAAAATGGCCAAAGGAAAGACAGGGAAAGCTTTTGCCTCAGAACTCATTTGCAGGCAACATAGTTTCTTGCACGCACGCAGTCCTCCGATTCCCACACCTACGATTTTTACACAATGTGGCTTTCATCATGTCATGAAGGAGAGGCAGTATCAACTATATATGGAGGCACTACATTTCTGAATGACCCCTCAGCCCCTGTAGTCACTCACCACAATATCACCCTCTCGTGGTAAGCTGTTGGCTGCTAACCGATTCTTCTCCTCATTGTTATGGTACACTGAACCATCATTTCTGAGGACTAGACTGTGGGCATCCAGTCCCATAGGGATCTGATTGAGGTTAGCTTTTGGAGTAGCCACACCTACACCCCACAATCCTGCAGAAGACAGCGGTGGAACATCCCATGTGAAAACATGAAAAGTGTCCCACACCAGCAATGACAGATCCCACCAAAGATAGATTAGAAACATTGAAAATATCTTAACTGTGTATTATCCGTTGAGGAACCTGGATGTTTTGACAGGCAGTCAAATTCACACACTACTACCCCAGCTACAATAACTGCAAAACCTACCCATGGAATGAATCTTGATCTCAAAGTAGCTCTTGTTCTGATGTAGTGGAGCATTGGAAAGGCAGCCACCCGTACCGCATATCCGTCTACCACTCTTAATCACAACCACATCTGAACCTGTAACAGACGGTTAAACAATAAACACTCTAACGTGTTCTTACGCAGCGTATTGCAATCGTATTCAGTAGGCTATTTAACTTAATCGTTCTTTATTACTATAGCTAAAAATGAAAATAATTTCTTATAAGCGTGAGGTGAAGTAAACCACCTATTGTCATACTAACGTTGTATTTCCAAAGTTTGTCTTTAAAAGCTAAAACAAATCGCTTTCGATTCTGCTGTTTACTAACCTTTGAACTAGTCTGGTACGTCAGGAATACCTCTGATACAATGATTACTAATACTCGATTTTAAGTCTGAAACTTTTCTCTCCAGCCCATTTCACTTTTTTCACCAGTACGTCTTACTAATTAATCTTTGCAGACCGCAGCACTGTTTTACGTTGGAATGAGAGACAGAGTAAGGCTTACCCATATGCTGCGTGTCTAACTGAACTGCAGGCATTTCCCGAAGAGGTACATGTCCAGGCCTCCTGTCTGCACAGCAGCCCAAAATGCAGGAAACAACCGAGGCCATTTGACAGGTGACAAGCAGGACAGCCAGAAGCGGGACCGGCACGGCGGAGCGCAGCGGCTTCCCGGCGGAGTCCTGGGAAATTCGAGTCCGGGGGAGGGCGCCCCCTAAGGGACGAGAAACAAGAGGCTCCGCGGCCGTAACTGACAGGTACAAGGTGTTCTGTTTAATGTTTAACATGATGATCATTTAAGTAGTTAATTTGTTTCGGTAAAACAGTGACTCCGTTGCGAGAAATATGACACAAGTATGAAAATATACTTCCATAGGAATGACACACAGTGCTGTGCTTACTTGCCATAGCCAGACGGTGGCATTGGAGGGACAGGATGCCGCGTCCAACACACAGCTTCACTGCGGCCCTGAAGCGGTTAATATTCCCTGCGAAAGGTCAAAGTCTGCAGGGTAACAAGCGCCATGATCGCTTTCTGCTGTGACTGGGGACGGCTGGAACGTGAGATCCTTCTGTATTCTGTATTTTAAGCGTACGGGGTCTGCAGTAATTATTCGGAAACCAACCCAAAGTATGTACGACTTGTTTGTAGATAGCCATATTGATTTCTTTTTCTGACAGGGCAAAGAATTCCGCTAGCTAAATATTAACCTCCTATATACTGCAGATATGCTCCGGAAATACAAGCGTAGGCTGATACCAGTAACGTGGCTAATGTTTACATGTCGCGGTCCATTTATCTGTGTGTTTCGGTCACCTTGAAGTACAATTTAATTATTTTTCTTTATGCTAAATTCGTGTTGCAGCTCGGTGGACTGCATAGTGAATTTCTGACGAGTAATCCATCCATCCATCCATCCATCCATCCATCCACCTATCTATCTATCTATCTATCTATCTATCTATCTATCTATCACCCAGCAATGGAGCTTCTTGAAGAAGATCTTACATGCGCGATCTGCTGCTGTCTGTATGAAGACCCCCGAGTCCTTCCTTGTTCCCACAGCTTCTGCAAGAAATGTTTGGAGGGTATCTTGGAGGGCAATAGGGGGCCCTTGTGGAGACCACCCTTTAAATGCCCCACTTGCCGAAAAGAAACCCCCCACAACGGTGTGAACAGTTTGCAAGTGAACTACTCCCTTCGCGGGATAGTGGAGAAGTACAATAAGATCAAGATCATGCCGAAGATGTCCCTTTGCAGGGCGCATCACGGACAGCCGCTGAATATATTCTGTGCGACAGACTGTAAACTTATTTGTGGGTTTTGCGCAACAACTGGGGATCACAAAGGGCATAAATTTAGTGCTTTACAGGAGGCGTATGAACAAGAGCGGGTGGCGTTTGAAGAGCTTTTCCGGAGTTTTGAAAGTTGGCACAGCACCGACATCCTGTCCTGTTTGGACTCTTTGGAAACGAATAAAAAGAAGTCTCTGCAGGCGGTGTCCAGAGACGCCGACAGGGTGACGGAGTACTTCGACAAGCTGGTCAAAATCCTGGAGCAAAAGAAAAACGAAATACTCTCGGATTTCGAGACGTTGAAGCTGATGGTGATGCAGGCATACGACCCGGAGATCAACAGGCTGCGAGCGGTGCTGGAGGAGCAGAAGCGCGCGCTCAACATCGCCGAGGCTTTCAGGGAGGCGCCCGACCCGCTGTACTTTCTCCAGCAGATGCAGGAATTTAGGGAGAAGCTAAAGGTCATTCAGGAAACCTCTGTACCCTCTCGGACATGCATGGATGTGGGCCCTCCTTTGAAAACTTTCGACCTGAAGACCTGGGACTCCGTGAGGCTCAAAGATGTGGACAAACTGGCTGCTCCTCATGAGAATAAGGCACGACGTGTCTCAGCTACTGGCTGTTGCAGGGTGCTGTGGGCTCTCGTCATGGCTGCATGCCTTTTTCTTTGTGCACTTTTCTTTTTAGCGTCCCCAGACCTGTCCTGCATGAGTTCCGTGAGTCATCCGTACTTACCTGCGGCAAATGACCTGGCCAGTTACGCGACCCAACGCTGGAGCGAAGCAGCCGCCGTACTTCTGGTTCTGTTGGAATTATTGCAAAAACTTGCATTTGATTTCTTGGATATGACAGTGGATTTTATGTGTTATTATAAATTACTTTAGATTTGCATGTCCACTGTATGTTTACATTTGAAATGACTAAAAGTAGCGAATTACATATTATATCATTGATTCTTTTATGAATAATATGAATTGTAAGGGAATTTCCTTAGAATTAATTGTTTCTCAGTTGTGTCGGGATTCCTCTGCTGTTGTAACTTTTGAGGGTAGAAAATCCCGATACACTATAGCCCCACTTTCAAAATTGGAATCATTATATCAAAAGAATCTTACACAATAATACTCCAAAGTGAAAGATTTTGTAGTAACTGTACTGAGCCCATGAGAGTAACCGACACTGATGAGGTGCAGTATACATTGTGAATTAGCTGGTCCCTGTATTTAAACAAACAGCTGGTTTTTAGTCTGTTTGTACAGTTATGATATTTCTGTAAAACACATAGTCAGAGATCTGGGTGGCTCAGGAGGATAGAGATCAATGTTGGTTTGTCAAAGGTCTTGAACTCAAGGCTGAGGCTGACGATAACAAATTCTGTAAATCAACCTAGAGGATGTATTGTTTAAGGATACAACAAACCTTCTGATATGGTGAATTTGTTTCTGCCGGTGGTACTGAAGTTTATATGTGATAAATGAATGTTCTAAAACTTCCAATGGTTTTTTTGGTTACACTTTTCCTCACATTTTTGTTTTTTTAAAGGAACATCTAAAGGGTTTTGATGACTGAAATGTAGCTATAGGGACCACAGTTCTGCAGGTAGGCATTTTGCAATTTGTATGCAACCTGTGAGAAAACACCCCTTTCCATTAATTGTGCAAGTTTGCATATTGTGCCCATATTAACTTGAGTTTTCGTTCACCAGACTGGGAGAAGCTGCTCAGGTCCATTGCTGATGGTAAACTGTGGCAATCATGTGGTTTGGGGGCTCTGTAATTTGTCCTGTGCTTTCTGTGGTTGACCAAAGGATCCCTAAAGTGCAACAGATTCCATACAACTAATCAGCTAAAAAATAATGGGGCAAAATGTCTTAATATTCCAACAATGTGAAAATGAGGCATGATGTTACATTGCATTACATTTCAATGGTAATTTGTAAAAGTACAGTATGTACTTTATCAATCTCAAGAAATTAAAATATTGCTTGGAAAGTGTCTAGTTAGCATATTCTTTCCTGAAAAAAAATTAAAGGAAATGATGATGCCTCAAATTAGAACATTTTTGAATGTAAGAATAAGTTCTGAATTTTTTCCTATAAAAGGGGAGGGTTTACTTGAACTGGTAGTTGTTTAAAGGAGAATGGAAAATATATCCATTTTTTTCTTGCTGTAAAAGACCAACTATACATTCCTTGTAGCAGAGAAATGACTAACTTTAGATTTATGTGCTGATGGAAGACCAACTTAATATATTAAAGCAGTGATTTGTTTACAAATAGTAGTTTAAAATGGCCAACACTTTAAAAGTGGCAGAAAATATTGTCTTATTCCAAGTATAGTTCACAACCAGTTCTTAACAGTAATGTAGTGATGTCCAGCACAGGCTGTTATTGGATAATGGATGCATAACAACACATTTCACAAACTTGGCGATGTGAAGCTTCAGTGCCCGCCCTCATCTCAGAGTGAGGCTTCAGTCCCCATCCCCATCTTGGTGTGAAGGTTCAGTGCCCACCCCCATCTCCGTGTGAGGCTTCAGTGCCTGCCCTCATCTCGGAGTGAGGCTTCAGTGCCTGCCCCCATCTTGGTGTGAAGGTTCAGTGCCCACCCCCATCTCCGTGTGAGGCTTCAGTGCCTGCCCTCATCTCGGAGTGAGGCTTCAGTGCCCGCCCCTATCTTGGTGTGAAGGTTCAGTGCCCACCCCCAGCCTAGTGTGAGGCTTCAGTGCCCACTCCCCAGCCCAGTGTGAGGCTTCAGTGCCCACTCCCCAGCCCAGTGTGAGGCTTCAGTTCCCGCCCCCAACTCTACGTAACGTGATAATATGCTTTTGCGTGGGTTTCCTTCAGCAGTCCAAAACAGTATGGAGAATCAATCTTCCACTAGCAACTTTTGAAACTACACTTGAGCCATGCCAATATTGTAGGTTTTTATGCATCTTTCTTTTATCAGCTTATCCTACTTAGGGTCACAGTGCAGGTGTTTTGAATTTATCAGAGTACCACCTCAAAAAGCACTGTAGCTGTTAACTACTGTAACCTTTTTATTAGGTACCTGGTACTGGGTGCGCTACCAAAGGTTGCTGGCAGATCCAGAAGACACTACTGATATTCGCGCCAGGCTCAATCTCTTAATCTCAACGGTAAACCTTGTTGCAGATGGTTTATTGGCGCCTCAGTTAAAGAGGATTAACTTGGCAGGTACCAGGCCTCTCCCAGTGAAAGGTTTAAACCTCTTGTTTACATTAGCTTTATCAGTCGTCGATCCTGCAGAAATGGATAGCCAAATTTTATTTGTCTGGGGTGGGCAGGGTCAGAAATCACAGGACACACATTTCATAATTATCAAGACTTCAAGACTTTTTATTGTCATTGTACAGTTGCCTGGACAACGAAATTAGCTGGCAAGACCACAAAGATGC
>JAOYFF010000036.1:13995982-14014767 GCA_025773925.1 Cryptomyrus ogoouensis
GTCCAAGACAGATCCTCGGAGATGTGGGTCCCGAGAAACTTGAAGGAGGACACCCTCTCCACATAGTCACCTTTTATAGAGGGGGGGGGGGGGGGATCAGCTTTTTTTTTATGCCATAATGGTTTAAAACATTTGCGTGCCATATTAGAATGGAAGTAGGGATAATTACCACAGTAAGAAACAAAAGTCTGATGTGTGTTTTTGTATATACAAAAGTGGATACTTATTGTATAAACTGAGAACTAATCTACTAAACCTTTCAGTGAAGTGTCAATGTAAAAGGGTTAGCAGTTAATGACTATTTTAAATGTATTAAAATATCTGCATGGTTTAAATGTTACACGTTAAGAGTACAAGAAAAATCATCTTTGAATTATAAAGTGAGGATTTATTTGAAAGTAAACAAAATACAATGACATTCACATTAAAAAGGGTTGTTTCTCCCTTGTGAGTTTCCTTTGGTTTCACTTCGTTCACTGGGCAGCCAAGTAATGGTACCCAAAAGACAATTACCTCTGTTCTATAAGACACAAACTGCCATTTACCACACAAATACCATTAGACAATGAACTCAAGACTTTTCTTTTAGTAATTGGTGTGTAAGAACTGCATGACTGCCCTTTTTGAAATCACTTGATGAGGAATGGCCAACAGATGGCAGTGGCTAGCTTTTACTCCAGCAGCACGAGCAATACTGGAGGCATCAGCAGGGTTTGAACTCCAATATTTACGTGCTGCTACAGCATGGCGGCCAGACGCGGGATGAAGACCTGTGCTCAGTCTGCTTTTCTAGTCCTCCCACACTGCTTTACATGTGTTTTGCCTGTTTGCAATGAAGGAAGTCTATCCAGGCATTACTGAGGCAGCACAGGACGGTCTGCGTCCCAGTAACTCCCACAAACCATTCTGTGCTGCTACAGCACTACCAGACCTCACTTAAGCAGATTCCCAGTGTTGAAGTCCACCTGCAAAATAGGGACAGTAAAACATGAGATCGGTCAGTCCAGTGCAGAACAGACACACACATCATTTAATACATTTTCTGTGGAACAAAAAGTGATCTAGCAGCACCAAAACCAATGCTAACAAGTCTCATACACGGCTAGTAAAAATACATCACATCAATTTATATAATGATGCCACCGCTTGACTGTCAAGGTCTAATTAGTAATATTGCAAAACCCTGATAAAGAAATTCACAACACTCAAAGACATCTATAAAATTGTCATACTACTACTTCCAAAAAAAAAAAAAAAAAAAAACACAAAACACACAACACACAACATAACATTTTATTCACTACTAGCGAAGGGCATTTCAGATAGAAATGACTAGTCAAATTTCACCAGTTACTACTGGAATATTTGATTAACCTTGGTCATTTACAGCAAATAGCGATTATTTTAAATTATACAATACTAACAAAAAGAGCTCATGCAAAAA
Source organism: Cryptomyrus ogoouensis (assembly GCA_025773925.1). Taxonomy (NCBI): domain Eukaryota; kingdom Metazoa; phylum Chordata; class Actinopteri; order Osteoglossiformes; family Mormyridae; genus Cryptomyrus; species Cryptomyrus ogoouensis. The sequence goes on from JAOYFF010000036.1 coordinate 13,997,427, forward strand.
CTTCTGAACGAATAAACCAAACTTAAGACAATAAAACAAGCATGCTTTATTTGCCATTTACACAAGTACATGTACATTAGAACACTTCTTTTCGCTGACCCCACCTTGCTCTCCATAGCTTAAAGGTCACAGTGCAGGATCAGCTAACATGCAGCGCCCTTGCAGCTGGGGGGTTAAGGGCCATGCTCAAGGGCCCACATACACGTGACTGTTCTATCGAGGCTGGGGCTCACACCGGCAATCATCTGATCACAGGCAGAAACTTAGCCCGCTAAGCTACTCACCACGAACTTAAGTGACTCAACCGCTGTATGTGTATTCCAGCCTACGGGGGGGCATCTGCCATACCAGCACTACACTGGAATGGCACCCAGATTTATCCCTGGAATTTTGATTATTACTTCTGCCAAAAATAGTAAGTCAATAAAAAGGTTCTAATGTATACAGAATCCTGTACTCTGCAATTTGCAGAAATTGGCTAACTATACAACAAACCACAAAGAATATTCAAGTGTCATAAATTAAAACAGCAGTAGCAGGCCATACTCTGGTAAAAGACCAGAAGTCTGCAGACCAGACGTCTGTAGAAAAGTGGTTCTCAAACTCTCTTGCACCATGACCCAATTTTTACCATGCCAGCTCAGTCACAGCACTATGTCAAGTATAGGTTTAAATTAACACCATGATCAAGCATACAGTTTACTCTGCAATTTGTACCCATCAATGCCTATCGCACAAATCTAATTCGATGTGCCACTGAATTTTAAATTAAGCATGTGTGGTTTGACTTCTTGGATTGGTTAAGTGTTCACTAGTGTTGTGCAAAGCATTTGCAGACTGTAGACCTGTTAATATAGGTTAATTCTAGGATTGAGGCTGGGAAATCTGATCGTGGATCAGCATAGGGGCTTGCTAGTTTTTAAATGCTTACATTTCCAACTGTGCCTCGCGACCCTTTCAGAACTTGCCACTACCCAAATTTGGGTTGCAACACAGCCTGAGAATTGCTACTATAGAATATATAATAGCTGATGTTGAAAACGTTCCCCAACAGGGCTGCCGTGATTAGTCAATGCAGCTGATGACATCAAGGCTGAAAATCGGTGCATCGTTTAAATTTTTTTTAATTTTTTTTAAATAAAATTAACCCTTTTGATGTCTGAAATGCTTCATTACAATGAATGTTTTCCTTCAATATCACTATGTAATTATGGGAGCACTTCAAATTATCACTAAACAAAAAGGTGATTTGTACACTGTGCAAAGTTTCGATGACATACCATGGCGGCACTAGCACTATGCACAAGCACCTGAAAAGAACACACACAGGCACTATACTGGATGATGGACTACCAGAAGAAGCAAAAATACCTTAAATGTTGTCGTTTCATGTTTTTTTAATTATTATTAGTACGGTGAGGTTTTTAAACATCTTTTGTCCTTATAGTCACCAAGTACATTTTTTAAAGCTATACTGTTGTCTGCCTGCTATCTTAGAATCTTCTTAGAACAAGAGTTTTAGAAAATTTGAAGACGACAATGTTAAGGACTTATTCCACATTGATTGACAGTGCCAGTGTATTTGTAAGCGTTGGTCTTGTTGGAACCAGTGTTAAAAGTTCTTTTAAAATGTGATTGCTTTCTTGACTTTCGTGCTTATCACTTCCATGATTTACCAAAAGTCGCATGTGGCGTGCACTGCTAACCGAACTTAATAAGCATAAGGGTACACTCGTTTTATACAGATTATTTCAACTTTTGGGCATCACAAAATACCTCTCATTATTATTTTAGGCATACTACTAATCTTCTTATCGAATTGTGAGCTTAAGGTACGCATACTCCCAAAAAGCCGGAATCTGTTGTCTAAAGCCTTGCAATCACAAATAGTTTGTTCTTGTCAAAATAAAACCAACAACTGGTCAATTTTATTTTCAAGAAGAAAACTGATCATTTAGATTAATCGATGAATCAGTAAAATAGTTGACAGATTAATTCTTACAATTACAGTTAGTGGCAGCCCTACTCCCCACCCACACACATTTCAGAATCTCGTACATGAATTTTGTTGCATTTTCATTCTTTAACTGAGCATCTAATGTATGATTTCACAAAGACATACCTATTCCAGTGGGTAACCACATGCTTTGAATTGCACCAAGTACTAGTACTAACATACCATTTGGACGGCAGAAATCAAAATGCAAGCCACAAGTTTTATGAACAACTGAACTTCAAGTTTACTTATCTTGTTACATTCCAGATTAGGTTTGGTCTTTTTCGCAACAGAGGTAATGGAAACTCGCAGCCAGTTTGCTAGACAGCTGAATATCTCAATGACACCAAACATATGGGTAAACCTACTTATTTGCACGTCAACAGGAAGCTTTAAGGTTATTGCATAATTCCCAATGGAATATACTTATGAACATGATTTTTAATTTGTCAAACTGTTCTCATGGGGAGTTCTCATAGCACTGCTCTCATGGCATTCTGCAAATGCTAAATTATCATGACAAAAAAAATCTGGGTTTGACTTTTGCATGGTCCTTCACTTGAGTATTTATTACTCAGCAGTTTACTCATGTTTCACATTCACATGTTTGTCTGCTTAATGTACTTTAATAACTATACAGGTCATGTTGTTTATGGCTCTAAGTGTACATTTGTCTCAAACAAGATCAGAAGCTATAAAATACAGGTAAGCTGAAAAGGGACAACATCAATATTTGTTACGCTGAAGTACACAATGGCAACAATGACTGCAACTTGCCTAAGCTGGCCCAAAAAAAACATCCAGCAGGTTTTCATTGTCATTAAAATTTCACCTGGGTTTGCTGTATACAAATATACAACTTGGATGTGTTTGCACCTCCAAACTATTTTAAGCAAAAAATTCCAAAAATTAAGAGACAAAAAAATAAATACTAACTATAAACATCTTAAATCCACACCAATTAGATGAATTTTGTACTTTAGGATGACATTCATATAGCATCTGCAATACAGGCCATATCTGAAACAAGACATTACTACAAAAATGAGTCAAAAACACATGGCACATGTACTATTCCATATACGTTTTCCTGATTTAATATATTCCTTCTATCCAAAAATCTTTAACGCTTATTCCAACCATGCCTTGAAAACAGTGGAAACTACATTTAGCCCAGAAACTTCACTCAAGTTCTTTGCCTTGGTAAATAATCAGCTGCCAACGGCATTTTACCAGATAAATGGTACTGAAGAGTAATGCCTTGGGTGAGAGGGGGATTGTGTGAAAGTATATGTACACAATGAAATGTGCTACTCTTCCTCAGCCCCCATTAGCACATACAACAATGTTCAGGCCATGTATTGTCTATTGCATTGGATACAAGGAAAGATCACACAATAGCGAAGGAAAGTTACTATGAACGTACGAGTGAAAAAGATTAATAATTTCATATTGCAACGGTGTAATGACCAACATTTAGAGTTTCTTCGTTTTACTCACTTCAATGCCAATAATGTGCAAAAAATACCCATTTTTAAAAACTGATGTCTATTTAGAATATACACTCCCACTGATGTAGGGCTGAGTGATATATCAATATTATATTGCACGTGCGCAATAATCACCAGGGCTTCAGATGACTTGCGAAACAATTGCCAAAATTATACTGATTACTAACTTTTGGGTGTCGCAAACCACATCTCATTAATATTTTAGGCGCACTAGTCATCTGCTTACCAAATTGTGGGTGTTTGTATAGTACCGACAAGCATGCATCTGGTCAAATGTTTCGCCAGTCATCTGAAACCCTGGTGATTATTGCACATGCACAATATAATATCGATATAATGTCAGCCAGCCCTATGCTGATGCTATATTGCCTTTAACATTTAACATCTAAAATTACTGAATCTAGACATATATATGCCCAAATGAAAAGTTAAATTTCAAACAGGACAGAATGAGTTTTAAGTGCCATATTTTGCTAACGCACAGCAGACAGTTTGGGTAGTTTATAAAATGCATTTGCTTTGTACATAATACACCATTACCCCCAACTTCATTTCAATTAAAATTCATTTTGAAAGTGATGTGCACAAAGAAATTAAGATTACTAAAAGGAAGGGGTTTATCATTTTCTTCAAACTAACACACACTGACGTCAGGAGTGATGTTTCAAGCTTCTGTTATAGGTCTGAAACAACAAGATATCCTGTTAATGTCAGATGCCTGATTTTTATACTAGATGATAATCAATGAGTATAGGTGGCCTGCTTGTGTGTATTGCAGCACACATGGTATTAATTTGAACAAAACTGTGGTGGTAAAGTTTAACTTGACCAAACTGCTTTGGTACAAGTACAAGTATCAAATCCAGTAGGTAGCATGAGGAAAACTTAGATATGAAGCTGAATCCCACTAGCACATTTGGCTTTGATTATTCACTCAAAAATAATTTAGCGAATAGCTTTAAAAATCATGTCAAATTTTGCTAGAAACTAAACCATAGGAAACACCACCTACAGACAATGATTCTGAAGCAAAGGGGAAAGGGTATTTTTATATATATTATATATATATATTATATATAAACAGGAATACAATAAACTTACCGATTAAACTGACTTAAGAGATTTTGGAAAATTTGAGTTTGATTTTGTACATATCTGAACACTGTCTCATTACCAAAAATATACATTTTATAAAAATTAGTTCCATGTGATATGATGCAACATCAATATATCAATTTTAAGCCCACTTCCAAAATTGAAAATGATTCAGGTGATTTTAATCAAATTCCTCCACATATCAAATAACAAAAACGTGAAGCCTATAAATTGATTAAAGTCAGACGACTGGACCTATGCAAGGTTTGGGGTGATTGTTGAAGTAATACTACCAAAATTTTCTGCAAATTTAATTTCCTTCCCATATTCACACTTACGGTACACAAAACTCCAAAGCCTTACTTGTCCTCTGAAAGTACTTACTGGAGTGAATGAATACATACAAAAACAGTTAAAAATAATTCTACAAAATACATTAGGGAAAAAAATCTGCGGCTAATCTTTAGCTCCTAGGTTTTTAATTTTTTTTTTCCTTTTTATTTACCTTCAATCAAGATTAAGCAGAGACCTTACATGTCCTCAGTGAACTTGAAAACTGAAGGTCAGCTGAACGCATATGGCCTTAATCACAATTACTGGCAAATTTTGAGTCTGCCTCATCAAATTGCAAGACCAAAAGGAAGTCAGGTTTTCTATTAAGCCTACATTCAATGAACTCTCTTTGAAGGTGTGTGTGGGCCACGAGCATCGTGGGACGGGGCGGGGGGACAGAGTGGTGAGAAAAGCTATATTTTTAGGGTGAGAATAAAATGCTGCTTGTTACCAGTACACTCTGAAGTAGATATGTAATATTATTAAAAGCATAACAAGGGCAAACCCTAGTGGAGCCTTTGTATTCATGTAGTTGGACAGTCACTATTAGGTGGGGAATATTGCTGACTGTGATTACGTGAAATGCATAACCATACAGATATCAGTGATACCCATATCCCCTACAAAGAGACTGTCTGGAGTTTACCATATAGGTAAATTTCTGGTCCATGGGATTTTCAAAACCTTCCACCTAACAATTTTTTGCATATTTTAATATCTAGACATATGAACTATCCACAAAAAAGGTAAACATCAGTTCAGATGCAACATTACAAGACTGTCCACTGTTTTAATGTCAGGTCTTGAAAATGCCTGTCTCCTTGCTTACCACAGCCTTCAGTCTCAATATTATCTATCAGAGAAAAGGTTATAGGAAACTAGAAACACATTAAGTGCACACTGCGCCTGTTTCCTAAAAACCCAGAGAAGCCACTGTGCTACAAGTCTGACGTGTTAGGCTTACAAAAACCCATAACTGCATTTACACCTCATCCAATTACCAAAAGTCAAATGAATCACTATCTTTTTAAAACACTGTAGCCACAACAACTCACAGAACTCAGAAATGAATGCAGGCCCACAAGAGTAATGATGCGATCATCAACTATGAGTGGATCTCTCGCCAATGACTCATTTCAGATTTTTTAAATATATGTAATAATGCAATATTAAAAAAAAATAAAGGCAGCACACCACACAGATGTGTACATTTTTCAAAAACATTACACTGCTAAAATAACATGGCTTTACTCAAATTACTGTGCAGGATTTTACTGATATTTTCACCACTTTTATCATAACTAATATTACCAAAACAATGATGTGATACGTACGATAAGTATATGAATTTTAATTTAAGTCATGTCGCCATTTCTATTATTCTGGAAAACATAAAACAAGAAACATTCAATTAATTTCTTGCCACTTCAACACCAAAGAATTCCACAGAACATAAAATGTGTAACAGAGCAAAGGGCACAAGCTTACAAGACAGATAACAGGAATCACAGGGGGGCCTTTCCTGCTACTTCATCTGTTGACAAAGCACAAATTCATTTAATTGTCAATTCCCAAGACTTAAAAATAGCAGAATTCTTTATTCCAAAAAAGTTATGCATTTTTCCTATTTTAAGTCAATCAAGGTCACAATCTAACAGTGCATTTTTAAGTTGTGTGAGTGCCTAACTATGGGGAAAAAAACTTTCAATAACCTTTAAAAGGGAACTGAAATCTGAGTTTCAAGATCACAGTAAATTAAATATGCAACACATACGTCAAATTTTAATTCCAAATTGCCAAAAAGAAACTGACTCTGACTAATAAAACTAATTTACACCTAAAATTGAAATGTGTAAACATTTCTGCATTTCAGACCTCATGTGTTCATTACTCCACTTATCGCTACTCACATCTTCATTAGTCTAAAAACTATATTTAACTCAGGTCTGCTTCATTAGAACAAACCAGGTAACATTATGAAAAACTTGCGCCAGTTCTGTCAATTCAGAATATCATGGTATTGAAAAATACAGAGAAATGCAGCCAAATATCAATTTAAACTGATTTTAAATATTAAAAAATTATACTTCTTGCATATGAGTGTCCAGCAGTGTCAGATGAATTTTAAAATAATTTTTTTTTTTTTTTAATTAATAAATTTTTAAATTAAATTTTATAAATTTAAGTTAGTAGCCATCCAGTGCTTTCTTCTTTGCAAGCTACAGAACGTAGCGTTCCATTCCATTCTGTAGACTGCAAAATACTGTTTTAACTATACATTACCCATATGAATTAGCCATTTTAATAAATTAATTATAATGCACTAACTACAAGACATTAGGAAGGTTTCACAAAAAAAAAAAAATTAGTACCGTACTCCAAGTTAAACATCCTTCTTAACTCCAAGTTTTATATCAAAAGACACTAACAAGAAAGTTGTATCGAGCCCACTTTATCATTGAACTGGACAACAAAACTACACTGCCATCTATGAACCACAGGGATTTAAAATATGACGTAACAATCTTAATGGAAACTTGCTACAATAAATGGTGGACAATGTGTACCATGTTTTCCTTATATCCCACAATTTATGAGGAAAAAAATGAAAAGTTCTTAATCACAACTGAATGCTACAGTATGACTATGTTACAACTTACTGTCTATTATATTAAACAGGCATATAGAAGAACAGTACTGTAAAACTCCACTCTTCAAGGATCAAATAGAACAAATTCACACATTTTGGCAACAATTCCTAAAATTTCTAAAACTTCCATATTTCTGTAATTCAGATTCAAAGAAATCATTAGTATCACTATCAGGCATTTAAGGAATAGGTAAAAGTACATACTGTGTATGACGCCCATGCGTCCAGAGTTTTCAAACAACCCCCAGTAGCATGTTCACCTCATCTGATAATGTTAACTGACAGGCTACAGGTCTAAAGAGACAGGAGACATTTATTACTTGGTAGTGTCCAAACAATGGAGATGTAGAGATCTTACTTATATCCTAAACTAAATCAATAAGTGTAACACGGGTTACATTCCCCAAAATAAATGGAACATATACCACTGATATGAGAACCCCAAATTGTTACTGCTGGACATGATGAATTTTTCTAATCATTCCTTACCTACAATAGAACCACTAAATGAATATTTTATGGAGTAGCCATCCTTCTATGAGAAAATGCAGAAGAAAAAAATACACAAAGACAAAATGTCAACACATTTTACAGATTACCACTCCTGAGTTCTATAAATGTGATAAATATTGTTTCACAAGCAATCTAATGGAAAGAATTCCCAGACCAGGATAGAACGTGAAGTGTGCGAGTGTGAAGGAAGCTACAAGAAAGAAAAATTCACTCGTTTTCAGTGTTACTGCCAATTATATGAATATATATTTATATACTTAGTCGCGATAATTCACATAAAACTGATTATTACAAATGAGTACACCTAGTTATTAAACAACGCATAGCTATTAAATCACACTAAAATATGTCTGCAAAAAGGGAAGCTTTTCAAAAAAAAAATTAATTAAGGAATAATTAACTAAACTGGGTGTAATTAAAATGCTTTTAATACCTATAATCTATATCATGTACATCACCATTAATGTGGTGAGCTCCAATTAAATGGCAAATTTAATTTTACATGTTTTACAATTACACTGGTTCTCCATAAAACCAAAAGAAAACAGCAGAATCTCAATTAAACATATTAGCAATATAATGGAGTAACAAATCAATATGAAACAATTTCAGGGATAAATCAGTAAGAGAAATGCAACAACTATGTCAAATTCAATAAGTATTTCTATTACAAAAAACAGAAATGAGCACACCTTATAGTCAGCATTTAAATAATCAATGGGGGATTCGAAAAACTGCCATGATAATTTTTCAGAAGCCCAAGATGAATCTGCCAACTAACCTAAAACAGTTTTCCCACCAAAAACCAGCACGGCCAATTAATAACAATAAATGAGAATGAGTGTTTTTTTTATGGAGCAATGAATTATTTCCTCTACATGCACACAGGAGGATAAAAAAAAACTTGCTGGGCAAAAATATGTACACACACACACACACACACACACCCCATCGGGAGAAATTAATGAAACAATGAATAAATATCTGTTCAAGTCAGGGTATAATTGTATTTTGCCACAAAGTGTTTCAATGTAATACCTCTGAAGGAAAAAAAACATTCAAGACAGATGCTGGCTTCTGCAGTCAACCTTGCCATGCAACACATTTTTCCTCTTTTTACGACCATCATCAGGATCTCCTTTTTGTGGCATTCTGCTTACTTGTGGTATGTAAAACCAAACCAAGAAAGCACAACTAAAGCCTTGCTTCAATTATAGTGAATGTAAATCCTTAACAGTTTTTAAGGAGCACAATTGCTTCCTACCACATATGTGAACAAATGAAAAAGTGACTGGTGTACAACTACTACAGCAATGGAAGGGCCTACATCGCAAAAAAAAAAAACTAGTTTCATAATGTTCAACAGATTACCCAAATCATTTCAATAAATGCTACATTTCCAAACTAATAATCTACCATAACTAAGGGCACACACACTCAAGTGTAATAGGTATAAATCCACACATATTTTCAAAAATTAACGTGAATCAAAATACAGATTGAATTAAACAAACCCACCAGGTTACAATAAAACCTTGCTTCAATAAAATACATATAACTTCTGAAGCAACCTATTTAAACTTACCAAACAAATGCAAACTCAACAGAAAATTAATGAAAATTGTCAAAACAGCTCCACTGCACATTAGACCCACTACAATTTCACATTATTCTGTTAATACTTATTAAAGTGTTTTTCAATACAAGAAAGTGACTAATAAATTTATGCAAATTAAAGATGGTGTGACCACAAAAATAAATGACAATGCATGTGAATTTTTTCCGTCCAGAAAAAAGTAACTTATCAATGAATGACTATTAAAATAATATTGTATATACTGGCTTGTCAACCCTTGATTAACCATATCAGTCCAGAACCCAAAGCTGACTAAGCATAGTAACACCCTCATCTTATCACTATGACAGTGGTGTAGTTTGCTATAAAATTAGTTTTGTTTTGGATAGGGTGTGTGCGCATGTGTGTGATATGTATGTGAATTTCTGGTCGTGTGTGTGGGGGAGAGGGAAGAAAGTGTCAAGACAAGAAATTCCCCTCACACAAAACCAAAAAAGGGCATAGTCACTATAATTGACAGTATAAACCTGGACTTTACAAAATGGCCACAATTCAATGCAATGCATAAAATCAGAACTAATTATATGTGTCATTACATTTAATCTGTACTTTAGACCCATCTAATACTATTAAGTATACCAAAGAAACTGAATACGTGATATTGCAAAATGTCTTGGAACACATGAAGAATAAATTCCAACTTGACAATGTTTTCCCAGCAAATAAGTTCTCAAAATACAGCTACTATTTAAAAATCAGAATACAGAAGCAAATTTCATAACAAAAAATACAACATTTTGTCTTTTAAACATATAATTTGCAGTATTTCAGGTTTTTATGACAAACATTTAAAATCTTCTGGCACGTTAGATTTCTGACTTGGCGCAAGTGCCAAAAAATGCCACAAAAAATAATTCTTTCACAATATTCAGAACAATCTCCTACGGGTTTATGTAATTTCAAAAAAAGGCAAAGATTTCACACAGTTTTCAACCGATTTTCCATTGTGGCTAAATGCTGAAGTAGATTCTTCTAAACTTTTAAAACAAGTTGCAACTGTAAAGACGTTAAAATTGATTTATTTTGTAGTAAACTGCTATTTCCTAACTGTACTTAAGTGATTATTAAATTACAGCTAAAATGACCTATAGTTCTTCCTTGTATGACGTACAAAAAAAGAAAGAAAATGAACGGGGTGTTCGGAAAAAAAAACGTACAACTTAATATAAAACATGAGACAACCTTAGAGTGACAATTAGCTTAGATGACAGAAGGGTGCAGAACTGAAACGGTTATTTTAGTCGATGTACATTTTAATCGCTGGGGTCACTGTTCCTCACCACTAAAAATATCACCCCACAAACCTGACAGACTTCGACAGGAACTACAAATGGTGATCAGCGCTTTGTAAAAAGCCCTAAAGCTTCACACAGACGTAATTTTGAATCAAACTCCAACTTCCTCAAAAGAATGGCTGAAAGCAAGTGCGGTTCCCAGGGACTGATCACTTTATAATTAAATCTACTCCAAAACGGGGCCTATATGGGCGTTTTAATATAGTCATGGTATCCTTCTGTTAACACAGTCACGATGGCCTTTTCTAAAGAAGAGGTCAATAAGCGAGACCCGCAGCAACCCCGCTCCTTTCATGTCGGCCCCTGACAATGCCCAGCACTCAGACAGCATTACAATTAAACGTGCCGGCAAACCGGGAGCCCACAGAAACCCTACAAGTCATTCGCCTTGTCATATCCACTGTCAAACTGAATAGCTTAGAAACAAATCGCCCAGGCTGACAAATAACGTGTCAGATTACCTCGGCTTCGTATTAATCTAAGCTTTACAGCAATACCTTTTAACCTCCTGAATTAGCAATCCAACAGGCCAATAGTTGCATGACAATTTACAGAAAAAAGTCAAAAACGATAAATATTTAAAACTCCTCTACAATTACCTAAGGTTGCATTTCGTTTTACGCGACTATATGCGAGTCCTCCTCAGTCTCCACATAAAGTCGTTGACTTGTAGCTGGAAAGTGACCGTTTGCCGGACAACGTGCCAATAATCTTCCAATAAGTATCTGACTGAAAGGAAAGCCACCTAAAGCCACCACTCGAGTACTTTGGGGGGGGGGGGTGAATGGAGCTGGCAGGACACAGACACCCCTCACCCCCAAAATGAAAACGACATGCTGACCGGAGAGTAACCAGAATTCACCGTTTAAACCGTTCGGGGGAAAAAACGCTCGTCAGGCGAGAAAGTAGCAGACGCCCCCCGGTTACATGCCCAACAACATCGCCTGCGAGTTTAACGGTCCCTTAGCCGACTGAGGCTAAATAGGCATCAACCAGACCGGGGCTGAACATGGAAGACGGTCACAGGACCAGACCAAGTCCGTGACACACTGCCGTTTACCCGTAGGTGTCGGACTTACCTCTGGCAGCAGCAAGACCACAAAGGCTCCTAAACATACGGCTTCAAAACAAGCGTCTCTTCACCAGAAAATGAGGGTGAAAGAAAAAAAAACCTGAAAAAATATTATGCATATAGCCATTCGAATCTAGCTGCATAGTAGTCTTAAAAAAAAAATCATAAAATAGTAATTATAAAATAGAAGTGGAAATGCCGCGAGTGTAACCAGTGTTCCCTAGTTAAGGTTAGCTGGTTAACTAGCTCGCGGCGATGACAGCCCGTCGCCACTCCCGCTCAAACTTAACGTAAAAAAGCACCAAAAACGGCTTCGGTTCAAGCGTAAATGCCTCAAATCCAACGACATGTGCTTGAGATAATTTTAAAACATTTTTACATATTTTTTCGGAGGGCATTTTTAAAGATTTTCCGGGTATTTGTTAACCCCGGAATCCGCATTTGCCTTTCTTCGGCTAACGTCCCCCGTCTCGTCCGCCTTATCCTCCGTTAGTCCGTATCCTCCCCTCACGCGGCTCCCTCTACACTCCCCCCTTACCGTCCGCATTTATTTCATTTCTAGAAGTTTTTAATACTTAGAAAATAATAAGAGTTATGAAAGGCGAAGAGCGTCGGCTCGTCCACTCCGACAGCTCTCCCTGCCCGCCGCCGCTGTAATCGCTCCCCACTCGAAAATGGCGCCGAAACCTGGTCTCCACATTCAAATCGGCCAGAGCAGCCGGAGCCGCCCCCGCCCTGCCGGGCCGGGCATGCCGGGAGTCTGCGCCGCGCCACCGATTGGACGGCGAGGCGAGGCGAGGCGAGGCGACGCGCCGTCTCAGACCGACTCCCAGCTCACCCCCGGCTCTCTCTCCCACCGGTGGAGGGGGGAAACGGAGTTTTTAGCTAGCCGGAGTTGAAACTGGAAGCGGCGAGGGGTTAAAGCTGCTTCATTAACGTAGATTGAAGCCGTTTCCCCTGATTGCGAATTTTGGGGGCAGCGTATAATGCGTGCTGACACATAGGTAAACCTTCGCCTGTTATCTTTGTATATTAAGATAATCGCGGTTAGAAATGTGCGCAGAAGTAAACGGGGTGGCTGTAAAATGCTTCGTGGGTAAATACACCAATATTAGCAGTATTCTTTTGAATGTGCAATGGCTGGCAACATTTTTTTTATCATGGAATCGAGCCAGGTTCTTTTGGTACTAAATGGCGATCGGTAGTCAGTTCAGACAGTAGTTTTTCAGATTTTTTTTATCTGAAATTTTTACAGTATTTCCACCCAAATTGTGATTCTCGCGGTCATCAGTTGCATTGAAGCAATACTGATTTTTGTCATACGCTTGTGCAAACGCTTTTGCCTGTATTCATGGACACTACAGAGGACGCGTAGGTAACTTTAAATAGGGTGTCTGTCTGCATGGTATGGAAGCCCGTTTCCGCCATCTGGAGGAGAAAACACATTTATCTCAGAATTAAGTCTAAATCCTGACTCCCCCCCCCCTCCCCCCCTCACAATTCTTTCTTTATTTACCGTAACTGAGTTATTTTCTAACAACCAACAAGTATCCGGAGCCATCAGTCCTACCGGCTCAGTGCGACGCGCGTCCAGTAGCAGACAGGAGCGAAGGCTGCAATGGCTGCGTCTGCTCTGCCCTAGCATTTTAATACTTCCACTTGTGTGTGTGAATGGTAGCTTACATCAGAACTTGCAGTAATAGTTATCCTGTAAACGTTAACTAGCTATGAAATGAGAAGGGGCAATAAAACTTATCTTTCGCCTAATCAGGTGTGATACAGGCATATCTAATGTTAATGCTTTGTGCATTAGACCTACAAGACCCTGTAGCATTCAATAATGTAATACTGTTAATGTAATAACTGCCAGTAACATAATCATTTTCTGTTGTCAATGTAGTAAAAGCGGTTAAATAATTTACCCATACTGTACTAACATTTCTGAATCAACGCATCACCTTATCGATTTTTATTACACAAAATAGGAAAATCTATTACGCTATTGGCAGCAATTACATTAACTGTAGTTATAATAGTAATAATATCGGCTGCTACAGACCCTAGCAATCGCGATATCGCACAGAATATATGTTCTAATTACAGTCGGTAAAATATCAAATATGTGTCTTTCAGTTAATCGTGTCTTTGAAGCAACTAGGTGTCCAAGACAAACACTGGCATCACAAAATTAACTAAATAACTGAAACCAAAGCAATGAAGGCAGCACTATAGCCACCCTGTTTCACGGTTTTCAAAATGTAGCGAGCTAACATGAAATCCAAACTACTTGCTAGAAGGATACATTACGTGAATGTTTGTTTGGGACATATTTCTAATCAGCATCCTGCAGAGGAGGTGACGCTGCCTGATTGGCCTAAAAAAAAAAAAAGTCGGAATTTCGACTTGGGTCAGAATTCTGAGATGAATGTGTTTTTTTTCTGCTCCACATGGTGAAAATTGCCATCCGTAGCATGGAGCTCAGTACTGAATCGGATGACAGGGCTCCCTAACCACACCCACCCACTCAAACCGCCTGTCACGACCCTAAGCTGTGCCCATAAAGACTCCTTACCGTAAAACAATTCACAGTCATACTTTGCCAGGCCATATAACTTTCATACAGTGGCACGGGTGCTGTTGCTGCATTCAGCTTCAGTTTGATGATCATACCATTTTTTAATGCCCCATACATAGCAGCCTATTCAGAATCTGCTTTTGCTGATTCAGCTGAGGGCTGGCCTTAGGACCGTGTCAAGGTGAGCAGGACTGAACAGCTCTTTCTCTGGCAACAGATCAAACTATTACCTTATTTTACTGCTCCTTAAAGTCTGGCTGTTAAAAAAAAAAATCAAGCTTTTAAAAGTTAAGTTGTAACTATTGAGAATTGACATCTTTGGTGTGCCGTCTGGCTAATTCATTCACGGCAGAGTTAGCCAATCTCTCAAGATGCAGAGATGTGGCAGAGTGCGATTAAGAGACAAGGTAACAGGCCTCCTCATAGTAAATACATGCTCCGAAAATCTAGTAACTGCATGGAGTCCAGCAGTATTTGTAATTTACTGAAACGTTTACCTCCAACTGAGAGATAGTACTACATCCTTACATCTTATACACCTTATCATTACAAGGTCAGACCAAGTGGAGAAAAGGCATATCATAGACTGTCATAGAAGAAAGAAAAAGACACACACACACCACAGCACGCTCACACTGGAAAATGTTTCGGAATCAAACACTTTCTAGGGTTTGGGGGTTGCATGGGCTAGATGGTGAAAAGAAAATGGTGAAAAAAATACAAATGGTGCTCTGTAAAGAGGCCAACGCAGTATGAGATCTTTTTCCACCCCAGGGGAAACACATTGCAATCTGCCTGAAGACTAGGCCTGGTGGTTTAGTTTTTTTTTCTTTTTTGCTTGTCTAGCCAGCACAGAAGGGACTACGCAAAGCTTCCTGTATCAGAAAAGAACATGGCACACCCCAGGCAGCACAAATACAAACCCCAGGTGCTCCAAAGCAGTAAACTTAACGAGATTTTTCATGCGACAGCAAATTAGACAATCAGAATGATTCCTGAATTATATATTTTTCACATTACCTAGATTTATTTTGGTTTGAAATGCTTTGTCTAACATACTTCAAAACCTAGAAACAATAAATAATCTGTACTATTTTTATTTTGAAAGATTTTTTTTCTTTTCTGGAAGTAGTTTTATGAATGGGAAACTGGCAGTTTTTTTAATCACACATATATGCTTCTGTATATTGCATTTGTGTAAAAAATGTATTTAAAATGAAGTTGCAAAAATAGTCTCCACACTGCAGTTCACTGTAAATTTGTGTTGTTGCCTGGAATGAAATGTGGACAATGGGCTCCAGGGGAAAAAAAAGCTGGCTTACTTCCAAATAAACTGGTTTGGACAGGAAATTCAGCTGAAAGAACAGTCGTGTTACACAGTTATTTAGAAAACATAGGATGACCCAGCAAAATACCCAACCTCCCCACCCAGGTGGGACCGTGAAGTTTACCAGTAAGGAGAAAGTAGTACAAGTGGCAAGAATATGCTCATTCAAAATCATAACGCAGTGTATACCATACTGATGCAAAAGAACAAATGTACTTAATTTTGTTTTGAAGAGATGTGCATTAGCTAGGTATCTCCCATAGCTAGTGTGAAATGCATCTGCAGAACTGAAGCAAGAGAGTCTCCTCAGAATTATAGCTTCCTTGCAGATGCCAGCATAACCCTGAGACCTTTCAGTGGTCATGTATAATCACCAAAGTGAGCACCTTTCCCAATGGCACCCAGAAAAAGGAATCAGCATCAGCTCCTCTGTTTTCTTTGGGGTGCTGCACAGGGTGTCATGTTGCTAAATGTTTATCAGATCTGCCTCATTGATGGAGGGGAGGCAGAAAGTTATGCAGGGGCACTCTCATATTAGACAGAGTAAGACCAGCTGCAGCATTATTCATTATTAGAACAGTTCATTGTCGTAAATGTAACATATGTTTCATAAGACAAACGATTATTTTAATATAAATGTCTATCAAACAAGGTAGAAGTTATTCTGTAGTATAGTAATGTAAGCACACAAGCGACATGAACTTGTGGTATATAACAAAACAAGCTAAAATATTCACAACTACTGTACTATTACCAGATGTCCCTCCTACACGAGTCCTTTTATTTTCTTAATGTAATGAAAGTATTTTCAGACACTGCACAATTCTCTTGACAGTCATCATCTTTGCCTAGAGGTTTATTTTCATTCTTCTACATACTCAGACTATGGCATTAGTTCATGTGACATCTTCTGTAAAATTTCTTTTGGCCAAAATGATTCTCAGATGCCTAATTTGCAGAATCGTACACAAAACTCATGTTCGCAACAAACATATTTCATGTATGGTAAAATCGTTAAGATTAATAGATTAACAGTTTGAGTGGGACCCAGATCAGTGATAGCGTGTTTAAAATGTGTATCCATCTGAGGTGTTCTTAACAGCCTGACAGAGGTACCTATATACAGGTAATAGTTTATTTATTAATAAATGAACTCTTCAGTGAAGTGGATTTGTACAACCCAGGTTCACGTATTACGGCTGACAGTGAAGGAGAATGAAAAGATGACTGGATTACCGTAAACAGTCGGAGGGAATAAGTTATCTGGCCAATTGTCTCTTCTACATCACTTTTCAAACAAAGCTTTGATTCCCTGTGATCGTGGGGCGTGAGGTGGCT
>JAOYFF010000036.1:14018646-14033805 GCA_025773925.1 Cryptomyrus ogoouensis
AGCTCAGTAAAGTTAATAGATGAGGAACCTCCACGATTACAGTAATCTATTGAGCTACTTCCAAAAAGGTAGTCAGCTATCCGAGGCACTTCTATGGTATTTGCACGGCAGTCACTACCCGAAATAAACTGGATTCAGTCCGCTTTCTGGAGTGGCAATAAAGGCACCAAGCTTCAAGTCGAGCGGAAATCCCGCCCCACGTGGTTTTCACTCAGATGATGTAACCGCTTTCCAAATTTAGCGTGTCGCCGATGCCTCCGAAGTTTTTTCTCTGGCGGAGACCGCTGTCTGTTACGTGATGTCATGAGGATCCTGTTATTATTGTAAACAGAGTGGCTGCTGTCTAATGCCGCTCTTTGCCGAACCGGAGTGTCCGCGGCTCCTTTGTTCGACACGCCGCACGAACCGCGGCGAGAACTCGAGTAAGGCACGGTACGCTGCGGCTTCGCAGGCAGCAGCAACAAAGCATGTGGGATGCTTTAAAGACCGATCGATTCATTTTTACTGTTTACATCTGGCGTACGACAACTAATCGCATGCAACGTATAACAAAACCGGCACCCCAGTCATCCTGGCTCTGCAAACTGCCTTGGAGAGATGTTAAATTTAGAACCAGGCTGAGCCCGATAATGACACCATACACGAGTGAGCATTCAGTTAAATGAACCTAAATCAAGATGTAGTGTCATTCTACCAAAGGACAAGTAAGCGACTAAAATATAGCCAACAGCGACAACAAATATTCTGGTCCTACCAAGGTACCAGTACTTAAAAAAATGCACAAAAAAACGACAATAACATTAATCTCTGTTATATAAATATATTATGTATAACGACTAATGACTAAGTAGGCTATTATCAGCCTCCAGATACGTGTTCAAATCTATCAATGCGAGTGCTGTTCTTGTTTATTTCACTACTATTATAACTTGCTTGTTTACAGTTTTTAGGCTAAGGTAGTTTTTTTTCTATAAACTAGACGGTATTTTGCTGTAGTAGCCACCAGCTTGTCATCATCGCATGTACCCTGGCATTTCAGTGAGCAACTTTGTCGATTATACATTAAAACTAGAATTTAAAAATACTTTTATTTTAATTAAAAGACGACTGCCGAACAAATGCTTCCTTCGATGCATATGGAAATGCATAGGAAGAGTAGCAAAAGGCGAAAGATCATTTGTTAATCATACTTACTTAGGCGCCCGATACATAGAAAGCGCTGTCCATCCAAACATGCACGTCGACAGCCGGCCGCGATGACAGAATTAAATTCCATTCTTTAGATTTCTGTATGGTCGGCACTGAACGCGCCTGCTTTTTAAATGCAGTTTCAGCAAGCTTCAAGGAAGTTGTCCTTTTGTTCCAGTATTTATACATTGCGTCAATGTTGCGAAAAGAGGAGGCGGAGCGGCGGCATTTCGAAAAAAAAAAAAAAAAAAAAGCAGAACACACGACCTCATACACAAAAGTAAAACCCTCTACCCCGAAATTTTTGGTGGGATCGCCGTGATCACGTGCTTCACGACAAATCACGGTATCTTCCACACCGGAGCACCCCAGCAGACTCGAGGACGCTGAGCACACGCTGCTGGAGAGGCGGTCTATAGGGAGTGAGAGAGGCGCACAATACCGGGCATATGGAGCAGGCAGTGAAAGCAGTGCGCCAACCAAGTCATCCAACCGCTATGGCTAGCCACTCGGCCTGCGCTATTAACTGCCAGTTAGAATCACAGGGAGGTTATGCAGGTTTGGGAAAATCCTTTCATGCATGGACAAAGCGCTTTGAGTCGATGAGTTGTACCGGAGCACGCAACCTTCTCACTCTGCGTTGTTGCATGGAAAGGAATTTGTGACGGACACAGGCTCGCGCTTAATCGAAAGTGCAGTAGCCTATATTGCTCCTGATTACAGCCGA
Organism: Cryptomyrus ogoouensis; assembly: GCA_025773925.1. Taxonomy (NCBI): domain Eukaryota; kingdom Metazoa; phylum Chordata; class Actinopteri; order Osteoglossiformes; family Mormyridae; genus Cryptomyrus; species Cryptomyrus ogoouensis. The sequence continues at coordinate 14,020,562 of JAOYFF010000036.1, forward strand.
GTTGCATCAGGAAGTTTGCTTATCAATTTACTTACTTTAAGTAAATATTGTACAGTGTACGGCGTCGGTATGAAGAGAAAGTTCATTAAAGTTCATTAAAATGTGAAATGTTTTGTCATGATTTTTCAAACTACTAATTGTTCTTTAAGAACACGTGACGCTGTGCGGAGTAACAGGTGGAATATACACCGAGATCGCCGTAAGCGAATGGGAAACGCCAAAAGGAGCGGATAAAAGTTGTTTTAAGATGTTTTTTTTTTTGGTAAAAAATTATGCGTTAATTAAGTCTTAATGTATTAACTTATGTCTTTAATTTACAGCGCGGCGCAAACATGGCCTATCAGATGAAGTGATCGTTTGAAATAAGTGATGAAGGTGATAACACTTATAAGCACTGACATCGACAACGGCTGAAGATGCTTAGGTAAACACCGATAAATAAGTACAACATATTCTTATTAATAAACTGACAGATTCTAAAGAGTGTTAGATTTACCTTATACAACGTTTGCGGATGGCACTTTAACTTAAGCATTCTTAAAACCTAGATATTATGTTTTAACGATATTTATACGATAGGTACATATAGGCCAGGCCACCGCGATGTATATACACTGTGCAAAACAGCTGCATATTTGCAAAGCAAGTATAAAAAATAGCTATAATGACGTAATAATCCACTAAATATGTTATCCAAATCTGAGATAACGGTAGCAACCAACTGTCATAAATATATGCCAGAACATAACGCTTATTTAAAGTAATTTTAAGTAGGGCCTATACCTGATCCCATTTACGATTAAATAGTTAATTTGTATGTATTTGTATAGTGTTTATACATACATTAAAAAAAAATTGGCCTATTAAGATCATTTGTCCTCTGCTGTATTGATTAGCCTTTTCGACTTCAGTATTGTAAAAGCGATTTATGCTGTCAGACAGGCTATTAGTCGCAGACTGAACAAATTAATACATTAGAGGTCATTGTCTTGAATATACATTTAAATTAAGCCTTTTATCAAGTACATTAATATAATTTTACACACACACACATCGTATGTCTTTTTCATTTCGTAACGGTCTAACAATCAATTTTTATTCACCGTTGTACTGAATAGGCCTAACTTAATATAGGTTCATCTTACGATGCATAAGTATCTTATACGCTGACATTGTATCTAATTTATGATTAACAGTGATAATTCTGTTGTGTGTTAAGACTTTAGAATCAATCATCAAGATTTTGTTTGTAGATGAGACGTACACTTTTTCATGAAATTAAACTTGTAGAAACTACCTTTAAAAACTAGACCACAGAGAAGCCCTCTTACTCATAGATTACTTGTATTACTTGTAGTTGCGGTGAACTGACGTCATTTTTCCTGGAATTACCTTGTTTTTTTGCGTGGGGAAACCAAAATACATTACAATAAAGACAGTCGTGTTAAAAACAGCACTGCATTGTAAAGCAGGCTATACACAGCATTGTACAGTAGGCTATAAATTGCATTGTCTACCAGCAATCACGGGTTGTCCTAAATTACCCTGCCATTCACCTGAATTCTTAAATGTTTAATTTAACGTTTAAGATCATCTTGTTGTTTTGTACAACAACTTAATAATATATTATACTATTTGTACAACACTTTTGGAGTATTTGGCCGCAGGGACACGCTTCTTTGCCTCCGGAAAACTTCAGCCGGGATTTTGAAAGGCCGCTTCATTATAACGTCATTATTGTTCATTCTGTAAAACAGTCATCTTTATGTACCATTGCTTTAATGTTTATGTGCTGTGTTTCGTTAAGATGAAAGCCCATGCTTTATCGATGACCATTAGGCTCACTTCCAGACCCTTAACTAGCCGAATAAAAAGTCAGAAAAACTCCGTTACAAATCCGAATTCACTGCAACAAATCGCAGTAGGCAAACAGGCTAGAAATGACTTCGTTCTGAAAAACATCTGCACATTTCTGTGAAGTTGTATTTTTGGCTGTGAAGTAGACGTTTCACTAATGAAATGTTGCCGGTTTAAGTTGCTGTAGCAACAGAATCAATATTGTGTAGTTTAACTCAGTGTAAACTGCAAGCTTGGCTGTAACATTATATATATATAAAAAACAATTTGCATATTATAACCAGGATTATATATTTAAATTAATTGGAAGATCTGGAATTTCCAGACAAGCAAGTGTGGTAAATGTGTTTACTTTTACATAACGTATGATTTGCGTAATTATAACAGTGTTTTGAAACTACATATAGCCTAAACCAGATAAGTAAAATTCAAAAAGTACGTGTCTTAACTTTTATTAAATGATTATTTTAAAAATTCAATCATTCCATTGTACACAAAAAAATAGATATGATTTTTTTAAAGAAATTAATATTTCAAATATTAGATTCGTCAACAGATGTTACGCCGATATAATTCAGACACAATTTTCTTTAAATCTTACACTCATGAGGAATTATAATGGGATTTTTTTCTAGATAATGTAACTATAGATTTCAGGGACATCTGATTCATGAGTCCTGAAGCAAATACAATAACTTTTAAAGGGAATTTGTGAAACATTTGCTACTGCTTTTTTACAAAATTAAACTGAAACAAAACGCTGGATCCTCAAGATAAACGTTACGTTACGGGTTAAAGAACGACAAAACAAACACACTGCTTTAAGTTAGCGTAATGAGAATGAATGCAAGTAAGAATTGTATTATAATTATAAGCATTGATATCGATGTCTGAAAAAAGTTTATGTAGACTGTGTTGTACTTCTCATAAGCTTGGGCAAAGAGCAATAATGTATCCTCTTCTTGGCATCTTGCATTTATATATATATATATATATATTTGCGGACATCGATTGTGCAGATTATATATATCTTAGAATTTAGTTTTGTTTTTAGGAAATACAATTATCAAACTACGGAGCTGTGAAATATTTACATAGACACAGAATATCCGTTTTCAAAATCTTATCTCCGGTCTGATACACAATATAGAATATTTGGAGAAGGTAAAATGTCTGAGTTCGAAACCAATAATCACCGATAACAATTCAGACCAATAAATGTAGCTGTTTTAAAGGTAAGGGCGAAGGAAATCCGCTCAGGCATTTGTAAAAAATATTGCCTTTTAAAAATGGAATATTCAATTGGAATATTCATTTATCAAAGTATCAAAATTTGATTGTTTGATGGGAAAAAAAAAACATTTTTCTGCCAGCATCACGCAACAAAGCCTAAACAGACGCCAGCTCAAACGTGTATTTCATCAAAATATTCGCCAGCATTATAAGTTATGTTTCGACGAGAGAATTTTATATATAATTACAATTTGAATTCCCCAAAAGAGCAGAAAATTACTCGCTTTATCAAAGTAACATGTAATACCTGGAAATGAGGTATTACTGATCTGGGGTAATTTTTCTTTGAAAATTATTAATTGTTTTGATTTTTTTCCAAGAAAAAAATCTGTGTTGTTTGATGTGAAACAAAACGAGCGTGTATTCATCAGATCAAAAGTCCTGTGCAGACTGCAGCAACCCGGTTGCAGTGCGTCGAATGACGCACAAAAACACGTATCGAGAGGTAAACTAAGGTCAAGTGACGTCAGGTCAAATGGGAAAAGTCAACAGCACAATTACGCGGTGCAGTAATGGATTCTGCAGTTGTGCAGAATGAAAAATTCTTCAGGTTAAATGAAATGGAATTTTTCTAATCATTAAACATAATTTTATAAGTGAGATTGGCCTGCTAATTTAACACAGCTAGACTAAGGAATAAATACCCTAAAATATATGCACAACAGCATTAACATTCCAAAATGTGATTCTACCAGAGACTGCTTGATGTTATTCATTCATAAAAAAACACATCAAAAAACTAGTTTCCATTCTGAGAACACTTGTTTAGGAATAATATTATTGCCTTCACACATACATTTGTTACATATCAGCCTCCAGTAACTAAACCAAGTCAGGTAGGCCTATGTTACAGGCCTAAATAATATTATGACACATGAACCTGTCAAAACAAAAACTTAAGTAAGGCTGCATATAAACACTAGACTCATTTTACCATATCAAAGCAGCAGTGATGACATGTTGAGTATAATGTTGTCAGATTGAAACTGAGTGTTACTATTTGTATCTACACCTACACATGATGGCATGTATGAATGTCTATAAAGAAGGACACATGCTGACCTTATGGTATTATTCTCTAAATCAAATGATGATCTTTTGAGGATTCTCCTGTGGATTGTAGGTTTAAATCCCTCCCACTATGTCTAATTGTGATACAAAGCACAGGAGTAACTTAAGATCTGGTAACTGATAAAATAAGATATAATTTAAGGGAGGCTAGTACCATAGGGCATGGACCTCCAACCATAAGGTCACTGGTTCAAATAATGGGAAAGGTGTTGTTGTAGTAGCTTTAATGATACCTGGCTATATCAATGGGCAGTATAATAGCATTTTTAAAGAAACCCCTCTTAAACAGGGATAGCACCATATACAGTATAAGGTTATAAGTATTACCCTAAAATCATGAGGTAGGGGAAATGCTATTGGAGGGTCTTATAGCTGAAGAAGCTTAGGGTTCATATGCCCTGCATGAAACGTTGTGCTTCTTGCAGATAGAAAAGCTCTTTGTCAGGTCTCACCCAGTCAGCTGGACGTCAGGACATGTCTGCACACTCATGTCACTGGCTGTTTGGATTGACGGAGCTGCTGACCCAGGATTTGCTGGATAATCAAAAAGGCTCCTCTCATGTGCCTCATCTCCTGAGAAGGTTCCTGGAAATCCAAGGCATTAACCTCCCAAGCTGCTATGATAGAGAAGTCAGAGCAAGGAATTGTGCCAGAGGTGAGGTGTAAACCTTTACATGTAGTGCAAAGGAGTACTTATTAAAAATAAACATAAAGAACGTTGATAGAATATTGGGTTGTACAACATGTTCTTGTGGCAATCGACATGTGTCCTTCTACTGGGCCATGTGACTTTGCCACTGCCCATGTGATATGAGAAGCTATCATTCCCTTCACTAAAAGAGGCCTCAAACAGTGAAACATACCAGAAACAAACTAATGACTCACACAATGACAAACTGACGGATGCAGCAAAAGTCGCCTGTGAGAGAGTTTCAGTTTTGCACAGCCCCGTGTCGTTCCTGTGATGTGATTCAGTCCAGAAGCTTCTGTGTGCAGCTTGTGTTGCCGGCTTTTGAATGTCTGGTAACGTTTTTTTTTGTGGCCCTTCTCGTCATTTGCATTTGTGTAGGCTGACACGCAGCCGAGATGCAAAGTATTAAAATAATCAGCCCAATCTTGTAGCTTTTTCTGTAAAGGTTATCTGTGGCAGAGGCTTGCTGCTAGATCTCTGAGAACTGGTGCTGAGACAGACGCTAACCTCTGTCGATGTCTTTAGCTAATCTTTTTTTTTTTTTTGAGGAGGGAGGCAATGTTAAATAATACCCTCCTCTCTTCTTGTCCGAATATGGGTGCAGGCCAGAGATGATCTGCATTCCAATTCAAATCGAATCATTTGCATACACTAGCAGTGCATTTCACCATGACCTGGAGAGCTGGTTCATGGGAAACCTCAGTATACAGATAGATTTAAGGGTCTCCATTCAACTTCAGTGACGTTGCATCTTCCCTTCTATCAATGTCTGCAAATTACAGGCAAGGGTTATCTGAGGTCAAATCCGTATGATATTTTGGATTGACTTCTGAAATTCAGACAGTTTCTCTTGAAGCTTAATAGTAATAGTTAGATTATATCAGAAAAATAAAATCAAAGTACACTATGAATGGCTAAATGTGGAGTGAAACTGGAACATAATTGAAGAAGTTAAATCGGAGCTTCAAGATTTATTTGGGGGAAAATAGTCCCAACTGAAAGATAAACAGCTCTCCGATCACATTGTTAGAACTCTATAAGTTTGCTAAATATCAATAACTTGACGTATTATATGTATAAGGGACAACTGAAAGGTCACAACACGTGGGAGGAATTTGTAAATGACTCACTAGACGCTAATGAAACATTGTAGGTTAATTCTTAAAATATCAGTCTTTTTACATGTTGCAGATTCCGAGAACCAAGGCACCAGCCTTGCTATGTGTACAAAACACATTTAACAAAGATAAAATATTAGGGTTTGCATGCAGATCTTTTTTAAAAGAACAGCAATGCAGTGTGATGACTCCACGTTTACATATATGTGGTCAATCTAATAAATTAAATATTAACTGTTTCATTACAGACCCAACCACAACCTTGTTGGGTCTGTAATTAAATGGTTAATGTTTAATATATTAGAATGAATGCAAAAGAGTAAAACCAGGGTAAGATTCTCTGCCTTGACTCATATGAACCATTCACACTGGTGTGCCAAATTTTCTACAGCTTTCTTTACAAGTTCTGATTCATATCAAATTAGACAAACATAGCCAAATAGCTTACATCCTGGATCTATTTTCCCGGACTGCATAATACTAGATGAAAATGTCCATCCTGTGTGGGTTTATATTACAACTCCTGTTTAGAGTAATCCCATTTTGACAAAACAACTGATATGGGCTAAAAAACAAACAACAGTATTGATAAACTGATTTATTAAATGAAATGTAAATGATTCTTATATTTGACTTTTGAATGAATTGTCCTTGTTTGAAGACCCACCGAGATGCTGGCTGCTCTTAATCTTTTTATGCTCCAAATGTATTCTCCCTCTCTCTCTCTCTCTCTCTCTCTCTCTCTCACACACACACACACACACTATCTCTCACTGTCTCTGTATATATATATATATATATATATATGAATGTATAATATGCCATCTGAAACAGAAAACTGACCTAGCGTTTGATCAGAGGAATGTTTCTTTAAGGAGTTCCTTGAGGACACCTTTATTCAGATGAAGTGTAAACAACTCACTTATAACTCACTTAGTTCACATAACTCCGCAAGTGGCTGAGAATATAAATGAAGAGGTTTTTCCTTTGACCTCCACAGCTCAAGTGGCTTGGTTAGCCCAGTGTCTTGTTTTCCCTTGTTGAGCCATACGAAGACACACCACAAAGGTTTGTGTTACCATTGCCTTCTATAGTGTGACAAAGCACCAGGGTTTCAGTCCTTCTCTATACCAGGAACTATCAGGGAGGGAGACTGCCATCAACCCTTCTCCATCTCTTTATGCGGTCACTTTTAGTCTGATTAGTTGGATGTTGTTCTATCGTACAGTTAGGGAGAAGCATACTGATTAATGTTTTTTCACAAAAAAATCCCCTTCAAAACAGGGGATTTCAATAAATGTTGTGAAACCAAAATCGAAGAGTGTAAAGGTTTCATTTCCAATCATTCATCCCTGATTTGGTGGCGTGAAACCTACAACCATGAGGCCGAAGGAAAAAGTGCTTTGTGTTTTAAGTCTATAGCTCTTAATATTCAGTGTCAATATAGGTGTCCCAGGGAACTGACTATTCTTGATTAAGGTAATTATTTTATGTAGTACATCGTAACACAATTGTTTGTTGTGTTTTATCTAACAGTATGCTGTAACAGCTAACACATTTACATAGATAATTCCAGTAATCATTACTCTATTGCTTGTCATCACCCTGCAGTCAATGGCCTGGCCTGGTCTGAATAATAGATAAATCCCAGTTTGCCTGTCACCATTTGGTCTGTTTTTGCACGACACTGGTAGAATCACTCACAATACACTGGTGCATTGTCATGGTTGTGACATCTAGTCCATCTCATCCACACTGCTTGCTCTACAGCTCCACCCTGTGTCCCGTCAGCTTGGGGTTGCACTGATCCGGTCTGGGAGTGAATTAGACTAAAAGTCTAATATGATGATGGGTCTAGCAGGAGCACCTATGACCTTTGTGGTCTACAGCATCAGTTACTCTTGACCGGCTGGTTAGGTCTTCGGATTGTGTTCAATACTTACACTGGGGCAAGACATGGTTAGGCTTCTTTTTTGAGCATCAGTTGTGCCTAATTGGTAAGGAACTGCTAGATGGTAGAACTACCTGTGCATACTTAGCATAAATCTAAATGCAAGACATAGGGAATTAAATCAGCAGAGGTGGAAAGTTCAGGTTCAGAAAGTACAAGTCCAGACCAAGATTTTGTTTCAACCAACCAGTTAACCATAACGAGTCACAATCACATCAAAATCACAATCTCTTAACCTGAAATGAACTTTCCACCTCTGGAAATCAAAGTATAAATCCAAGAATAAAGGGAAGCTTGAATTTTGTCCCGATTCTCACCTCTGGGACCACAAGTAGGCGTAAGTCATGCTTTAGGCCATCACTGAAGTAACGATAAAATGGAGTCATGAGTCAGTGACTACAGCCGGGCCTGGACCTATTGCAAAAATGCTGCAATGTTTTCAACAGCACAATAGACTGACCATGTGTTGATTTACCACACACTACTGTCATCACTATTAACCTAAAATGTTTCTACTGTTTATTCCAAAACGTATTTCAGCCACGCATCATTTATATAACTCTAGACTTTGAAGAGCACTACTTAGGGGTCTGACACTTTAATGGACTGATGGAAGTCTGCACAGAAATCCAGCAAAATGTAGAACTTGTGGGGAGGAAGTCATGTTTTGCTGAACAGCCTGGGCTCTGTTCAGGAGATGAGCTTTTTCATGACTGATAGAACTCCTTTAAGATATCCCATTACTATTCAATAATAATTGTGTTTGGTTTTTTTTAATGTGATCGATAGTACACACACAAGGATTTTTGAGGAAGGTGTGCACAACATTAAAGTAATTTCAGGAAATATACATAAAGAATCAAGGTGTGGTGCATTTGAAAAAATACTTTAGCAAGATAATTTTTGCTTGAATGGCAGGAGATAAGGAGATTTCATTATGTCTCATAAAGTGATCCTTTAAAGCTGGAGGCAACAGGGTTTTCACTTAAAGTGGAAGGACTTACAGCAACTCACTATATATTCAAAGCCCACATGAACATGATTTTAAAGCTTAATTTGTTTAGAGAAAAACTTTTCTGAAGACGCATGAGAATATATCCTGGGTCCACAGCCACAGAGTCGTACAAACAGACGGAAAACCCGACAAAGACAAAACTACGGCCGTAACAGTACCAGCTGGCGTCTGGCTGCCCAACAAAAATGGTACAGGACCCGAAAGCCGGAGCTGGAAAGGCGTCGGTGAGACCGGACACGGGTCCCGGGGTATAGGACCCGAAAGCCGGAGCTGGAAAGGCGTCGGAGAGACCGGACACGGGTCCCGGGGTATAGGACCCGAAAGCCGGAGCTGGAAAGGCGTCGGTGAGACCGGACACGGGTCCCGGGGTATAGGAGCCGAAAACCGGAGCTGGAAAGGCGTCGGTGAGACCAGACACGGGTCCTTAGGTATAGGACCCGAAAACCGGAGTTGGAAAGGCGTCGGAGAGACCGGACACGGGTCCCGGACCGCGGTCTCGCACTGGGCGCGTTTGACCTGATTGACGTGTCTGCAGAGGAGATTCATGAAAACAGCGGGCAGAAAAAAATTGTCTCGTGTCATTTATTCTTTACACTGAGATCTGAACGCCAAGCGAAAACGCAAAGCGCTGTGGATGGGATGTAATTTGTAATTAAGTTCCACAGAATGTATTTAATACTTTGCGTGGCTTTTCTCTTTTCCGCAAAACGACCGTTTAGTAATGCCGCTTAAAGGGCTGCCATTGATTTCGGTATATATAAAACTAATGAGATGTTATGGATATTATTAAATTTTAATTGCGCCCTGATTTAACTTACATTCACGTTTTGACGACAAACAAGCGAGCAGCAAATTATTATATTACATTTGGTAATCATTTTTTTCTTCCGAAATAAATTTGGAGCAATGTTGGAAATACGAAACTTAGAGAAAAGTCACTGACATATTAATTACATCACTGCATGGTAGTAGCCTGGAATATTAACGATTATATTTTTCTGATGCAGTTAGATAAATACAGAGGGGATGAAGATGAGATCTGGGAAAATAGAGTGGATAGAGTATTTTTTGGATGGAGATCTTACAGTAGTTCATATCTAGTGTATCTCAGATTCCATGCATACTGTATAGCTCTTAAACGCTTGACATTTCCTTTCAAACACTGAAACTTATAAAAGTTGCGAATCACTATTCCTTCTCCAGTCCTCGGATGCCCCCCTGCCGCCGCCGCACTCACCCGTCCTCAGGCGCCTCGGGAAACGGGACGAGCGCGTCTGGTTCCGAAGCTTCAGCCCCAAGAAGCGGCAGAACGTGTCAAGATGAACAAGCAGCGCAGTCAGGTTTACAGGGGAGTTTAGGACAACAGACCTGTGACTAAGATCTGGCTCACGACATGACGTGTGCCACACTTCATGTTCTGTGGCGACACTATGCCTCACATATCGACATTTGACGGACTCTGATATTACCATATAAACATACCAAGTCGACAAAACAGCTAAAAACGCGCTTGTGGTTCGGTTAGTCTGGGTTTACATGAGGGCAGTAATGTTGACACTGTAGTATTTTCCATTACAGCAGTTTTAGATAACAAAGAATCAATTTAAAAATACATTTTGTTCAGCTCCTTTTTAGCTTTTGAAGTATAGAAATAGGTTTTAATTTAATTCAAGTAACTGGAATGTTTTTAGGTTATACGTTTTTTTTGTTTGTGTTTTTTTTTCCTCCCCAACTGGTGCAAGCAGTTACAGTGACCTGCTTGGAGGCGCGAGCCACAAACCAACATATTAACAAATCAATATTATTCAGAAAAGATCAAATGCAAATCTAGGGGGGTAAAGAAAAAAATATGGTTACTGCTTAGAGAAACTGAGAAGCTAACAGGCAGTGGGGAGTTTTTCTCGCGCTCTTTTCACAGAACGGCCCTGCCTGTGGTTGTCGGACGCCATCATTGGCCTCGCTGTAGTTTCAAAACAAGGCACCAAACGGGCACCCACGTCCTTAGATTTACTTTGATCTCAGGGAAAATTCATATTTAGCATGGTTTTCTCGCATGTGTGGTTAATATTGCTTGCTGTCATTGCTTCACTGTTATTCTGCGCCAACGCCTCACTCAAGGTTAAGGTTAGGATTATATAATTACATGGTGTTTTGGAATCATATATTAAGGTAAGGGAACTTCCTTGCTCTCGTGACATCAAATCTGCATGATACCTCTACAATAAAACCTTCTTTCTGTCTAGTGGCACAACCAGCTCATACACCCCAGGTCAGCTTACTCTTCATTTCACTCTATAAATGTCGAGTCAGACCCTGCTAAAATGCTGCATGTATGTGTTTAGAGGTGTTTGCGCACCTCTAAGTGTATCACTATGAATCATTTACATTTGTTTATTTAATGCATAGACACAATTCTCCAAAGAGTGACTCATGGTGAATGTGCGAAGCAGAAAACAAGATAGTCAACTCAAGTGCCGTGCTTCTTGTGCAGTGATGCTGCCTGCCTTGAATAGCAAAATATGGGTCTGTAATATCAAAGCAGAAAATACTACGTAAACATTGTGGTCTAGCAAAGGCGTGGTGAAGTAGTTTAAAATACACAGAACTGGCCTGAGAACTCAGAACGCACTGATAGATAGACAAATATTAACATTTCAGTCAACCTAAAGATGCACAAACAAGCAAAAACTTCAGGCAGTATGACAGAGAAGATTATTTGTAAATTTATGCATAAATATCTACAGGGAATGACAGGCACGGGAATCTTCCTGAATGCAATCAGTGTGTAGTTGAGAGTTCAGGCCTGAAACGCAGTACACGAAGATCTGAAAGAGCAGACGTCAGTGTGAACTAGCAAATTCACTAATAAATAAAAGGGCAGAACAGCAGATAGAATTCCGACTTACACCATTAACAAGAGGGTGGAATTGACTCCTGTCATTGGCTCCTATTCATAAATCTTGGGCAGACTCCCCCCCCCAAACAGACATGGTACTCCCACAATGTTGGTGGGAACATGTCAATGCCCTCCATAGCCAAATATACACCCTTGGACTTCAGAAATGTAAAAGGCGTATGTCTCTCAGTCTTGTTTTAGCTGGTAACATTTAATATGCACAATACTTCTTTGGAAACAGGTGTGCTTGCCTTCGAATATGTAAATAAAATACTCATGTCACCCAGTGTGTCTGAGAAAATATGAAGTTGCCCATGTCCTTTTCCAGCACAGCAAACTCAGTCAACATGACTGTGTTGAAACACTGTAACTTTTAATATATGTTATGTAAACAGAGATGGAAGGAAAGTGTGTTTGAGGGCCGTATAGCCCTGACTCAGCGCCCACAGAGCAGCCGTGCGGAGCTCATGGGAAACAAGCTCTTACACAAGGATTGGTCAGAAGTTTGGGGACTTTCAGCATCACCACTAAGTCTCCAGGGCTTCCAAGTCACCCACACAGGGAAAAAAACCAGACGAAATCCCAGACAGAATTTTAACACAAACTGCCATGGCCTCAAACAATGAATGGGATTATTGGAAAACAACCGTTTTATTAATTTCACTTTGGATAGCTAATGCATTACTATAGCGTGTGAGGCTGCTTTGGCAGTGACATCATTCTTTGTGATTTCGGTAAGCATGAGACTGGCACCCCAGGCTGGCGTCTTACGTCTTAAGTTAACTAGACTAATCCTCCTGTTTGGCAAGTTGTGCTGGTTGTGGCAATGTGGCTTTGATCCATGGTTGGATGTCATGCTGGTTACATGTGCAACAATAAATCTGCTGAAGGGTAGTCTTCTCCCCCTCTGGTTTTGTTTCTAAAACAAGCACCAAGCTTTCACTATTTACCAAACCCACAAGCCGCATCACTGAAAATAAAAGGTAACCAAGGTCCCAGATGAATATTTGGATAGAGAGGTTCAAGAGATGTGAAGGAGAGCGGTTGGATCCCATGGAGAACCAGGTCCGAAGGACTCCACAAATACCATGAGGAACCGTTGATCTGACTGTCCTTGCAGTCAAGGAATATTTAAGTGGTGTAAAGTTCAGAGGCCAGATATGCATCTAAAAATAATGCATATAAAATGTTTGTCGAAAAAAAAAAAAACCAGGAGGCATGAGGAGGCACAGTAGGACCTGAAGGAGTAAGAGGCAGAGAAAATGCACCATGAGTGAGGGGAACACAAGTGAACACCTGCACCGAGGAACAGGAGTAATAAGCACAAGGGAGGGGAACACAAGTGAACACCT
>JAOYFF010000036.1:14047435-14072879 GCA_025773925.1 Cryptomyrus ogoouensis
GGCCCACCTGCCCACTGGTGTCTCATAAAAGAGATGCCAGACACTTACTGTAAGTTATCCAACATAATTTTTTTGCTAGACGACCCAATGGACTAGACAACGTGACCAAACACAGCTCTATTTTTGTAACTACATTTTTTTAACAGAGGAATAATCGCTCTGGGCAAAGCAGCAATCATGAAATAATCCCTGGCCATATCCCGGTGATTCAATCTTTTGGATCATTTCTGTTGAAGGCCATGATATGAAGCAGTATCTCCTAGGAGGTGAAGTTTTTCTCGACCACTAACGGTTTCCTGTTTACATCAGCACCCCGACCCCCGGCCCTGTGGAGTGAGCTTGTGACATCCGCTGGGAAAGGGTACGAGAGTTTGAACTGTAGAATGAAATATTTCACAGACGGACAAATGAAAGAAGTATGAAGTATGTATTCAAAATGGCCAGTGATTTGACTTGAAAAATCACTATCAGTTGATGGATGGTGAGAAGAGCCGCTGGTCCTTCTCTGCGTGATTCCTGCCATCCTCATTATGGATGATGACATACTTGGAGTTGGTCCATTCTGATAAAAATGATTGTGTTGCTGACCCCCTCTTAATCGACGATACGCTTCACTTAAGGGAATTGAAAAGACAAGGCTAAATCATTGTGATTTATGCTGCCATGGGCCTTACTCACCCCTTACTCACCCCTCACACCTTATCACAGGGGTACTTGGGCTGCAGATTCATGTATTCTGGTAAAGCGAAATGCCTTGAGTTCATATTTTCTGAATTTTTCATGTCTTACACACTCTCACACACACTTTGGTGATCTCCAGACAGAAATAAAGTTTTGATCTAAGCACAGAGTGAGTGATGGGGGGGCGGGGGAATTTGTGTCGAAACAGGGTCTGCTGTGTTGAATGTGCGTAAACACCTCCCTGCCTGCTGACGGAGAGTCGGTCCTGGGTCACGTCGCTCGCAACGGTCGTATGGTGGGAAAGTAAGCCGTCCTCGCACGACGGACACAGAGGGGCCATGTAAGCCTGCGTAAACACGCCGTGCACATGTGCACAGAGCGTGGAGCGTGGCTGCCCCCCCCACCCCCCCATTACGGCTGTGCTTTTTTTCTGATGCTTCGTAGACTAAACAAACACCGAGTTCAGGTCCCTCAGGAACAGCACTGCATGCTTGTTTAGGGCAAGAAGCTCTCATCTGGATTAAGAAAACAAAAGGTGTCCAGTTTCCAGATCATTTTAGGCCGACACAACACATCAGAATATACTGTCCCAGCGTTTTAAGAAACCAGTGCATGTTCCTCGCATTTTTTTTCCATGTGACTGAAACGAACTTCAGCAAAACAGCAGAGGATCTAACTTTAGTATTAACGACAAGTCTGACATCAGATGACTTTATCTTTAAGGCCATAAATTCTCATCCTTGGTCAGGGGAATGTCTTCACAATGTTGCATTGAACAAAGATGCTACCATAAATTTAAGAGCACACAATAGATCTATAGATTTCAGCGGCATTCATTTTTTTTTTTCCCCCCAAGCTATACAAAAGCTGTTTGTCGCGCGTTTCGAGACGCGGAACGCTGAGAACTGGCGAGAAGGCCTGAGAACTTCAACGTGCTCATGAACAAGCTCCAAAAACCAGGGAGCTGGCAGCCATGCCACTTCAAAGCCAGTCAGTATCACAGCAACAATTCATCATATTTTGTCCTCCTGGCACGTAAAACCAATTAACAAGGTAGTCTCTTAACCGTACTTCTGTATTAGTATTGTGCAAGATAAGTTATATCAGCATGTATTAGCTTGGAGATTAATTTGAAACTCCTGGATGCCAAATGACATCATGCTGGTGCTCAAAATATTAAAAATGCTTCCATAATCCAGTAACGTTAAGTTGATGTACAGCTCAATTATCTAAATCGATCTGTAGTGCGCTTAAGCCATTTTACTTAACACTCTCTTCGCCGTGCGAAGACTGGTTCTGCTTCCTCAAATCCTTTGCTGGAGCCCTAACAGAAAACATTTTAAGAAGGTTGAAATGGCTGATGCAGTTACACAAAGGTTGTTGGATGTCACAGGTAAGCAAAACGGCTGAAATGTGTCTGCCTGAATCTATGTGTGAGGGAAGAGGCTCAGAAATGAACAATTCTGACTTTACTAAACTTCTTTGCTTCTAAAATATTTACTGAAATACAGATTAACGCCTCATCTAAATATGACCAAAATATAATACTTATTTTTTATTTGGTTGGCACAGAGACTAAGGGAATAGACTGGGGAAACAACACTAGTTACAACCATTTGGAAATTCCTCAGAAAACATTTTAAGGCTGAGAATTTTGCATAACAAAAAAAAACATTGTGAATTTAATTTAATGTTCACAGCTAGTCTCTGTCCAAGATCTCTGTTTTTAAAATAGAAAATTAAAAACCAGAAGTAAACTGCCAGTTGAATATTCCGAAGAGCATAACCCCAGTTTGCTGACATTGTACATCTATCCCGTGTAGCACGTTTGCCTGCTGTCCCGTCCTCAACTAAAGAATGACAACAATTTAAATCAGCTACCATTCACTCAAATTAAACTGTGCACTTTGAGGAAACGGGAGCTCAGTGAGGAGTTCTGTTGCCTCAAAACTTCTCAATCTGCAGTGCAGATTGTCTCCCACAGTCCAAAGACATGCAGTTAGGGTCAATGGTGTCTTTAAATGGCCCTGTAATGCACTGGCATCCCATGCGATGTGTACCGCTACCTTGAACCTTATTATGCTTTGGAAGGGCTCCGTTCCCTGTGATTCTGGCCAAGATAAGCGTTTATAAGATGGGTAGGCTTTGAGTTACCTTAAATGATACTGTAGTCTTTGGCTTTTGTACAACAAAGTGATACCACACCTTTATGTGAATTTATCCCTACTGTAAGTGAGAGAGCTTCCTGTTTCTTACATCTGTCACACTGTGGGTTACTCTGCCAGTTACTGCTTGAAGTGAGAGACAGAGAAACATGGAGAATCCAACCCCCCCTTTTTACAACAGCAGTCTAGACTCCATAATTTTTAGCCCATACTATGCGATTGACCCCTTCCACCTGCATAATACCATATGCCCTAAATACAACATCCAGCCAAAATATTTAGAGTTAGTGAAAAACATACCACCTAGGAGAGGGCTTGCTGGCTTGGCCTGTCTGTCACATCCAGCTTGTCCATTTGTCTGTGGATGTGGTGATGCTGTCCAGGTAGAGCAAAAGGCTCAGCTGGCTACATTCATGTCTTTTTCACTGCAAGCAAGCTACTTGCCCAGTGTGGCATAGTGCAGCTTCTGTCTCTCAACCACTTTTTGTAAGTCACAGCTGCAGCTAAAGGACATATAAGTTATACTAGCTTGCAGGGTTGGAGTTAAGTTCTGGAATAATTTGATTCTTCACTCCGAGAAACGTGGCGAGTCATAAGACGTAGATGCATTGAATTGAAGTCAACAGGGCAGCATAACGTTGACTCACGCAGCCCACTGAGTGACAAGCGAACAACAAACGGACCCTTGTTGCACCTCTGTGGGCAGGACTCCCTGATTCTTTTGCTGTTTAAACACAGTAAGGTCCTACACCAGACCACCTTTCATTCTGAACCTTGGCCATGTTTATCCTTGAGACTAATGTAGACCAGATTGTACATAAGAGTTGCTCAAAGGCTTCAGGCACTGTTTCAGGTACAGTGACCAGGAAAAGTGACCTCCAGGTATCTGTCATTCAGGTGTGTCATGTAATCTAATGCACGCTTCTGCTGTTCCATGTCAAATACTACATTTGAATTATTGCTTTTAGCTTGATGATTTCTCCACAGAAAGAAGAAAAATGTATTAATATTGCAACGGACAAGTTTGATACTTACTTAAAAATCAAAGAAAAAAGATTGGGTTACACTTAACTTAAAGC
The DNA here is from genome assembly GCA_025773925.1 of Cryptomyrus ogoouensis. Taxonomy (NCBI): domain Eukaryota; kingdom Metazoa; phylum Chordata; class Actinopteri; order Osteoglossiformes; family Mormyridae; genus Cryptomyrus; species Cryptomyrus ogoouensis. Next base: position 14,051,361 of record JAOYFF010000036.1, read on the forward strand.
AGACAAGTACAATGCATTATAGATACCTTCATAATGCATACACAAAGTATTATAAACAGTATAAAGCATCCTTAATTCTTTTACTGACCATTATAATGCATTATGAAGGTACCTATAATAGATTATAGATTGGAGCTTCACAGAGCATTCTTAATGCATAATGAACATGACTATAATGTGTTATGCCTTTTTATAAATGGTTAAAGCTGTGTTTATAATACTTTATGAATGCATTATGAAGGTATCTATAATGCATTAGGATGACTGCTTTAAGTAAAGTGTTATCAACGATTGTTATTATTGTTTTGGGTTGTCATGCAATGTTTCATATTTTATAAACATAAAAATCATAGAAAACTAATACTATGGTAGCTGATGGTTATTGCAACTATTTACATTTAAACTGGATAATGGTCATATTAAGGAGCTGAAGTCCAAGATTGCAGTAGTAATATTCTTTTTTTCAGCCAATAAATGGCATTACTGCAGTCAAACAAGGTGAGGAACGATGTTACGAGCATGAGGTAATGGCTGGAGGTTCTGAGGTCTGCAGGGCGGGGTTCGCATGCCGTCGGCCCCCACATGACATTATCAGAAACTAACAAAGATGGATATGGACCGTCTTAATGGCCTCCACTGTGCACTTTGTTACATCCTGCACTTCCTGCCAAATGGCTGAACACGGTTGGGAGGCCCGGAGCTGGACAAGTCTGGACAGCACAGAGCTGCTGTCGATAACATAAGCGTCACCTGATATAAACGAAATGATTGTCTCATCCGAGCTCAAATCAGACAAAGCAAAAAAAAAAAAAAAAAACTGCATTTCCGTCTTTTAAAAAAATAACTTACGTAGATAACCGTTTTTTTCCGCAGAGTGAGGATAAACACAGCAAAAGCTCACTTTTCGGTGTGGACCGCATTGACTTTGAGGTAATTTATTAATGTCATGTGACATGAAGGTAAAAATTGAATGTGACTTCACTCCACCAGTCACATGGTCCAAAGTCACCCACCCCCCACCCCGGATGACATCATGGACAATGATGTCATCTTAGGATGCCAGATCCCTCTCCTTGCTATTTTCAGGCTCAGCAAAGTCTTCCTTTCAAGAGCATCTTGAGTCATGCGTGCACTGTGATCCGATAAAGGCAAAAAATGGCAACATGTAAGTAAATGGAGAAACCTGATAAGATCTAACAAATATTGGCCCTCAAAATCCATTGTTACTTAAAAACTGTAACTTGTAGATGGACTGCTTTGTGACAGAAAGCAGAACACAGTTTTATGTGTTTTTGTTTCCAGGAAATGCTGTTTGTGATCAACCACCAAACATAATTATGTAGAGGCTATTCTGCTTCTTCTTACCATCCGACGTCTTATATTACATTTTACATCGGATTACATGTGACAAAACATGTATACATACGCCTTGGTTTGCAAACCAAATTTATTCCTAAAAATTCAGTTCAGAACCTGAAAAATTGTAAATAGGAAATGCTTTTATATCTAATATGGAAACTTACTACCCTTTCCAGACAAATGCCACCTGCTGAAAGACAAGCCTAAACATAGAGAATAATTATTAATGTTATTTTTTGCAAAGGATGTCATTCTGAGAAAACAGGCAGCTAAAAATACAAAACTATCCAGCCGTCTTCCGAATACCCAGGGCACGGTCTTGGAGGGGGATCTAATTCCTGGAAGCATAGGGCACAATGCATATACACACTTCTGATGGGATAACAATCAATGGACGAGTGCACATGTATTCTACAAGGCAAGAAAATTAGCTGCAGTTCGTGGAGAGGACTGCTCACATGGAAAACAGGGAAATATACAGAGCACAGGTGGGATTCGCAGTCCTGAAGCTAGAGAAAGAAGGGCAGAGTGAAACACTAAAGCTACTATTGAGAACACCAACTCTTAATAGGTGTTTAGTCTTTATGCTAATGTTTAACAACATGGTCCTCAGGGACCCACAGACAGTCCCTGTTTTAGCTCCCTCAAAAATGAGGACTGTCTGAAAAGGAGCAGAAACATGATCCGTGTCTGGATCCCCCAAGACCATGTAAGGAAATACCGCTCTACACAATTAGCTACAATATATGTCATTTATTAATGTAATATGTGTTGTAGCGTTTATAGAGTGTTAAATAACAATAGGTATCATTTAAAATAATAAGGCACACAATAAAACTATTTACTTACAAACTGGAGAAGTCAGGTGACGAGGAGAGAGGGTCAACGAAAAGGTAGAGGCAACTGAAAATGGGCTTTGGACATAGAAAAGCTGGGTAATCGCTATTACTCATATTCAGATAAGTGGAAATCTGGATCATGAATGTTCCTAAATCAAGGAGAGGGAGTTGTTACTTAACTCAAGGTTTTAGCCAAAGGAACAAGCATTTTAAAGTCACTTGTACGGCTTGACATTTTTACTGGTCAAACGAAGCTTGGATACTTTGTTCTAAGGTACTACGGCAAGATCCTGAGAGCAGCAGCCTTCAGAGTCAGAGTCCATCCCCATAACCACTAAGCTGCTTGCTTTGTAAATCATGTGTTTGCTTTAGGAAATAAACATATAACCTGTACACTGTGGAAGTACCCTGGAGTCATGGATCTCATGTAATACTGAAACAGTCTGGACACGGAGAGGGTGGTGTGTGTGAAGCCGCAGCGTTTGACAAAACGGAGCCTGGCTCTAACTGAGGCTTGTTGGAAGACATGTCAGTTCCCATCATTGCTTCCAGCTGACCTTACTCATCTGAATTATTTCCACAATTACTCTACAAATTGATGCTAACAATCCAACACTCGTGCTTTCTGGAGTGTATCCCTGTCCAAAATCCCCACCCCCATCCCCAACACTGCCCCTCCTCACCTAAAGGCTGCATGACTCTTAATACCATGAGAAGAGAGAGACATACACACACACACACACACACACACAGACACACACACACTGGCCACAGAGCTTCATCTGATTGCAGTCTGGTCGTATAGAAAGGCTCAGTTGCTGAGAAAGGATGCTCTCTGTCCGCCGCCGTCACTCTGTCAAACAAACGGACACAATAACCACGGAAACAGACTGGCACAATTTATTTACTCTGACTCAATGTCGTTGCAGAAGTTCGTTATAAATACCCTTCTGTGACAATGGAGTAAGAAGTGAATTTGTGGGCAATTAAGCAGCAGGTATTCAGTGTGAATTAATATAATTGTGACAAATAAATAAATGGCGTATAAGAAAGTATTTGCCTGCTGAGTTTTGAAGCACATTGGACTGTAGGATTTGCACGCTGATCATCCTCAACATTGAGATTTAAATAGGTATAGACAGATTACTGCCTAACAGCTGCAGCACGTTTTCCTGTCAAATGTGAACTTACGTGACTTTAAACCCGTTTTAAAGGTTACCTTCTGTCGTAAATAAAAATTATGAAAATAAATTGCCAGTCAAGTTTTCAAATTACATGAGACTACGGGTCCTGTTTTGCAAGTTTTGAAGGACATCTTTAGTGAACCTTGACCCTCTGGGAGCTACCTCGCTCTGATCAATCCTCCACAGACCTGGTTCCTTCCCACGGGGTAACTTGCCCACTTACCGACCTCAATAAATACGAAGCTAATTTGAACCATGTGGCAGCAAATTGAAAACACAGAGCTTTTAAAGTGTGTATTTTCTTTTTCGTGCAGTAATGTCTCCCTGGAGGTGCTGCAAACCAACTTGCTTGTGCCAGAAGGGGGGGGGGGCCGCGATGTGTATAACCTAGTGAGTGTTTAGCAAGTCTTTGGCCAGCACGTTAATGTTTTCTCCAGTGATGTCCAATGTCAAGTCCCAAATGCACATGCGTGTTTGACATCAGCAGCATCCCACGTTTTGTTCTTCAGCAAGACGACGCTGGTGTAAATCCATCTTGTTTCCAAGTTATATAATGACTGAATAAGTTCAACCGCTGAAGCAGTCAGCCATAGCTGTAGCGCTGCTGTTGGATGGAGACGCTGTTACTGGCACTATGCACCTGGCCTTGAAGTCCATTCCTGCTAATAAATTTCTAAGTTCAGCTGCAATTTATCGATTTTCTGCTTTTTTTCGAGGGAGTGGGAGAAAAATAGATTAATACCACGTAAAATTAATCTGCTTATAACATATAACATTTCCCTTCATTATCCATGATCAAGAATCAGGTTGATCTATTTCGATAAGTGATCTACAGCCAGTCTAAAGGAATATAGGGCTTGAAACAGTGTACAAACCCAGACAAACACCAATTCAAATAACATAATCAACATATCTTTGTACTGTGGTGGGCAAGCAGATTAGCTGGACAAAATGTGCTCAACCACACAGAAAGCATGCAGACTTCACACAGAAAACATGGACATCACACTGAAGCTGTGGGTCCAAAAAGCCCCCATCCTGCCCACTCAACGTTTCCACAACATAACGCGAAATTTGTGAGAAATTGTCTGTACACGCTGACAGTTCTAAAAAATGTTTAAAATCCCTAAAATTCCAAAGACGTTTCTCAAGGATACTTGTTGGTCTAGACTGTGAAATTACACCTGACTCACTTCCCAATTATTTTAGTTGCAGACATTTCACTACGGCAGATCTGTAGTGCAAGAACAGAAGACGGACCTGGAACACCACGCAACCAGGCAGAATGTCTCCAATAATAAGTCACCACGACAACTTAAACAATGGTCTGCTTCACGTGTTGTGGAAAGAGCGTCTGTTTCCAGCCCCCACTTAGAGAGCTGGAGCGATCACAGAGCGTGGATGGGTGGGCTTCATCAGTGGGTGTGTGACAGGCCTCTACAAAACACTGCCTCTGTTTGTTCTGTGTGTGACACCATGACGACCACAAGGTGACCTTGACATCTGAACCATGACATCACCCTTCACAACACCAGAGAAAGAGAGACGTGAGATGTAGGAATGCAGTCATGTACCAAAATGCTACTTTGATACGTTGCACAGTGTATTTGCCACTTCATACAACACTGTGTAGTTTACTGCTCTTTTCATTGTAACTATCTAACCGTCCTTCTCTATCAATGACAGGTTGAAAAGACTTACACACAATTTCACATCACACACATTGAGTCAACAATTCCTAGATCCCACTTCTTTTTTTGAAAAGGTACCTGGGTACTCTCACTGTCTGTTTTTTCCCCACAATTCATAGCTCCAATGCAGGTTCTAAAATGGAATCATAGTGTGTCATTTATTAATTAATATGTTGGCTTCTGTGTCCCCTTGCTGGGCTGGGGCCAGTGGGCTTCACTCGCAGCATCACCTAGCTAAGTCAACAGGAGTAAGATAGTGGAAATGTGAAAAAAAAACCTATCATCACATATCACAGTAGTAATCAGTGGAGCGATGACATGTCCTAAGTGTCCTTAGGAATGACCATGTTTTTAATCAGCCATATTAGAAAATCATCGTTAGAGGACAGAATGTCTTATCAAAGGTTTGAGGTTTGCCTGACCAGAAGTTAATCTTAATGCAATTCCTGTTGTGATATGTAAATAACATGGTGGACTTGTCAGCAAGAAGCAGTGAAACCTCAACATAACGTTCTAAAAAAAATCTAAACATTGTTTAAAAAATAATTGAAGAACATGTGATTAATAACAGAATTGTCACAAGAGACAGTTTTCCTTGACACCATGATGGAGTGTGAACAACCATAAAATAGTTACTCCAAGGAAATGACTGAGTGACCAGTATCACCCCTATCTAGGTCCCATATGAACCCGTTACACTGAGATAACTCCTCATCTCTAGATCCAGCTTCCCCTTAGTCACACTGTCTACTTCTCTTCCTGCCCAGGCTGTCATGGTGGCATGACCAGATAAGAAGAATGCTGACCAAGGCTTCGTCAGGAGAAACATCTCAGTTAGCAGGAACGATGCCAAATGAGCCACAGACCAGCTGCCTGTACAACTTCAAAATAGTACATTCATTCCTCTGTGTTACAACCTGATTTTTTTCAGACAAAAGGCTGGTAATACATAAAAGAACCCTGCTATACGATTAAGAAATACACAAACAGTCCCTGACGGCTGGTGACTCTTTTTCAATTACATTCCACACCTCAGTGTATATCCATCCTTCCATTTTCCATAATTACTAATCCAGAACTGGGTCGGGTCACACTGAGCTTGGAGAATGTCCCAGGTGGGCATGGGATGCCAGTCCATCGCAGGGCACACATCCACTCACACAGTATGGGCAAGTCAGGGACACCAGTTCATCAGCCCATATGTTTTGGAAATCCACGTGAACATGCAGACTTCACATGAACAAATCCTGGAATTGGAATCAGACAAGGGTATAAAACTTCAAATTGCGTACCTTAAGGATATCACTCACATGGTACACCTGTGACACTTAACCGTAAGGGTCAAAGGCTTATGTTTATCCGGAATTGAAGGGGGGGCCTCCCAAAAGATCATCCACTGGTGCCTATTATAGAAAGCTTACGCGACTGCTACCCGGTCACAGTCTACATATTCCTTGAAGTACTATTAAGCAGTGAGCAAGACTGAAAACCCAACACTGTACATTTTGTAGTAAATAGATGATATATCCGCATGTGTAATGGTATAGGGTACAGTCAAAAAGCAAAGTTTAGAACTCCAGTTTAGACTTTAGAAGTCGCCCTGACAACCCTTATGGGCAAAAGCACTGGCATCACAATTAACCTCAAACACAAAATTGTGTGAAGTGAGCAGATCTTGATGTGCAGAACATGATGCGGGTGAGTGACTCTCAGACAGACCTAACAATGAATCACACACTGCAGCCTGAATTCATCTGGAAGACCCCTGTGTGAGAGTCAGTATGTAGAAGCTTCTCCAGTCTACTGAAATGAAAAGGGAGTCCCTTGAAATCCGACATTGCGAGTGCAGGAACGTTCTGGGTGTTCCTGGACCCTGGCCACTCTCATACGGAAAATCTCCGTGATGTGGGGCTGAACTTATTTACCACAATAGCAGAGGATCTAGTCTGGCCTCACCAGCGAGTCATCTTAGGAACTCTCTGGTGATGTCTGGAGCAAGATCATATAAACGAATGGAAAAAAGACAGATTTGGGCTAATATTCTCAGGCAGAGCCCCCCCACCCCCGAACGACACTCTCGGACCCTGCCTCCCAGAAATGCATATAGAAACGGGGCCCTGACTCATACGTCTGCCTTCAAGGGCAAAGGGTGTGAGACAATGCGACTAACCCCCTCTCCCACCAGACAAGACATCTGGGATTGTGGTCGGCTCTGTAGCCAATTATCAGCATTATTCTTCATCTTTAAAAATGTATTTATTTATTGTTATTTTAACTGACCTGGCGAATTTAAGCATTAAGGATCTAAATTTTCTTAAATTTAATTCTAAAATTCTCTATAATAGTTTTCCTCTTGTTTTAACGCTACATATATTTATCCGTTAATTCACGGCAAGGTATGGATTAAAGTAGCCTAATACCTGTTTAAAGAAGTGCTTAAAAGCAGACTCCAAAAACCGCATCACACACCGTCGTCCCTTTTATAACGACACAAGTAATTTAGGAAATCAGAAATGCAGTGATGGTACGGGATTCATTTTTTTTCTCTCGTTTTAATCATATTCGTTTGTCGTTTTGATTGCTAAACAGGCTTTTCCACTAATTATTTTACTTTTATTTATTTAACTATAATTATCTTGCTATTCACAATATGCACAGTGCATACGGATCGTCACTTAATGGTGCTCAAAATAAATACATACGGACGGTTGCTAACCAACATCTGCCTAAAATAAAAAAACGTTCTGAAACTTGAAATAAAGAGTCCATTAATAATAAAAATAAAATAAAATTGGGTCTAAACAAAAATCATTCTATATTCACAAATTAACGCTGAACACTACATAGTTTTAATAAATCACTGTCATGGCCTTTATTTCGATCGTACAACTAATCAGATGTTTGTGGCAGTAATACATATCAGTACTTTGAATTACGTCTGAATATGGAATGAACTGGCATATAAAATCAGATATATTTAAACTGAAATCTTGGCTAAATTGTCTATTCTTCTTCCCCTGTACTTTATTAACAGATTTCTTCGACTGAGCTGAAAAAAAATCGCACAAATGACCTGAGAATGAACAAGTTGCAGCCGAGAGATTGACCAGGGTAAACGGGTGGAAAACAGATGACTGGATGGACGAACAATTTACACATGGACTACGTTTACGCAAAGTTTACCCACAGCAAAGTATGACTATGTTGGTTAAAACAGCCAATTAAAAGTTGCATCGAAAATATTTTCACTCTTAGATAGTTTGTTCCATTATTTTCAGAAAGCCATTCTTAGCCCATTTACAAAGAATATAAGTAGGCGAATCTAAAGCAACCTGTCATGATTCATTTTGATAACTTGACAACTACAATGACTCAAATACAAGGCACCGTACTCGATCGGGAAAACCCCACTTGTAACGCGCCTATTGTAAATCGTGATTTAGGACCCGCATTTAAAATCCTGCCAGCCCGCCATTTCTACCACTCCGTCAAACCTGCTATATTAGCGGGGGCCACTTTAGGAGCATTACTTGTTCTAGGCTGCCCCCTAGTGACGTTATACGGAAACACATAATAATGGCGACGATAAAGCACTGGTTTTGACGTAGTGAAAATGGAACAGTAACAGAATGTAATGTATAATGCAGGGCAAAGTACAAATGATGAGTCCACAGACAAAGAACAAACAATTTGCATGTGATGCCCATTACAAGTTACGATCATGTAAATAATAAAAAAAATGTATTTAAGTAATTATGCAGGCCTATGTTGATTAGGTCTAAGACAACACAAACCCTAACTGTGCAGATGTCATACTTTTGTATGTGGAAATAACCAAACAGTGTTTTGTCGTGCAATTTCAACACAATTATTAAAAAAAAGCATTTGTTATTGCAGTACGTTAATGCAAAATAGAAAGTAGCATCCACGAATTTGGTACTATTAAACCAGTGGCCTGTACTACGAAGCGGGGTTACTGACTTATCGGGGTAACTTGTTGGATTTAAGGTACCGCAGTCTAAATGGACTTCATATTCGTTCACTTGCATTTTCCCCAGACTACAGTTACCCCGATAAGCCAGTAACCCCGCTTCGTAGTACAGGCCCCTGGTGTCTTATGTAATTTGCGTTAAATTATAGCACTTCTGCTGACTTGATTAATTTAGTTAAAGCTACAAGTCCACTTTCCCGAAAAATGAATGTAAGAATTCGCGAATAATATTTGGGCACCTCCAATAATTATAGGTTACAACGTGAGTGAGGCTGGTTGCAGAGACAAAGACGTGCTGCGTACCTAAGCCAAGACTTGAAATATTAATTACACAGTATAGACTTATACTAACAAATATTACACTAATATCGATAAGATCTATATATTATATGATTTTCTGTGATAATGTTCAGTATTGTTTTTGTACGCGTCGTGTTTGAGCTTTTGCGATCTTCCAGCGACATCAAAAAACCAAAACTTATACCATGAGTGCACGTGTTATAAGTAAAATTAAAAGTAAAAAAGTTTTACAGTCAAACTGTATCAGTCGCCTTATCTCCCATAGCGGAGTTCATGAACTACAATACATCATTCCAAACTCTTTCGCCGCTGGAAGATGACGACATGGGACAATCCATTGGAAGGGTAAAAAAAGGATTAAAATGTAACCATGACCAAAACGAAAACATTCATGTACATATTAAAACATGCATTTAATTCAGTCGTTTTAGATTATAAAAAGACGAAATGATACATTTGTCATAAGTGTATAAAAAATGTTTTTAGAAATGGAATGACTCTTTTTTGCCGCCATTTTTTTGCTGTCCGCAGACAAGAGAACAGCCCGCTATCTGCACCGAAAGGGAACTAGGAGTGAAGTTGTACGCCAACAGCAAAATTGCGATTATTGTAATTAAATTGCAGTAAAGGTTGCGTGTAAACGAAACGGGATTGTCCAGCATGGCCACAAAAAAGAAGCGTTCTCCGAGCACAGGAACTGACACATGGGTCGTTATTGGCGCAGGTAATTATTCCGCTTTCACTTTCGGTTCAAGTTGCTTTAGTACCTGCTAATAATTGATCTGATAATTGACAATTGTTACACTGACCTTAACAAACTTTAAAACAATACTGTCATGGACGTTTCTTACCAGTGCAGTACAGCAAAAACTAGTGCAAGCGATATTTGTGGCGTAAAGTACAATATGTATTGTAACCTCAGGAATATCGGAAAGTAGAGTTTTTTTAGACCAAAATATGAAGCTTAATATCCATAGATATCCAGTGTTGGAGTATGTAGAGTACATCTATACGCATATCTGTGCATTTGTGAGGGTGACATCAAGATGCATATAGTAACACAAAATACAGCTCAATTTAAGTAATTACGTGGAATAAAGTGGATAAAGTGGAAACTGCTTTGACCAAAGGTACCTTGTACAGTATCTTACACTGTACATGATTCACCATGACAAGATACAACTGTCCTGTAGATATAAAAGATTTTAATAAATATAATTTTGTTGTGATCTCTATCTGTTTGCAGACTCTGCAATCAGTACATCAAAGAAGGATAGCAGAGACCCAGTCATAGTCCGGTTAAAAAATCCTTCTACAGGTAAAGCTGCCGTCAGTGTTTTCAGTCACATTAAGAAGCCACCAAAATCATGAACGCATCTACGTCAAAGTGAAGGTTGACCCCCACAATTGTTTCTGTACTGAAAACTGTCAGTTTCATTTTAACTTGCATATGATAGTTATCACAAATATAACCTCGAGGTGGTGATATGTATAAGTGACAGGTTTTGTAGAAACACGTTTCATTCAGGCTCATGCTTTGTGTGTGTCTCTCCAGGTCTGGTATCACTCTATATGTTTGCCGGTGGTGACACCCGTGTGTTTGAGATGAAGGCCTTTAAGGAAGATCACCACTCCTGGTTCATCGGCCAGACAGTGCACAGAGGTGGCTAAACCACACTCACATGCTCCTCCAAGTTCAGCTCCTTCTTACCTACTTATGCATAGTTTAGATTTTTAAATCAGTATTATGGTCTTTATATTATCGTATTCTTTTCTAAGGAACAGTTAGTCCATATATATAAAAGGTCCAGATCTTAAAAAAAGGAAAAAGAAAAAAAACCTGGATTGTAGTGTGACTGATATACTTATTAAAAAAAAGACAAACACAGAATGCGAAGACGATAAATAGACAATTGTTTCAATCCTATTAATATTTCATTTGGGATATATAAAGAAAGCAAACTTTTAATCGCTGTTTATATGTCATTGCTAGACCATAAAGATATTTAGTATGTGCTTTCACAGTCAGCCAAACTGTTTTCATTCTGACCTCTGTTACGTGTCGTTCATGGCCACTTGGCACAGCTGTTTGTGCAGGAGGCTCAGTCAGCGTTTATATTTTACAGACTTTCAGTAGCGTGTTCAAAAAACGACGCGGAGGGAAAATGGCAGTGATTTCGGTTTTTCTAGAATTTCAATGAAATCTACATTGACATCTATGACTTCTACAGATGGAAGACTTTTGTATGTCACTCCAGTGGATCCACTCTACCTTGTATTGCCCTACCTGATAAAAGCAGAAAAAGAGGTGAGTTAAAGTATTATTTTTATATTACTACATTTACATTCATCTATTTGGCAGATGATCAGTACAGATGGTGCTCCCTGAATAGCAGTGGTGTACTGTTTAGTAAGCTAATAAGTCAGTCTATGCTTTGGACTGTATTGTTCAAACAGTACTATACTATTGGTACTATACTATTGGTACTATACTGTTTTTACTTTTGTCCTGCAGGGAAAATTTCAACCTGTGCAGCAAATGGTCATGGATGAAGATTTCCCAGCCTGCACCAGGCTGTTGAATTGTTTGGGGGAACATGCCTCACTCGCCCATATTGCTGAGGAGAAAGGTGGGCTGGCCTACTTTCACGCAGTATTACATCTTTGGAGATTTCACAAGAAAAATAATACGAGAATAAGACAAGCTAATATGTCTGAAGAATGTTTCGAGCTGCAACACTAGCAATGTCAGCTGCTTCAGTAGTGTGCTACTTCACATCGTTGTGTTTTAGAAGTTGGAAATCAGAAGTTCCACAGATACAGCCAGGAGAAGACAATGGAGTGGTTAAAGAAAAAGGTATGCCTGTTTTTATTGTAGTTTGTTCTGTTTAAAGGATTTTATGTGTTTTTAAAGCTGAAATTACTTTCCCTCAGGTGGATAAGACTGTGAAGGTTCTTAAGAACAGTAACATTTCAGTTGGTGGGGGCGTGAAATCCACAACCTACATCAGAGTGAAGAAGGAATCCGATGTTTCGGATGGTATAGTATGCATACGTGGCATTCTCTGTTTTAGATTTGTTTGGCAGACTCCTTCATTCAGTGAAGATTTTCTCCTGCTCGGATTTCGTATTGCAACCAAAAACAATTTAAGGATTTGACCATCTTTAGGTCTTTTGTTGCTTGAAAATACTTTTTGCCCTTAAATGATAATTTTGCTGCTGCATGTATGAGAATTGGCAGCAGACACTGTGATTTTATCTATACTAATGCTTGCTTGTCTTTCTTGAGCAGAAGAGTATCTACGATATGCCCATGGATTAATATCAGAGTATCTGAGTGAAGACTTGAGCAGAGACCTCCAGAAGCATTTACAGTATGTGTCCTTTCCTGTTGTGAGAGACCCATACAAAACGCTGTAGAGGATATTCACACTCAGAATTTGGTCACTTTTATTTGGCAAGGTTACCTGATGTTTCAAGTCCCAAAAAGGTAGAACCTCCAAATAAGGTAAGTAAGGAACGTGTGATATGTTTGCTGTTAAATTTTGTAACTGGTTGGTAAAAATACCCCTGAAACCTTCAGCACTTACTAACTGAGCTTTCTCACTCTTGGAAAAATTAAATTTGCACCAAATTTGCACTAGCTACTAAAATAGCATGTAATTGTAGTTCAGGACAGTGCGTTTGTGTGTGTGACTTTAGCTGTACTCGGCCTGTGGTTGCCCAGGCGATGGAGATGCACCTACATTTTGTATTTTTCAGAAGCGGAAACTGTCTGACAAGCCTGTCGAGGCAGCGGAAGACTACACCCAGTTCAATGGTAGAGACTTTGCTAGAAAAGTGAGTTTTCAGTGTTTTTTTTAATGAAGAGAGAAAAACTGTGCAAAATACATGAATTGTGATAACTTTCAAAGAGAAACTTCATATATCATATGCTTTGAGATGTATTCAGTTTTAATTTTAGATCTATTGCATATTTATTTATGGCTTGCTTCTGTCAAAGGATGAATGTCTTTTCATATATTTTAGCCAGAGGATGGATAAAAGCATTTTGGCCTTCTAGTAAAGAACTATATGTATATTTAATAAAAATTCACAATATTAAAAGTGAGTAAATTATATGCATATAACTATATTGTAGAAAAGGGGTCTGATGTAAAGTTGGGTGTTTTTACACAACAGCCCCCAAAGAAGATGACAGCTGTGCAGAAATCTCTAGCCAAAGTGGACAAGACCGGGATGAAGACCATGTCGTGTTTCTTCAGCCCGAAACCCAAGACAGAGGGCAAATGAGTGTGAAATGCTCAAATTTCTATTATCTTTTTGCTAATAAAAGTGTAATGTGGATTATCCAGTGCTAAATGTTATGTACTTTTACTGATGATGAAAACGACTTGAAGGTATAAAATTATCATTTATCCTTGAAGGGGCAGGGCTTTTAGTATTTCGCAGAAATTAGCTCCAGCCCTATCCTCCATGGGCTACGAAACTGGCAGCTGGTGGGTGGGTAGGTGGCACAAAATACCCCCATCTCCCGCTGAACCAGTATTTGGTCATGTGAATATAATCACCTGCAGAGCCTCACCCGTCTGTTGTCTCCTGGTTTTTCCTTCATCTTAATCAGAACATGGAAGCAGCCATTGTCACAGAAGAGTTTGGACTTCCTGCAACATTGATTCAAAACACAAATGAGATGTTTTAGGGTCAAATCACCATTATATTGTAGCTGTCTCAACCTTAAACACCAATAACTGCAAGTTAACAGCTGAGTATAGCATTTATTACACTTACTAATTCAAGAGAAAATCCCACTAATAATAGTGGAATGATATTGTTAAAAAATGCACATGTTAGAAATATGCTCAATTAGCTCTATGTCTTATAAATGCCTGTTACGATGCATTTGTTTGCACCATTTTTCATTGTATCTTTGCTTATTTGCATTTTCTAAGAAGTGTCAGCAGAGGGCAGCACCATTGCTCTGTCTGGTACACAGTGAAATCTGTGAAGTTCGTGCTGTGTGGGGAGGGGGCTGGATTTTTGATGTCTTCTGAGAATGTGGACACTGAAACCCTGAAGCAGCATCACTGATTAGTGTCACAATGCCCTTGTATCAAGGCCGTACCACCAAGATAATTAACTGGGAGGAAAAACAGAGCTGTACAGCAGGTATTACTCAGCTGTAACATTACGATTAGTCCCGAGATAAAGTAGCTAAACTGGTAATCAGAACAAAAGTCAAGCAGCTGACTGGGACATTTCCAGCGGTTTCAGCATTTTGCGTGGACATGTCAGAAAGAAATCTGTGTTTTCACGCACACGTTGCCTGGCATCCTAGCCCATTATCAGTAGCATTTGGGAGGTGTTGTTTGGCACGACGTGCCTAAAAACAGTCGGATTTCAAGGGCTCAAATCCTGTTGTATCCTTGCCGAACGTTTCCTCGCGAAGGCTAACGCCGGCCGTGTGAAACCACCAACTGCCGCTCACTCTTATGTCAGATGTTTTACTTCTTGGGATTTAGGGTTAAATTCACGGTAATACTTCAGCCGTATCTGCAGTGTCTCGCATGCCGCTTCAAGCCCCCTCCCTGCATTATTTTGGCAAAGCCTGACACCAGCCATACCGTCGGAATGGTTTGCCATTCCCTGGCTTCCCTCAGCTTGCAATGTCATGTCCTTAAAGTTACATGATGACATTTGAAACCAATGGGTTTGACTGCCAGGTCAATTAATAAAATAAAATGCAGAAGACTGTGTAAAGGGACCCATCACACCCTGATCAGCCCCATGTGCTGATAGAAATCTAATTTCTGCTTCCCCTTTACATCTAAAATAGAATCAACAGTAATATGCTGCTACATTCAAAACATAGTTTTGCTCCATTTTGTTGCTATTTTCCTCACATCACATCCAGTGTGTCTTCAGCACTCCCAGGGTGGAAACACAGCTCCATTGTGCCATCCTTTGTTCGTCTAACCGTTGTCTGACTACGTCAGCAGACGTCTGAGGCATGTCTCACCTAGTAGTGAACAGGAGTCTGATGGGGACAAATTATAAGCAAACAAATGATTTTCCTGAGCAGCATCATGTTTTGGACTTGCGAAGACCCAAGGAGTGCCGTGAATTGTGGCCCAACTTTTCAATCAGCACCCTGATTCAAATTTAATTTAGTTCAGTAGATACCATGCAGCCTGAGCTCCGTCAATTGTTTTGTACAAGTGCTGATGAGATGTTAGCTTGAGAACAAACAGTATTGAATGAAGATAAAAAACTGCGATAGTATCCAAAATGAAATGAAAGAAGGTTAGATGCTGGCAGAGTGATACTTAAGGATGTGAGCTGCTAATTTATTAGTTGTTAGCTATTAATTGTAAGCAGTATGGGGTTTCTACCCCCACTGTCCTGACCAGGATAAGCAATTAGACGACTAATGGATGGATGGATGAGTTTATTAGTGTTGTACCTTTTACTGCTCAAAAGATATTTGAGCTATAAAAAATATTTGAATATACTGCAGACCCTGAGCTCACTGTGTAATTTATAAGGTTGAGATGACAATAAAGTTCACTTTGACTTTGACTTTGAATATCCTGTGGTGGTAAAGAATATCCTAATGGGATGAAAGTAGTGCAAATGTGTTTTGCGTTCTAATTGTTATTTCCAGGTTCAGTGCCTAATTTCCTAGAAGATAAACTGTGCATGATTAAGCAAATGATTTCAGTTTTTTTCTCGTGTTCCTCTTCCTTTGAATCGCCGCACATCTGACTCAATTACAGCTGCATTCCTTCCTTTATCTCCTTATTCAATATAGTGCACGTCGCTGCGCACATCGACTCCATTCATAAAGCGTGACTTCTGAAAATCTGTCTTCAAGGCCTTCTCGCTTTTATTAGCAGAGGACCTCTCACCCTCCGTCTGCCGCATCAATGTGCGCGAAGATGCTCCATGCTGACCTACGAACGAGAAAGCCGGCGGTGACAGCTGGAAAGAGAGACGACTGGTCAGGGGCAGCATCTGGTAAGCGAACCCCTGACGGTGGGAAGCTTGTGTTAAATCCATGTACGCTGTTGTATCGAAATAAAATCCCACGTCCAGGCTGTCTGTCGACCATGGCCTTGTCCCTTCCATGTTACATTTTGTTTTTCTTTTTTACAGGTAATTTAGGTCAGCCATTCCTTTGGACGCAGGGTTCCAGCTTGTCTTGAGTTAGAGCCACAGGATTACCTGGCTGAACAAAAAACTACTTTTCTCCTTTGAAAATTGTCGAAAGTAAGAAAAACTAGTGATATTTCCTCAAAAAGACGAGATGAGAACTCTGGATTTGGGGCTGTGATGTTCTCTCGCATTCTTATCAATATGCATTGCTATCCTTAGACTACATCCAGCTGTATTCCTTATATAACATGAATGGTCACTTGACAAGCAACAAAGACGCCTGGAATATCTTGATGAGTACCCCCCTGCTATTTTTAGACACAAGCATGTAGTTTTTATAAACTAAAGGTAAAATTCTGTGTGGAGCATTCACAGTATGAGCGGCCTCCTGCTCAAAAAGAATTAAACAGCTCCTCAAACATAATAGTAAATCACAGAGTTCTCCACAAATTGCCTAATTGTTCTGCTGCTCCAGGTGTGAACTAACTAAAACCGAAACGTGTCTCTTTAATTCGTAAAGTACGTGATTCACTTTGGGAAAAGCAGACATTGTCACATATATGTGTACAGATTGACTGATATACCAGATCAAATGCTGCAGGGTTGTAAAAAATAATTAAAATCACTGACCTACATCTATGACAGACAGGTTTGCTAAACCCTTGAAGGAGACAGAAAAACTGAAGCAGACTTTTTCAGTCTTTTGTAAATGTTCTTTTTCCACATTCACCTGGGCTTTAGCTGCCTAAAATCAAGTGTGTGTGCTGGGTAGCATTGTGCCTGGTGGCCATGCCGCGTCTCTGACTCCCTGACAGACTCCTTGAAGCCGTGTTCTTCGAGGACTGAATCCAAGCCTGTATTGTCATTTCTCTGGTCTGCACTACTGCTCTGGGCCCCTTACCTCAGCAGGCAGAGTTTGGAGATGGATTTGCGCTGTGTGTCGGTGGGGTGTGGGAACCAGTAATATAACAAATGGAAAGTGGGTTTGACCAATAGGACAGTGACAATACACCATAATCCCGCCCACTGTCATTTTGGTGATTCTCTAAGTTTAAAAAATGTCAGATGGTGTCCTTCACCTTGGCCTAGTCTGGTGTAACGTCTGTGCTCCTCCCCATACAAATAAATCATCCGATCATGCCCCCCCCCCACCCCCCACACGCCTTTTTCATGTCTTTAATGGTCACTTAGGTATTTCAACAAGGGAACTAATTTGACCTTGATTATAATTGTTGGTTTTTAGGAATCTGGATTCCAGGTCAAAGGATCAATATGAGAGAAAACTGGAGAATATGTATGTATTCATTACATAATTTCTTTTTATACTGTAAATGTGTTTTACTACTATACAACAATAGCACACAGATAAATTGTGACAAATGGCTTTGCATCCACCCATCCATCTTGTATAACAATTTCCAGTTGCATCATTTAAGAAAAGAAGAGTAAAATTTATCCACAATTAATAGTAAAAGAATTCAATAAACAGTTTGAGGGGTCTGTTGTTGTGGTCTCCTTGAACTTTACAAGGTTAGGTCTCCCTGAACTTCATGAGGTATGTGATTGTTGTCTCCCTAAACTTTGCAAGGTCTGTGGTTATGGTCTCCCTGATTTTCATGATGTGGTTGTGGTCTTCTTGGATTTTATGAGGTCTGCGGTTGTGGTCTCCCTGAACTTTACAAGGTCTGTGGATGTGGTCTCCCAGATTTTAATGATGTCCGTGGTTGTTGTCTCCCTAAACTTTACAAGGCCTGCGGTTGTGGTCTCCCTGAATTTTATGAGGTCCGTGGTTGTGGTCTCCCTGAATTTTATGAGGTCTGTGGTTGTGGTCTCCCTGAATTTTACAAAGTCTGCGGTTGTGGTCTCCCTGAATTTTACGAGGTCTGCGGTTGTGGTCTCCCTGAATTTTACAAAGACTGCGGTTGTGGTCTCCCTAAATTTTACAAAGTCTGTGGTTGTGGTCTCCCTGAATTTTACGAGGTCTGTGGTTGTGGTCTCCCTGAACTTTACAAGGTCTGTGGTTGTGGTCTCACTGAACTATTTATGGCATCTGTAATCTTATTGAAGTTTTCCGAGGTGAGTGCTAGCCATCACTACCTAAAAAGCCATTTCCCAGCCTGGGTTTACCCACTTACTGCAGATAATTCTCAAAAGTTAATACCACAATTTCCATATCCCACGTTGGGATTTCCATAAGGTCTTCCAGAATGGTACATATGGCAAAGTAAACAGTGCTTTCAGTTTTCTTGTTTAACACATTACTGAGGTGTAATAGCCCAAAACAAAAAGTAATTCATTACAAATTTGGAAAAGGCAAGGTAATGTAGAAATGTAATATATGAAAAAGTAATGTGTTATATCGCCTAGTTTCTGTAAAAAGTTTTATAATAATACTATTAACTTCAAACTTTAAACATTTTTTATGCTACTCCGAATGACACCTGAAAATCCCACCCATTGTACCTGGGCCAGTGATGTGTTTGTTTGTGTCTCAGATAAGAGCATCCCTATTCGTTTGCTCCTATTGCAGTGGCTTCTAGAGGTACGAGGAGAAGGACACAGCCAAGGGCAACCTATTCATACCCATTCGTGGTTCTGAATAAATGAACTTAGAAACATCTCAGGGAATCAGACATAAGAGGCGGAAGATTCATTGTCCGAGTGCGCAGAAACATTTTATCCGACCCTGTCCCGAGCCTTTCCTAGAGAGGCCATTAACAGCAGACAAATGTCGGCCTGGGTGTTTAAGTCAACAAAGGAGAGAGAGGCGCACCAAGGCTGCTCTACCGTCTGCTCCTTTTATGTGCCGTGAACAGGCGACCTTGTGCTTCCGTGGCTGCATGCTGACCTTGGGTTCGACTCAAGAGAGAAGGCGAGCGGGAGGAAGCAGCAGCTGCTGTTGCTGTATGGCGGCTTGGCTGCTGTAGGGTGGCAACTCGAGAGAGAGAGAGAGAGAGAGAGAGAGAGCGAGACAGCGAGAGAGAGAGAGAGAGAGCGAGACAGAGAGAGGGAAGGAGGGAGAGGGAGGGCAGCTCATGATTCTGCCTGAAATGCAAGCAGCCATTGAAGCTTTTAACTACCAGAAAATGTACTGCAGAATTTAGCGGCAAGCATGAGCCGTGACAAGTCATGTTGCTCAGGCCCGGAAAGGGCAGCTGTGTGGCATAAACAACAGCAAGTTTTAGTAAAATCATTCAAAGGATGATAAATGTGGAAAAATGCCCATCTCGAAGTGCAAAACTGTATTCACAGTGGTCTTAAAATAACACTCGAGGGAATTATAACCATAAAAGTACAAAGAATGAACACATGGAAGTGTTGTGATCTATGTTTATCGCATTGATGTTGCCATTGCCTGTCCTCCACGGTCCCTCTGAAACAGTGGCAGATGGGTTATCAGGTTCTCGAGGCTGAACGCCAGCCCGCTACCGCTGCTGTGAAGGGTGATAAGCACACGCCAGCGATGACCGGGGGTCAGAGGAGCTTTCTGGCACTCACTCCAGCCCATTACTCAAAGCAATTCAACTGGTGGACCAAAGCTTGAACGATGGCTTCTATCATCCATTGGAATGAAAAACAGACCTCCAGAGAGCGATTCTAAAATGAAATATATGGCAACGTTATGAGAACCGTAATGCGAAACAGAGGAGACAATGTTTTTTTTTGTAGACACCAATAACGAGGACGGTGATTGGCAACAAATACAAGCAAAAGTCCGTTATAAGCCTTACTTGACCCTCTCTTTGTAACGTGTGCACCATACTCATCAAGGAATCGTCATTCCTTCATCTTCATAAAAATCAGACATGCTGATTACATCCAGCCTTGACTCCTGCAAATAAACTCGGTGCCCTGCATGCCGCAGATATGTTCATGCCAGACTTTCAGAGATGGAGGCGGCTGTAAACAGACTCACCCGTCTCCATGGCAGGAAGCCCGCAGACTGCGAGGCATCTGCTCAAGCTGGCCGTTTAATCCTGAGATGTGTGCGACCGACCGCTGGAATGCTCTCCAGCTCATTTCGGCGCTCAGCCTCTCTACCATGAGTTGCATTATTAATTTAGTTTCTTAGCCGAGTTTTTCATGCAGAGACCCCCTATTCATTTACACAGGTATGTATGTATTACTGCAGCTACAGAGGCACATTGCTAAGAGGTCTAAATGCAGTAAAGCGAGCAAACTTTCCATCCCAAGTCTTGAACCTCTGTGCTACCTTCTGCTCCTTCCACTTATTTCCTCAGTTTATTCCGTTATAAATTCTTTTATTAATACAGAGTACTCCAGGTTCAATTTTGATTATGCTCTTCAAAAATAAAAAAAAAAAAAACATGCTTTTCTATTACCGTGTGTCTATATGGACAAGAAACAGTAGGCTGTTTCAACACTGAAATGCCAGGACGGGAATATTAAATATAAAAATGCTGATGTCATCGTTAGTGTGATTAACTCATACTCGCCCTGGGAAAATAGTTACGCTTCCAACAGCTCCGTCAAAGACTTCAAAATTCATCAGTTAAGAATGGAGAAGTCGATCACTGTTTCGCAGACACGTGCTTTCACACAAAGGCGTGCCCACACATGCACACACACACACACACACACAGAGGTTTGTAATCATATCTTTGTGGGGACTCTCCATTCATTTCTATGGGGAAAACTCTAAACATGACAACCTTAACCCCTACCCAGCCCTAACTTTAACCATAAGTAACCAAACAAAATAAAAGTGTTTTGGCCTTTTTAGTTTTTTGATTGCACTCACAGCTCTTTGTGGGGACCTGAAAAATGGTCTCCACAATATCAAAACAACAGGTTTTTATCACATTGTAGGGACACACACACACACACACACACACAAACCCACTAACACACACTCACACACACACACACACACACGCACATATAGGGTATACATATCCTTACGGGGACCGCTCATTCATTTCAATAGGAAAAATGCTAACGCTAACTATGACAACCTTAACCCCTACCCTGCCCTAACC
>JAOYFF010000036.1:14072979-14094919 GCA_025773925.1 Cryptomyrus ogoouensis
TTTATAAAATAGAGTTTTCCCTTATGGGGACCAGGAAACCGGTCCCCATAAGGGAAAAAAAAACAGATATTTATCACGTTATGGGGACATTATGTCCTCATAAGGATAGGTAAACCCGCTCGCACACACACACACACGCACACACACAAACACACACACACACACACACACAAATAGGTGTGTGCTACTTCTATTTCCATGTCTTTTTAATTTACCAAAAAAATAAAAATACAGAAGCCCTTGAAAAGAGCAATAGTCAGTTTATATTGCCAGAGGAAACAAGGCCAAATCCTTTTATAGGAAGAAGTCACAGAAGGATGAGAGCTAAAAACCAAGGCAGTTGTCATGGTAACACCTGGCGCGACTCATAACAAACCAGCGAGAGACATCTTCCTGCAAAAGGTGCGCATGAAGTAAAGGCGGGTAATTACAGGTAATTTCACCCAGTGCTGTTTGCAGAAAGTTTCTGAGTGTTTTGGTGTGCGTGTGCGCAGGTAATAAGGAACCATCAGCACAGATAGTATCCAGACCTCTTCTAATGGATTGCATCCAGTTCTTCAAGGTCACAGATGTCTCATTGTGCCAGATACACTTTCTCTGTGGGTCATGGTGACCTTGGTGCCTGTTTAGGTTTCTTTTGTATGTGTCAGCTTGCCTGAAAATGCTTACTGTTATGGAAAAAAACCTCATGCTCAGTGAAAATGTGTATAAACAATTTTGAAAATATATATTTTCACTGGAGGTATTTGGATTAAAATTTACAGGTGTTTCTTATTTAATTACATCTTTGACACAGTAACAAAACAGACATGTGGCAACCACAATGCTTACAGCAGACTGGGGAGTAGGACTGAGTAGTTGGTTTGATTCCTATCCTGGTTGTGTAGGGAATTTGCACATTCTCCCTGGTCTCCTATTGTTGTTTTCCATGTACACAATTTCAAAGGGGTTTACGTAGGTTGATTGATGTCTACAAATCGCCCTTTGTTCATTTGTAAGGCTCGAGCTGGACTGGCATCCTGTGCAGGGTGTCCCCTGTCTTGTGCCTTGTGCATCCTAGGATGGGGTCCAGGTTCATTGTGACAGTGTTATATAAATGGTTCAGAAATCTGGATGGTAGCAAGAGAAGCCTTTGAGCTGTTGCGGCTCAGCATTGAAACTTCAGGAACAGGCATCCAAATGAAATGGGAGAGACTCGCAGGCACCACAGTCTCTCCATCCTGTCTCTCAGCCTGTGAGGCCCATCTCCCGTATCTGCAGACACCCTACAGATTGGTGATCATGTGACTTTTTAGCGCTCAGCGTCCCCTAAATGTCTGCTGGGCCAGTAGTTGCTGGAGCTAATAAACTTCTTGACCCAGTTTATGGCTGTTTTGCATGGAATGGCGTGAGCATCTGATATCAGTTTGTAACTTTGTCCTTTTCTCTTGCTGTTCGCCTTGGATTAGAGGGTCTGAGGGAAAGGAGTAGTAGGCCTCCTGCCCACTGTGCTAGGATAGGAGAGCGTGTAATTTGGGAAAGCAGGCCTACTTTGCTTTCATGCTCATGGGAGATGCTGCAGTTTTACCCACAACTTAATTTTTATTGGCTGATTACAGAACTAGATGATTTATGTGCATTTTTCAGCTAGTGATCTTTACTGCTTATCAACTTCATGTTGTCCAATGCAACACAACGACCAGTATTTTACGTAAATTCCTATACTGTCACTATGCTTGTTGTATGGCTGACAACAATGAATAATGAAAATACTCAACATTATCTTCTACCCTTCTGCTTTAAGCACACAGTTTTAATAATGTTCTAAGACTAGCCCAAGTTGATATGATTTGGTTGTGAACTGAAATTACAAAAAATGGATTATATTAATCTTTTTTGTGGGTGAAATAAGAAAGAGATCTGTATGCAGTTTGGTTTTACGTAAAACAGTGTGTAGGTAAGGAGCGTTTGATTACAGCGCGCTGCTGCACCCACCACATGACAAACCACCTCAGGCATGAGATCCTGAGTGCAGCCATGTGGTGGGTGATACCTCAGTAGGAGTTTTTTTTTCTGCTGGCTGGAGTCCCAATCCTGCCACCAACCCCTAAATTTCCCTGTAAGTTGGAGGACCTCCTTATAGGGCTGGATGTAGAGTAACATCATACCCAGGATGAAGCAATTGCAGGTTAAGGGCCTTGCTCAAGGCCCGACGGAGTAGGATCACTCTGGGCATTCGAACTAGCAGCCTTCTGATTGCTGGCACAGATCCTTAGCCTCAGAGCTCCACCCAAAACAATGTGTGACAGTGTTTTTTTTAAGGTTTATCAACCATCTAATACAGAAAACATTATGAAATCCTATGAGGTGCTAAACATTGCTGTGCCCAGTGTGTATGAAACAAATGAGCAAAACTAAATAAATAGTCACACCAGACTATGTACAGGGAAACATCAGTTCGTCAATCCATCCATCTTGTGTACAGAGAACCAGCTTAATTGATTTCAGGGAACATTTTTGTCTCGAGCTGATAGGCCTTGAAACAGCTCGTTGACATGTTGAAGGGCACAATCCACCTGCATCAGGGTGATAAGGAATAAGGCAGAAAACACCACCACAGAATGCTACAGGAAAAAACGTTCAGGAAATCAGCCAGGTCCAGTCTAAGCAGATATTTACTGCAGTAAAATAACCATATTTTCAATTTAAAAACACAAATTACAACCTGTAGTAACAGGCTGAAATGAGCAACACGCTCTGCTATAAAATGATAATGATTTAATTCAATATAAAGTGGTTTAATTCAGTAGAGACTATGCTTCAACCAAAGCTGTTCATAGTTTGGGTCTTTGGGTATATTAAAGGTGTACGGTGTATTGGTGTATTGGTGTATTGGATTTGGGTGCCAGTTAAAATAATGCAAAATAGTTAATTGTCATATATACTTAGTAAAGTCTGGTGCTTCCTCACATGCCTTCTGCAGGCTGCGAGTTAACTCTACACTGACAAAGAATAGTAGCAAGTAGGAACAGTAAATAATACAGACAATACATAATGCTAAACAACACAAAGTAACACAAGACACACAAGAATTGTATCACACAATCAAATGACAAAGGAGCGTTGTGATGACAGAGTGTGAAAATTACCAGCAGTTTCGTCTACACTGCCTATCCTAACTTATAATTAGCAGGTTGTTTTGGAATCTTGTGGTACAAGTGCTAATGTTTCTGTGCCGAAGAATAGATGAGTGGTTGTTCAGGGTGACTGGAGTCCTTGATGATGCAGGATGTGTTGAAAATGTGCTTAAGTGAAGGCAGTCATGTCCTGGAGATGGCCTGGGCAGGTCCCTAGCTGAGTCGTACCTCAGTGCATTGCATCTAGTGAGGATGGATTCTATCGTGTGTCTGTAGAAGATGGTAAGAGCTGTTGCTGGGAGGGAGCAAAAAGCTGGACTGTCTGTGGGTCCCTGAGGACCGGATTGGGAAACACTGCTGTAGGCCAACTCATTGTTGCTGATCATAAAACAAGGTGCTTTCCCAACTGCGTGTGCTGGAGTCTGCCAGTGAAACAGGCCAGAATCTAGTTGTATATGGAGTCACTGAATCTTAGGTCCAATAATTTTGTCAGAAGTAGAAAAAGGGCACATAATGTGTCTGGGATATAGATTTTCATGTATGCCATCACCAGTGGCAATGGGGGTGAATGGCACAGGACCATAGTCATTTAGACTGTCTGCTTTGATTGCACAATGATTGCATTGTGTTTAAAACAGGTGGGAGCTGCTGGTTTTCCACAGAGACAGAAGGAAAAATTCCATGAAACGCAAGCAAGCTGATCACAGGCTTTGAAAATGCATCCGGCAAGAATTAATCTTTTTAAAAGTTCTTCTCACATCCCCCTTAGGAGACAGAGAAACTAGTGCTGCTAAATGCTACAAGGACTTGCATGAGGGGATCTTTGATTTCAAGAACAAAGCAAGCATAAAATGCATGAGAGAGACGAATTATATTGGACATAAGCAAGTTTGTTTTCAGTCTGTAGTCTGAGAGGTTGTGAATACCCTTCTGCATGGGCTGGTATACCATTTTTCACTTTGCATTCTATATCTGTATTATTGACTTTCAGAGATGTAGCTAAATTTCCCGTATGACTGAATATAAGCAGCAGAGAGAGCATTTACTGAATCTATGGTTTCTGGTTGGGAAGTGTGGCCATTTCTGAGGAAAAACAGCTGGGAGCAGAGTTTTTAATACTAGCTGTTTAATATTCTTCCAGATCAGTCTGTGAACATGCCCCAGTCCACTGATCTGAAAGTTCTACACCCAGTAAAAGACTTGATTAAGGCGTGATTAATAATTAAGGCAGAAAATAATATGGCAAATTGCATCCTGAAACTGGCAGGTTGAAGATCCAGGTGGACTTGTACACCAGAGGTGGATATTTCAGGTCCAGAGTTTTTGCACCTGAAATGTGCATCTCTGTTGTACACAAATGCGAAGCAAACAGTTTTGTGTGCTGTCTCAAGGCTGTTCACCCTGCTACAGATTCAGTAATATTTCATCCCACAAAAACAATGAAAATCAACTGTAGTTTTTTTTTTTTAATAAATACTCAATTATGCAACTATTTGTGAGACCACTGGTTAGAATCCTTACAAAGTACAACCACTGAACACTCAATGACCAACACAGATGAATCTGGTGTATTGTAGCCTGGCGCCAAGTTCATATAGGCATAAAATGTGACTTCTTTGAGAATGAACTGATCATCATAAAACATCTACACATCATTCAAGTTTCTCTTTCCAGTCCTTGAACAGAAGCTGAACTGTACAAGGCGAGGGAGTAGAGGTTGTCTGCCTGACAGTGGCCTTGATGTATGCATGCAGGGGAAAAAAAGCATTTTCAAATAAATCAACTATGGAGACAATGTGTGAACTACATTTCGTGCCCTCGGTGAAGACATTTATCTGCAATGCCATGCAATTGCAATTAAAGAACACAATCTCCTTTTGATTTTGCATTTTGTATAGGCGAAAAATAATGCTCGGCATATAGGCCTAACCAACAGGACTAGCAGGGCCTCATACATAGGATGTGACACATAATATGGTTCCTGGAATCAATGCATGATGCACCTAAAAAGTTGAGCCTAATAGGACCCTGAGAGTAAATAATGTCAATTTAAAAATTATTAAATATTAAATATACTCACAAAAACAAACAAGACCAATCATTTCATCAACTATGTGACCAACAGGGTGGTAGTCAAACTTGCCAAGTGGTGATCAGTAGTTTAAATTATAATAAAGATAAGGCAGACTACTTTTA
This sequence comes from Cryptomyrus ogoouensis, assembly GCA_025773925.1. Lineage (NCBI taxonomy): Eukaryota > Metazoa > Chordata > Actinopteri > Osteoglossiformes > Mormyridae > Cryptomyrus > Cryptomyrus ogoouensis. Next base: position 14,078,292 of record JAOYFF010000036.1, read on the forward strand.
GCACTTGCCTCTTATCTTTAATGGCGATCATTTGCCATTATGGAATGCAAAATCACACAAACTTAATTACTTTAATACTGTATCAAAACCTAAGTCTGCAGAATTGCAGCAAAACCTCACATTGGTAATCAGAAATCATTTAAAAAGAAATATACCTGAACCAAAACTGTAACCATATTGTCACAATCTGTCTGTCAATGCAGTTATGTTCCTGTTTGACCAGCAGGGGTCTCTGCTGGTCCCGTTTCCTCCCTTCTCGTTCCAAATCACTCACACTTGTTCCTTGTCTGATCCTCATTACTCTTGTATATAGCTAGCAGCCTGTGTTTTGTTCACTAGTTCTGTCATTGTTAGTGCTGGTGCTCTGTGTTGGTTCTTGCTCATAAGTAGCTAATCCTAATGTTTAATGTTACTGTTTACCTAACCTTGTCCTGTGTTTAAATCAGCCTGGTACCTCCCTGGAGTTATCCTGCCTGCCTCCTGTTTTGTGGTCCTTTTATTACCAGTTGAGTGTTTTCCTGTTTTGCAATAAGTGGGTTAAAAAAAGACAAATCCAGATAGGGATGATACAGTTATGGTAAATGCAACTGATAAACTTCTTTGTTTAACAATTAACTCACTTCCGACATCTCCAACCTGATCTTTCTCTCACTTTCTTCATCACCTGCACTAACTGCTGTCAGGGTTAATGTCATTGTTTTCAGGCTGAGCAGTGTTTAGTCAGCCTTCAAGGTTTTTGCTTCTTCTTTAGAAGCACAGATATTGAAGTTCCCCTGATAATTACATGACCTAACTTAAATTACAAGTAAAAAATTAATAACATTGGTTTGATGCTACAAGAAAGACCTCACAGGCAAACAAAAATCCCTAAACACAGCACGATAACGATGTAATTTTGTAATTTGTTTACCAAATGTTATACTGTATAACAAATCATTAAGGTAAGGACTGAGCTCAGATGTTTCAGTAGCTCAATACTGTGGAAAAGATTTCCAGGAAGCTTTAATGAAAGAGACCTTCAAGGAATCATATTTCTGTAAATTGCATTGCAAGTCATCATCTTCACCATCATCATCTTCCCACCACATTTCCTGGTCAAGGTCTCCATGGCAGCAAGCCAAGCAGATCAGACCAGATTCCCTTTTTCCATGGCCACAGACTTTAGCTCTCTCTGGTGGATCTGTTGATGTTCCCAAGTCTGCTCCAATCCCTCCAACATGTCCTGGATCTTCTGTAGGGCCTCTGCCCAGCCTGGTACAGTTTCCTTGGGAGCCATCCATGTGGCACCTTCATAAGATGCCTCAGTCACCTCTGCTGACTCTTCTTGATCTGAAAGCACATTGGCTCTGTTCTGAGGTTCCTACTGCTTTCTGAACTCCTCACCTTGTCGTAGAGAATGAGTCCAGGAATCCATTCAGACTCAGTGTGCCCGACCTCACACGGCATGTGGAAAAAGCTTTTGGTATGAGATGAAGTCATCTTGTGCAGAAGCTTCAGCCAGATGTTCTCAGAAAACCCTGAACTGCTCGTGTGGGTTGCCCAGTTCCATCTGGCCTCCCTCCTTTGTGCCAAATCCAACTCACTTGCCAAGTGGTGATCAGTAGATGGTTCTCTCACTCTTTACCTGAGTATCTAAAACATAAGGCCTGAAATAAGATGACATAAGTACAAAATCAATCATTGAGCTTTGCCCTTGGGTACAACAGTCTCCATGTGCACTCTTTGTGCTCCAACATGGTATATGTCATGGTCAATGTATGCCTTGCAAATAGGTCACTACTTTGGTTTAGATCCATGAGGCCATTCTTCCCAATAATGACCCTCCAGGTGTCTCCATAATTCCCCACAGAAACACTAAAATCTTCCAGTAAGACCACAAAGCAGGCGGTACCCTTTTGAGCACCAACGTTCTTGGGTACTGTGAATTTCCGTTGAGTGCATCCACACAAACGACAGCCAGGGATTAACTCTCTGCAACTTGGAATCATACAGAGGTAACCCTGTTGTTCACCAGGGAAAGATCCAGCTGTAAAGAGCTCAGACTGTATCCCCAGACAATCCAGATTAGCTCAAGTTCCATCTCCACCAATCTATCCAGGTCCTTCCTGCCTATTGCCTAAACAGCACCGACCCTGAGTGGGCTGCCCACCCTTAAGATGAAAGATGGGGGTCTTTCATCTTAAGGGTGGTCAGCCCACTAGATGATGCTGCAAATCCTCATGTCTTTTTAAAAACACATTAACCAGTTTTTTTATTGTATACCTTGGATATTTCCTAGGATTTCTTTCATTCTTTCCTTAGAGGGTGGCATGTTGGCGCAGTGGTTAGCGATGTCCCCTCATACCTCAGGGATCAGTGTCCACCAGGTTTCCGTGTGTGGAGTTTGCATGTTCTCCCCGTGTCATCATGGGGCTTCCTATGAGTACTCCAGTCCCTTCCCCCAGTAGAAAAACATGCTGAGGTTAATTGGAGTTATTAAATTACCCATAGGTGTGCGTGTGTGTGAGTGTGTGTGTGTGTGTGTGTGTGTATGTGCACACACAAGCCCTGCATTGAGTTGGCACCCCATCCTGGGTTGTTCCCTGAATTGTATCCATAGGCTCTGGGCCCCCCCCCCCCCGATGACCCTAAATAGGGCAAGTGGTTTCAGAAGAGGCATGGATGTTTCCTTAGATATTTATTCAGCTTTCCCAGACTATAGGAAAACCTCTAAAACTGGGAAATGGGGAGTTGACCAGGTGCATTTCATAACAGTCAAAAAGCATGCAGAGTGTATGATGATTCATCGTTCAGTTACAATGAGGCCAAGAGTCATGGCTTCATAATTCAACCACTCAATTATCACAGTGAAACCAACAACACTAGGTTAAAATCTGGCCTTCAACTCCTCTTTCTTCACTCTTTTTGTAAAGAGTTTTGTCAGACAGAGAACAATTAATTCATATACAGTGGATTGTACAAGGTTCAAGTCCTACATTATGAAAAAGAACAATCATAACAGGAGCAACTATTATATTATATGTGTGTGTCGGAGGGAGGGTGGGATCAGGTTACCAAATGTCCCCACAATATGATAAAAACCCATTTTTTTTTACATTGTGGGGACCATTTTTCAGGTCCCCACAAAGATCTGTGAATATAATCAAAAACGTGAAAAAAAATGACAAAAGACTCGTGTTTTGTTTGGTTGCTTATGGTTAAGGTTAGGGCTGGGTAGGGGTTAAGGTCGTCATGATGTGATTAGAGTTTTCCCCAGTGAAATGAATGGAGAGTCCCCACAAAGATATAATTACAAATCTCTGTGTGTGTGTGTGTGCGTGCGTGCGCACGCATGGGTGGACACACCTTTGTGTAAAAGCATGTGTCTGCAAAAAAGTGATCGACCTCACTGTTCTTATTTTGAGCTCTTTGACGGAGCTGTTGGAAGCTTAACTATTTTCCCAGGGCGAGAATACGAGTTAAACACGTTAATGATGACATCAGAATGTTTATATTTAATATTGTTGTCCTGGCATTTCAGTGTTTAAACAGCCTACTGTTTCTTGTCCATATAGACACACGGTAATAGAAAAGCATGTTTTTTTTTTTTAAATTTTTGAAGCGCATAATCAAAATTGAACCTGAAGTGCTGTGTATTAATAAAAGAATTTATAACGGAATAAACTGAGGAAATAAGTGGAAGGAGCAGAAGGTAGCACAGAGGTTCAAGACTTGGGATGGAAAGTTTGCTCGCTTTACTGCATTTAGACCTCTTAGCAATGTGCCTCTGTAGCTGCAGTAATACATACATACCTGTGTAAATGAATAGGGGGTCTCTGCATGAAAAACTCGGCTAAGAAACGAAATTAATAATGCAACTCATGGTAGAGAGGCTGAGCGCCGAAATGAGCTGGAGAGCATTCCAGAGGCTGAGCGCCGAAATGAGCTGGAGAGCATTCCAGCGGTCGGTCGCACACATCTCAGGATTAAACGGCCAGCTTGAGCAGATGCCTCGCAGTCTGTATAATGTGTATAACAGTATGCATAATAGTTGCTGTTATGGTTGTTATACCCTGCAAACCTGCTCAGAAAGAGAGGTTAGTTAGAAGGCGGATGGATGGCTAAACAGCTATCACCCTAATCATCAACATCGACAATTAAAAACAACTACTGAACAGGATGTTGGCCGCATACACACAAACTGTCAGGGTATGCATCTCTGCAACTATAAAAACTATTCAACATGCTTAAGAACAACAATGCATGAAACACGAAATAAATAAGTACATTTGTGTGGACAAAACGGAATTACAAAATTAAACAAACCAGCGGCAAAACGACCGCAGCTGCTCCTATGTTTGCTCCATTTGAGCAAGTAAGTTTTAATGCAGGATCGTTTCTAGTTCTCGGTCAGGTTAGACCTCTAATCTAGTTTGCTTATTTCCTTGTAGCTGGCTCCCTCTAGTCATCCTCTCGGGTAAAGTTGTGGGAGGTGTCTGAGAAAATCTGAGTCTTAAGAAGTTCTTACAGGAGAGCATGGACCATAAACCTGTCTGTGAGTTACGGCGCACCGAGCGCATCCAGGTAGTGTGACAGCTCCATCGCAAATGTAAGAACAGGAATGGCGTGCTTTGACGACTGTCGCAGCCTCGGCGATAAGAGGCAAAAGAGCAGCATCCTCTACAGCATCTTGAAAAACGATGGCCAGGAAGAAAGGCAAGCGCCAGGGCGATCAGGTGCGGCGGTCCCTCTGCAGGCGTGCTCCTGTGTGTCCGAGACCAAAGTTAGGCTGCGGTGCCCGCAGATCGCCTGCAACGCAGCCTCCACCGTTCTGGTAAAGACGCTCAAGTTTGTGAAAAATGTACCGTGTTTCCGAGAGCTGCCAGCCGAAGACCAGCTGCTGCTGGTGCGGGGCGGCTGGGCTCAGCTTTTGGTACTGGGCATGGCGCAGGACAGGGTGGACTTCGAGACGGCGGAAACCCCCGAGTACAGCATGCTACAGAGGATTTTAACTGGCGGACAAGATCTCCACGACACTCGGCAGTCGAGAAACTGCCAGGGTGTGCCTTTGGCAGATATCCGGATCATTAAGTCTTTCCTGAGCAGGTGCTGGGCTTTGGATATTAGTACGAAGGAATACGCCTATTTGAAGGGAGCTGTCCTTTTTAATCCAGGTGGGCGCAAGAGTTTAAAAATCTTTGACAAAAAAGATCTAATTATAGTCCATGGGGTTTCTATTAAAACGCATTAGTAAAGTTATTTAAAATAATTAAGTGTTAAATATTTATGACAGAAATGTAGAAATCACCAACCCTCCATCCTTCCTTCAACACTTAATTAATCCCGCAAAGGGCGCGGGGGCGCTGGAGTTTATCACGTGTGGATAATTACAGAAATGCTGTCCGCAAAACAACGACAATCTGTTTTTGTAATCTTTTGCTAAAACAATTTGGCGACGATATTAATGTATATTGGTAATATTTAACACATTCTTCGTAATTATATTTAAAAAGTTGATTGGTATAGTAGGCCTGTATTTCAATATTTACCATTCTGTATATTTTATTATTTGGACTATCGATATTAAAGTATGTAACTAATTTTTTATTTTATTTCTTTATCCCCCACAGACCTGGTCGGTCTGCAGTACCTCCACTACATACACGGCCTGCAGCGAGAAGCGCACCAAGCGCTGAATGAACACGTCAGAATGACCCGCAGGGAGGATTCCGCCAGATTCACCAAACTCTTTATCGCTCTTTCCACGCTGAGATCGATCAGCTCGAACGTCGTGGCCGAACTCTTTTTTAAACCGATCATCGGATCCGTGAACATGGAGCAACTTCTACACGATATGCTTTACGGGAAATAGTCGAACACAATAATGCAGGGACATAAGGAAATCAGAGGCCCACCGAAAGACGATCAATGACCACAAATGAGACTGTCGCTAGCTAAATTATTTCTTGTTACACAGCATATTTTTCTATAATTAAAGTGTTCTTTGGACTTACCGCTTTGCCCATAAAGTCTGTTTGTACCTGGATCCTCCGCAAATAACATACTGTGATTCGAGTCACTGGTAATTCATCCGGAAATCTGATCATTCACCCGCTATAATTAAAATACCAATCTTACTTTCGTGTATGACATTTATACAAATCAAATCGCATAGTGTGAGTTCTAAAAGGAGCATATTGAACATGTTTAGCAAAAACTGAAACATAAAGACTGTGTTTAAAATGACTTATAATGATATTGCAACTGGCACGTCTAAGATTAATGGCTGTTATTAAAATCTGAATCTGAGGAGACCTGTTTTATTGCAAGCACTCTTCATTTTAATGCAACGCCCATTAAAATGCTCGATAGCTTGAAACAGTATTCAAAGTGTATTGAAATAATTTCAATACTTGTATCCGGAAGAGGGCAGCGTTTACCCGAGAACTGCGGCATGGATTCGGGTTTGGCGCAAGGAATGTAAACGGGAGATGAGACTCCGACCAGCCCAGTGTTAAGATCGGTCAACTTCAATTGAGTAATTCACGCTGGCAATAGTAATACGTATGCTAGTAAGGTAAATAACTATTATTTTATTGTGTCCGTAATTACACGTCAAAATCTGCGAGGGATCAACGCTTGTAGATATCCGACAACGTTTTCAGTCCGACCACCATTACGCAGAGGTCGCATGGATGGGAAATAGACCTGACCTCTGCGGGAAACTCCTGGATTGTAATACATGAACGGTCAATTCAAAGTTAAGTCTCGCTTGCATTATCACTCCCTAATTGATCTGAAAAGGATGAGATCCTTTGCGTAACCACAGTATGTGCAATAGCACAGCCTAGGCTATACCTCTGTCCGATTTCGTCGGGATGCTGCGAGGAAGACCGTTTTCTATTGTGCTTTTATAACGAAGCAGCAGTTACCGCCAGTACGCAGGGCTTGAAAGTAATTTGAAGGTAACTGCTAAATAGTGCTGTTGATTGATTGATTGATTGATTGATCCTTTACTGTTATTGATTGCCCCAAAACAGAATTCCCGAATGAATCCGGAAACAGAGAGACTTAAAATTACAAGGATATTAAATGTAAATGGAACAAACAAGGGATAGAAAATAGTTAAGTAATAGATAAAGTTGGTTCTTTGAAATATCACCTCAAATGAGGTTTTACTCCTAAGACGGGTCATACATCTTAAAAAATACTAGTGACTTAAAAACATCAAACACATTTTAAAATACACATCAGTTTATGCAATTTATTCAATTAACATTGAAAGTAAAAGTTTTCTTGAAAAGACATGTATTCTGCAATACACACAGGCACGCACCAAGAGTGCCACTTAGGCCTATGTAATTATGCAATATAAAATTATGAATTGTGGGAAATTGTCAGGCATAGAAATAAAAGTTTCTGCCAGACAAACACTGTAGGCATTATTTCTGAAGAACAAAGTCAATTCAGATTCGACGACTTCGGGAGAAGTGCATTTCTGAGCATGACGATGGCAGATTAGACAAAAATGATGCGTTAGCAATATAAATGTTTAAATCTACACAAATATGTTGTATGCATCCTATAATGGGACTAAAAAAAGTCAAATTTGAATTAAACATGGAAACTATCAAAGGCTTAACCCTCTGTATATTTACTTAGAAGCAAAGTTTGTAATTAACTGGATATTTCTTTCTACCGAACACATGGATGCTAAATAATAAACTGCATAGGCAAGTTAACGTCAGTTTATGTAACTCAACTAAAATACATTTAGAAAAAGGAAATGATGCTATATATTTTAGTCATCTCACCTCGGAAATAAACTGAAATAGCTGGAAACTTCCATCAATCTGTCTTGCAAATGATTATTCTCATCAGGATGACTATGGAGAAGTAGAGAGGACAGGATGCAGAAGGCAGGGGTAGATCCTGGATGGGGATGGGGTAGGGTACCACGATTCGTATGGGGGAATATGGTCCTCCCATAGGGCACTAGACCCCCACATCTTTGGTGGCATTAGGCCGCAGTGCAAACCTAATGCAGTAAAACCACTGATTGTTATTTAAAGCTGTCAATAAACCCAGAGCATTTTGAAATAAATGGTGAATCAGTGTCAGAGCATGTGAGCGGAGTGGAGCGGTGAGAATTTCCGCTCCTCGCTCACGCTCTGCTCCACTCCGCTCCACTCCGCTCACATGCTCTGATCAGTGTACAGACTTCATCTCACCCTCGAAATTCACTGCACCTTTTACGGCTCCTGAGAGAGTCACCTGACGGGAGTGAGTGGCTTTTGCGTGGAGGCAAGACAAGAGATGATAAGGTTTTGAAAAGGGAGCAGACGTGCTGGTCTCGTTAGTGATCTAACCACATGCAGCATTTAAGTAGGTGAGATTACCACATAGATATGCTTTATTTCATGAACAAATAAAAACATTCTCTTGTGGATATTCAAGTAAATTAGCAAAATTATTGTCTTTTAGTGTCGCATACCGCCTTACTATTTTTTGAAAGCTTTAATGTGAAATCAGTCCATTTTGGAGCTCAGAATGCTAGATGAGCTATTCAGAGAAGCACATTTCCACTAAACTACTTTGATACTCTGTGGGAGCTGAGCTGACTTTTCAAAAACTAATAAAATCCTGACCCATTAGAAAGCAAGACATTATGATTGACATACTAAACTCTTTTCATATGTTGATTATTACTATTACTATAGTACTATTACTATTACTATTATTATGCTACATGCGAATCAATGCATCGTAAATTCTGTATTTTACAAAAAATACTCATTCAGAGCATTACAGCTTCTCTGTCCCAAAATTTCCACTCAGTTTGTAAGGTGCAATCATGTATGCCAGAAGTTGCTCATTTGTGTTTATTACTTTGGAAGTTCACCTTTATGTTGTTGATTGACCGTTATCATGTACGGAAAAAGCATCAGAAGACTTCACTGATGGGCACCTTTCTGAGCCCAAAGTAAAGATTCAGTTATTTTTCATCTGTCTTTGGTACATCAGTATATGGGAAATCTGTCTCACGCTATCCCGTCAGTAACATGTCACAGAGTTAGACAGCACAGAATAAAGGCACTTGCAAAACATCAAACAAGTACACTGGTACCTCGGTATACATCCTTAAATCCATTCCAGAACGCTGGACTTATACCAAACAGGGCGTAAAACAAATGAATTTTTCCCATAAGAAATAAAGGGAAAATTATTTATCCGTTCCCATGAAAAAAAATACTATTGTTATTGGCATATCATACATTGATGGGGATGTATAAAATAATTTAAACACTGCTTAATACTAAAATACATAAATACAAAAGCAATTAGATGAAATAAATAAAAAGAGAGTTATAGCGCGGGTTGTTCTCTGAATGGTAGCGACTGGCGTACTGACGCTCGTGGGCAATTCCTGGGTTTGTCTCCAGAGGTAAACAGGGGTAGGACGTGGTGTCCTGGCTCATTTTGACCAGTACAAGTTCTTGCATGTGAGTCGTATTCCAAACAAAACTCATATACCGAGGTACCACTGCATATATATGCGTGTGTGTGTGTGTAGATTATGTTTATATTACATAAATAAAAACCTGTCATTTTTACATTGTGCGGATCATTTTTCAGGTCCCCACAAAGATCTGTGAATGCAATCAGAAAACTAAAAATGCCAAAAGTCTCATATTTTGTTTGGTTACTTATGGTTAAGGTAAGGGCTGGGTAGGGGTTAAGGTCGTAATGTTGGGATTTGAGTTTTCCCCGTAGAAATGAATGGAGAGTCCCCACAAAGATATAATTACAAACCTATGTGTGTGTGTGTGGGTGTGTGTGTGTGTGTATAATAGCCAAGAACTGCAGGAGTATGAATATATGACATACATATTGAGCAAATAATAGAAATGAGTGAGTGTAGTGCAATGTGCAGTACGGCCCTGTCCAGCAGCGTGTGCTACGTATTTACAAAAGTTGGAGTATTATTGGTTTTTATTGAGTAGACAAGGTGCAGAGGGGTAAAAACCATTATTAAACCAGTTTGTGATGGTTCTGAAGCTGCTATACCTTTGGCCAGACCTCCGCTTGGAGAGCGGTTTGTGAACAGGGTGTTCGGGCAGTGGTTGTTGTATATGGACCCTATCAGAGGGCGAATGGAGCCAGAGCCAGCGATGTGTCGTGCATGTCTCAGTGCCCTCTGTGCTGACCTCTGCTTCTGTGTTACTGTACCAGGTTGTGTATCCTCCTGTCAGCATGTGGGGGGGGGGGGGGCAGCTGAGGGCCTGCCTGTTTTTGCCTGAGGGCCCCCTTCCCCATTGTTTGTTGCATCCCTTGAGTACATACTCCACAAGAGGTATCTGCTCTCCATGTGGATAATCTAAAATGACGCCTTGTGGTCTTGCCCCACACTTCTTCTCTGTGGTGTCACGCTCATTTCAGAGCTCAATCAGCTCGATTATCAGAGGACTCCTCTAGCTAAGGCCGGGCTGTGACTTTAATGGGTCCCTAAACGGGAGGACGTGCCGCACTGATCACTGAACCGAATGCTTCTAGATGCTTCCGCTGGTCCCTCTGCACCTGCTCTTCCCTCCTGTCCTTCATGCTACATTTCATTGCTGTTGTAAACTACATGTAAATGCTTTTAAACCAGCTACATGTACTACACAGTATGCTCCACTTACGCAGCTGGATATGGTTCTGGATAAGTACCAGCTTTAGTGTTTCCTTCAAACTTCCAAAGGCAAATAGCATGGAGAATTGACCCATTTGTCTTCTAGAGTATCTGCCCTCAAAGATGTATAAGAGAGCCGTTTTACTGCTACCCAAAAGCAGATGACAAGAACACTTTAAGCCTGACAAATGACAAGACCTCATTATGTAGAAACAATCGCCTTTCCAAGGAAATGACTGGCACTGCATGTATTTACATCCAAAGTTAAAAGTAAAAAGCAGAATTTTAGCTCTGTTCCTGACACTGCTGTACGTAAAAGTACACTATAGTATCTTTAGGGCGTTATGTGCAATTAGCATATATTTATGGACTATGAAATGACAATAAATGTTAAATAATAAGTCAAAGACAGATCTGGCTGCTGTAAGAGGGTTTTTGTGCTCACGCCGACAAAGGAGGCTGTGTGAGTCACTGAGACACCTGACTGGTGGCTGTTCACAGCTGTACAGAGGCATAGGGGTTCAGACACACAAAAGGACGGGGTTTTATATGGCGAGGTGGCCGGGGCTGAGCTGAGGCACCAGATTAAGGGGTGAGGAGGCCCATATCTGTGTGTGGCCGTACTGTGGGGAAACAGAGACAATGAAGAGAGTGGACAGGGGTGACAGGCTTCTGAAAAGCAAAGGCTGTCAGAAACGAGGGAACCGGCCAGCTGCATACAAGCAGTGGCAATTCGCTTTTGATACACCGTAGAACAATGAGCCAGCAAATTCACCGGCGGGATTGTGGACCCGGGGCTAGCATACAGCCGCACAAAGGAGTTTGTCAACACACTGGCAAAGAGCAGCGGTAGAAGGTTCAGGTCCAGAAAGTACAAATCCAGACAAAGATTTTGTTTCAGCCAACCAGTTGAGTACTTTGTGAATGTGATTCTTTGAGAATGTGATACTCATCTGGTTAGTTGAAACAAAATCCTGATCTGGATTTGTACTTTCTGAACCTGAGCTTTCCATCTCTGGCAAATAGTGACTGAGACGACCAGGACAGGAATGTAAGATTCCAATGCAGATTTCAGTGAAACTCAATGGAAGCCAAGGATCTGAGGACACATGCTGGGCCAGTGAGGGTTCAGTATTTAGCAACTCTGTGCCTGTCATTGGCTGGAATTCTCCCATGTGTGGCAGAGCTGTCTTTGGATTGGTGCTTCTGAGTGATCATTCCACTCATCACTGGGTTGATGGTGATCCCACTCTTAATGGAGAACATCAGAACAGCTGGAGAGGAGAGGAAGAAGAGACAAACATCCTGTGTGTTGCCTTTTTTTATTTACTGGATGATGTGTAAGATTTTATTCATGTTAATGCCTTTTTATGGTATTTTAGAAGGTTTCTATTGCCAATCTTTCTATTTTCTTTCTTGTAAAAAAAAAAAACAAATAATAAATAAAATATGTTTTTTGCCCTTTGGACATAATTCTCTCTTGTTGGATTCCTATGTTGTCCACTGTTCCATCCGTCCATCGTTCTTTCATGATTGCTTATGCTGTGTTGAGCCTTTCCCAAGACGCATGGAGCATGAGGCATTATGGGATGCCAGACCACTGCAGGACACGCACTGGAAAACATTCGCACTAAGGGAAATTTTAGAGACAGCTAACCGCATATTTTGGACTGCGGGAGGTATCTGGAGTTTCCAGAGGAAAACGAGCCCAGAGAGAACATGGAGCTGGAGGCAGAAATCCAACACGCAAGTCTGGAGGTGTGAGGCTACAGTGCAAGCTCAGCATGAGGGAACTACAAAAAATATGGCACAAAAACTAAAGGAATTACTAAATAACAGATAATTCCAAAACGCTAACTAAATTGACCAGTAAAGTTCCATATACGAGAAAATGGAAATCTATCACGTTCTGCTAGAGAACCTCCTTTCTGTGTGATACATGGACATTTATCCTCTGAATGGCCAGCGGAAGAAAATTACTCCTGTGGGCTGGTGGCAGAAGACAGCTTGATGAATAAGGTTGAAAAAGTTTTTCATCACCCTGCTGTTTTAACAGCAGCCAAAGGGTGAAGACCTTGGGGAGGACGCAGGACAGGGGGCAGGATTCTCGCATGGTCAAGGTGTCATCAGTCACGCCACAGAAACCCAGAACTGACTCACCTCTGCTTCTCGTCACTTGTCCCTCGCCTGTCACTGACCCAACAGCCAATGATAATTACCTGTGAAGAATAACATGCATTTGGCCTGCACCATACACCACACCTCATTTTCGATGGAAATTGGTTTGTTTTTTTGTTTTTTTTACATTTTTACAGCAGTGAAATGCTGTAATGTGAGCAGTGAAATGCTCACAAACTGGTGCTATACTGGTGCCATAATGCATTTTGTTCCTGTAAATATTAGAAAAAAATATTTAGTAGCAATGTTGGTTTAAGCAAAATTAATTGAGAAATTTAAAAATGCACTTTCATTTGTGTACATTTTTTCACTCTTGTAAGCTAAAACCCTAATCATCAAACGTCATATTTTATGTCTCCCTTTGAAAGAAATCTGTATAGACTTCAAAAGAAAATGAACATCGACTTTTGATAGATCAAATGGAAGTGAAATCAACACAAGTATATCCCAACTTTGATCCAGATTCCTGTCTATGATCCCTAACATTTGAAAGACGGCGCTTGTCTGTGACTCTTCCTGAACTCCTTCCATTATGAATTCTGACCCTAGTGGAGAAGAGCTGCTCTCCCCCCCCCCAGCTGTGCCATTTTATCAGATGAGGTGAAGTGAAGGTGGCTTCCTGTATTCCTCATCTAACCTAAGACCTCCTGCTGCTGAATATCAAGCTGAAGGCCATAATGGTCTTTCAAGAAATTTAAGTGTTTAAACCCCAGAAAGGGCCTCAAATGAAATATATTATTAATATATTAAATTTCAGCTTCAAGAGTCATAGTAAACAAATGCAGAACCTTGATATTTCCTTTTGGGGAACGGGCTCTCTGATGCTTCCTTGCAGATATGTAGCTGACCTTCTGCTGGGTCCACCAATGCTGCCTTTGGTCCCCGATGGTCTGAGAGATATTCCTCTAATCTTTCAGTGCGAGATGACCCAAGAGCATTAAGTTTTTCCTATGAACTGACCCTTGTATCGAGGATGTTTGTATATGTTCAGCAAAACTAGAGAAATTCGGCTGCATCAGGCAGCTGCAGATTTTCCCAGCATGCTCTTGGCCCATTAGTACCATTGGTGAGGGGCTGGCAGTGAAATGTACAGTGTGACTTGTTCTTGGGTACAAAGTGTCAAATTTATTTGTATCTCTCTCTTGCTGTGAGTGTGTTTTTGTATCTGTAGGTGATGAATAAAAATAGATGAATTTCTAGCAGCTTCCGTACTCTGGTTTAACACGAAGCCTAACACTGCAATATACAAAGACCTTTCAGACGACGTCAATAAGTCTTTGTCTTAAACGAGCGTAGTTTTATGGAAAACTTGCTTTTGCTAGTGGGCCCGATTATCGTTGGCGGCTCTGCTGTTTGTGCACGTGATTTTGCACCGTTTCTCATAGGTGCGAAGTGAGGAGCCGGCAGTGAGCTAAGCGGAGGTTCGGCCGTAATGGGCATCTCTCCATGAGTGTGACAGGATCCAAGGTCTGAGAAGGAGGTGACGAATGAGAACTTTCACATTACACTGCCATAGCAGGAGCAAGCTGCTAATGAGAGAAGAGAAATCCAGGACAGGTTGCCTTAGTGACAGCTGCCATTCAATGACAGGAACTGAGGCACCATGTTAATGAAGCTGCATGGTAATCCCACCCACTCTATGATAATTAGGCCAATCACACTAAAATGTGACTCCTAATATGATAATCCCACCACCCAACCCTGTGGCCATGTGACAATACTGCTGTATGATAACCACATAGGCCATGCCATAATCCCAGTTATGTGATAATCTCATCTTCTTTGTGAAAACCAACTTGCTTTATGATAACTCTTCAGATGTACAATAGTCCTATCCACTGTGTGACAATCTCACAGGCGCAGGATGATCCTGCCTGCTCTAGACTCTGCTGGCTGCACAACAATCCCACTAACTATATGATAATGCCACATCTGTATGATAGCTCTGCTGGCCATATGCCCATCCCACAGCTGTGTGATAATCCCACCTTCTGAATGACAATTCCACATCCCGGCTGCCATACGACACAGCTGGCCTGCTGTATGATAATCTCACATCCTGCCTGCCGTACAACACAGGCGGCCTGCTGTATGATAATCTCACATCCCGCCTGCCATACAACACAGCTGGCCTGCTGTATGATAATCCCACATCCCGCCTGCCATACAACACAGGCGGCCTGCTGTATGATAATCCCACATCCCGCCTGCCATACAACACAGCTGGCCTGCTGTATGATAATCCCACATCCCGCCTGCCATACAACACAGCCAGCCTGCTGTATGATAATCCCAACCAGGCTCGATTCCAGTGCCTTCTTACTTGCTGGCAGCCGAAGTTCATGCTTTGCAGCAATACCTTTCAGCAAGTCTTGGAGTTGTGGGTGAAAGGTAGGCCTGACATAGCCAGGGCCAGGAAGCATTTTAAAGATGTTTATTTTGGCTCCATTTCCTTATGTTGGGGGGGTGTGTGTAAGTATCTCGGGTCACTTGCGTAATGGAGGTGCTGCTATGACTCAATAAGAGGGGGGAGCGGGGGTGTGGCTACTTCTGGGGTGAGTTTCGGTGCTGAGGCCGCTGTTCCCAGGCAAGCACACATGTGGGGCCAGGGGAGTGGGGGGGGGCTAAGTTTAATTCAGACATGACTCATTTTCCCTTGTATGAAGCGATCTTTGCGTGGGATAGTGTTAGCGTACGTGTTTGAATCAGGGTGGGGGGGGGGGAGTCTGTCCACAGGGACCAGAAGGATGAGCTCTAGTGTGGGAGGTAAAATCCAGGGCTGTAGCTGTTATGTTATCGAGTACGTTTGGAGGGAGGCTTAGCTGTGTCCCCCCCGAGAAACACCTCCTGCTTTCAAAGTCACGGAGCACAGGCGTCCTCGACCATCCTCTGACACTTAAAGGCAGCTGAACTAACCTCTGTTCATATAGATTTTCCATTAAATGGCCCCCTGTTTGCTTTCCGAGGAGTGAACTGGGATGGAGTGCAGTAAGATTCATGCAAATCTGAGGAAAACCTTGCCCCTTTGCCTGCTGACAGAGGACACGCAGCAGGAAAGATGCCTTGGTCCTGTTTATTCACGTTTGTTTATGAATATGTTTATTCTCGTGTTGACTGCTTTCCCGCTGATGAGCCCTGTTTTCTTTTCAATTAAGCTTCTAATTGCTAAAGATAATAACAAGTCAATTAGGCCTCTGCTTGCTAAGAGAAACACAGCTGTGCTGTAATCCATGCCCGGCTGTATGATGATGTCACCCTCGCTGTGGTGTCTCTGTGTGACGCCTGTCATCTGAAGAGATCTTGGGGCTTGACGGAGAAGCAGAGATCGCAGTGAAAAAGGATGCAGTGGGAAAAGGGCTTCCTGCTTCACTGTGGAAAAGAGGATTAATATTTTAGTAAAATGAATCCACCAGTTTGTTATGCTCTAACAAAGTAGGAAACTAGAAAAGTTTTTAGTACAATAAAACTGCATGGTGTATATATAGGCAGGTGAATTTTACCTTTATTTTAGGTTTTGTTGCATCTGGTTACTGATGTCATTAGTTGTGGTGCCATAGGCACAATCATGTTCATCCTCTGTCAAGCAGAAAATGAAGAAAACAGGAGGAACGCAGCCTTAAGTTGGCAGTGACAAAGTCTGCAGCTTTAATGTGAATATGGGTGGATGAGTCGACTGCTGCCTCCACTCTGCTCCCACACCAACGTAATCTTACTCACTCTGCACGCCCCACCCAACCCCCCCCCCCCCCCCCCCCGCCCCCCCCCCCCCCCCCCCCCCCCCCCCCCCCCCCCTCCCTCC
>JAOYFF010000036.1:14094958-14126034 GCA_025773925.1 Cryptomyrus ogoouensis
ACACATAGTGAAGCACAGTGAAGCACAGTGACACATAGTGAAGCACAGTGAAGCACAGTGACACATAGTGAAGCACAGTGAAGCACAGTGACACATAGTGAAGCACAGTGAAGCACAGTGACACATAGTGAAGCACAATATCTGAGCTCAGGGCGAATATGGAGCTTCGCTGACTGCAGGGGATCTGGGTCCCATGCCCAAGGAGGAAAAGCCTGTGATGACATAAATGTTTTTGTCTGCCTACGTATAAATCATTGCTCATATTTAATTATTAATAGGCTCCATTTATCAAGTGCTATACAAGGGGAGGTCGTGGTGCACAAATAATTAAGGCTGCTTAATTGGTGATGTAATGAAGTTGAGTCCCTTTTTCTGAAATGAAAAAAGGTATGAACTCTCAGGAGAAGGTGATGCCCAGCCTCGAGATAGGCTGAACGTCAAGACCTCTGAAGACAAAGATTTTATACTCATATCCCATAGAAAGACATGTCTTGAGGGTGGCTGGTCTCAGTCCAGTTCGCTCCCCCCTGTGCAATAAATCTTCATGACCTCATCCAATGCTGGCATTGCTTGGCCCGGAGAGCTTACATCTGTCTACGTGGTGGGGCTCATTGAGTGGATGTGCGTCAAGCTGTGATGTCAACCGCAATGGTTTCCCTGGTAGCCTGTTCTGAGCTTTTGGGGTCAAGAGGTTAACAGACCTTCACCTCTCACCTGGATAGTGTGACCAGTTTCATCTGCAGATGGTGCCACAGCTGTCATATGGTAAATCTCTTATTAATATTAACACCAAGCCAAAGGCAGGTGAGCTTGCATGCTTCATTTACCATGACTATAGCTGATCCAAAGTAGTGCAAGAAAACACAAGACCCACTCCTCAAGCTCTGGGTCCCACCACAACAACACTGCAACAACCACACCAGTACATCTGTTTCCCCTTCATTCCAGTGGCAAAATATATAAATTACCACCTGGGCAGGTGTTATTCAGGCAGAAAGAGGGTACTTTTCATGGGCAGCTACTGCCTGCTGTTTCTGAGACTGTCCAGTTGTCACAGCAGAGCTGGAGAGAATGTGCAATATGGGAGACGTTATAAAAAAGGGCGTAACGGCTCAGCAGCCGGCAGAAGCAATCGCATTTGTTTGCAAAGAAGAGTGGTTCACGCTAAAGTCTTAAGCGGGCTTTCATGATTCTCCTCATGCCCTTGGGTTGATTTGATCGAATGCATGAGGGGGAAGCCGAGCTTGTTAGCGCCTTTGAGATCCGCTCCTACGTTTCTGACGCCTTTGGGAGAAGCTTCTCCGGGTTTTGCGGGAGAGGTTGAAATGACGCACGACTACACCACCCCTGCAAATCTGGGAGCTGCTCATCTTGCTGTAATTTACTCTAAGAATTGCCTACACTGTACCACCGGCATCCCAGCGTTTCTTGAAAAGTATTTGAATTACCAACAATAACCAATAGATGTCAGTGTTCTACAAGAATATTGCAATACTATCAAATGATGATACAATATTTTATCTTTGAAGACCATAATTTGAACGTAATTCATCACTAGATAACATTACTGTAAAAAAGTGACTGATAAGACAGAATTACCTTGTAAAGGAAAATCTGACTAGAACGACTGTCACAATCCTTTGAACTTTGTTTTATTTCTTTGCAATGATCTATCTATCTATCTATCTATCTATCTATCTATCTATCTGTGTGGGTGTGATCAGAAAGAACAAAAAGGATTTTTTTACATATAAATTACATTCTCATATTTTAAGTTTCTGTCTGCTTGGCCATAAAACAAATGTTTGGTTAATATAATGCTCAATATTAATTTATTAAAAGTTGCTCAAATCTCGGTTTGCAGTTTCAATATGGAGGGGTAAATTGATTTATTATTTCAGCTTGATAAGTGATAAAAGCATTAAACATTATACATTCTCTTTCCACTATTATCCCTTGACTCAGAATTCAGTGTGACAATCATAGTCCTTCACGGCTAATCACTCACACAGACACACGGATATGCTGCCTCACTCTAAACTTTGCCAGACGTTTGTCCTCATCAGCAGGAGTTGTGTTAAAAAGAGACGTCAAAATGTCCTCAAACAAAGGGCGCCTCTGGGTGAGCGTGTCTGAAATACGATGCGAGGCCATTATTCTGGGAGCTCAGGTGGCACAGGAGACGTTCTGTAGGTGAGATTTGTGTGTAGCCTGAACGTCAGCAGGAGACTTCTCAGAAGAGCACAGGTGGCACAAAATGTTCTCCGCATCTACGTCCCTGTTTCTAGGGCCAAGGGGACAAGGAACAAATCATGCAATGGCTGACAAGAAGCCAAGCCAGATCCTTTAGAAAAGATACTGAAACACTTTATCCCATCTTCACTAACTGCGCTGATTTGTCAGTGCTGTGTTTGGTGCCCCTGTGCCCACATCTGCAGTTGCGGAGCCTGTCTGGGAATGCATGTAGGCTGTGAAGCGGCTGACCCATTGTGTGCTGTAAGCGGTCGATAGGCCTCAGTTCACAGAAAGTACTTGCATGAGAAGGGGGTCACCCTTGGGGAAGGCTTTAACAAGCTTTACCCATATAGTGAGCGGACGGCCAGTGTGACATTTAGCTTTGACTGGAGGCTCACAACCCTGAGAGACCTTCCCAGCCTACACCACTCCCAACACTGAGGATCATAATGGCTCATTTCTGTTCTTTATTAGACAGAGTCTTCCCTGGAGAGTAATACAAATGTTGCTGCAAAGATATACATCAGTCTCTGATGCTAAAATGCTAACACACCTGTTCTTACTGCTACATATGCATGCAATTTGGTGGCAGTGGTCCTTGCCTCCTTGGGTTTGGTCAGTACTCTTTTTCAGAGGAGCTTAACTGATGATAGTCAGTGGGTTTTAGAGAAGGTTCTCTAACTGTAACTAATGGGAGCCCTGCGTGAAAGGAACTGGGTTTTTTCGATGGGATACAACGGATCTGTGAAAAAGGGGGCTTGCTTATGCATCTACATGGAAACCCAGACATCCACATAGAAATTTACTGCAGCTATATACCAATGACTTATACCAATGAAATTGTGTCTCTCTTCAGTGACACCCACGTGTGCAGGTTCAGGATCAGGGGGACAGCACGTGTGCAGGTTCAGGATCAGGGGGACAGCATGCGTGCAGGTTCAGGATCAGGGAGCAGCGTGTGTGCAGGATCAGGGAGCAGCATGTGTGCAGGGTCAGGATCATGAAGACAGTGCATGTGCAAGTTCAGGATCAGGGGGACTGTGTGTGTGCAGGTTCAGGATCAGGGGGACAGCGCATGTGCAAGTTCAGGATCTGGGGTACTGTGTGTGTGCATGTTCAGGATCAGGGGGATTGTATGTGTATAGGTTCAGGATCAGGAGGACAGCGCATGCGCAGTTTCAGTGGGTTGCTCTTCCAGCACAGCCGGCCCCCCTCTAGGAGGCCCAGCCAGCCATGACCAATCCATGGGGCGGGCTGAACACGGACACACGGCTGGACGTAGCCACAGATGGGGGACATGTGTTCCAGGCTCCGCTAAACGTCTTTTGGAGGCTGACAACAGACAGGAAGTTGTTTACGAATTTGTTGTGGCTGCTGGATGACAGGACGGCACCTGGCGCGAACGCGAGCCTTTACAGCAGGCCACTTACACAGCTGAGTGGAGCTGGGACTGAAGGAGCGAGCAGATCGGCGCATGTGGGGGAAACGACTGGCAAAAAGGATCTAATGTTTATTCATACAAGCAGAATAATAACAATGTCTGCAGAATATTTGATTGGCAGAAGCCAATGTGAAAAATCACTACCCTTATGGTCTATGTACCTTCAGACCTCAGTTTAGGCAAAATTTAAGACAATTTTAGGATGCTATAGAAAAAAAAATCTTTGGAATATGCAACAAAGAACCATTGAGTTATGGCCTATTTCAGTGGTCTCAACAATGCCTTCAATTCAATTGTGTATTATGTCATTAGTAATTTTATGAATACCTCTCCTCAGTGCTACACTTCTTATACAAACCTCAGGTTGTCATGCCAACAGGAACGGAGCCAAAGACTGAACACTTCACTTCCTTCAAAACAGGATTCTGGGGAATTGTGACATCCATGTGGTCCTCAGAAATTTCAACACAGGAATGAATCCAACCTTCTATTTGGGGATCTTATAGTCTCTGTTCAAGTTTAAACCACACCCCTCATTTCATTAATGAAAAATAGCAAGGCTGGAGAGAATAATAGTGAGATATTGTTCAGGACAACAGCAGTCATATCCTGAAGGTGAGCTTACTCAATTTACATTAAGGAAATATTTATATTACCAGTGTGGGATGGTATTAATCAACAGTGGCACTCATAGTAGCAGTTACGGATTATCATTAATTCCTCCTATTGCCTTCTCTAAAATACAGAAAGGTGCTGAGCTTTGCTGGAGTGACCTGTGCTTGTCGTCCATAAAAAATAGGTATGGCACTAACACAGGTATAGTCAGCTAGACTCTGGCGTAAAAAGGATTGTAATTTTGTTTCTTAGAAGGAAGGAATATTCCAGTAAGTAAATCAGAAATCAAACCAGAGGTTTCGCCAGACGTAATGCCACTGAAGCCTTTGGGAAAGTTGGTGTTCTGCCGCGAGATGGCGCACTTTTAATAAAACCATCTGTTTAAATAGACAGGGTCTCGTGAACCACATAAAAGCAAGTCAGTATCATAGGAGTGAATTTACCATGTACTCCTCAACATGCATCTTCAGTGAAAAAAAAGCAATTATCAAATTGGGATTTTATTATTAATAATAATATATATTTCTTTCAATTAACATTTTAGATACAGAAAAACAAAAGAACCGAAAACAAAAAAGACAGAACTTTAACCCTTAACCTTTAGTCTCTGTACTGTGAAAGTGCCTATATACTGATGTGCTATATAATAGTATTATTTTTGAAATGGTTTGTCAAACAATTATCCATTCAGTTTGGAAAATTCAAACATTGGTTTTATGAGTGCTGTTCGATTGTCATCATATTATTTTCATTTCAATATATATTTAATTTCGACCTTGGCGTCTTCATAAAACACACAACCAACTTTAACCAGGCATTTAAACTAAAAAAAAAATACAAAAAGTCATATTCACACAACAAAAGGAGCCTCTTGATAAATCTGTCTCCCTGTTGAGAGAACGATTTTGTGCTGCTTTACGTTTCTCATAGATTTTCTTGTGTTGCATAATTCTGGTCTGAATGTGAATTTTATTCAGTCTGTCACTGAGATAACCCACCTCAGACCTCCTCCTGGGAGGCTCTTGGTATTTCATCAACCAAAAGGCACAACTGTGCTAGAACACTGGTCTTTTTGTGATAATGAAGAGCAGAATATCACTTTGGGCCAGCTAGTGAACAATCTCCGCCACTTCCTGTTGAGCCCTTCATACCTACCCAGCATGCAACTGGATCAAAGTAGCAGAGCATCAGACCAACCATACCTGATGAGACTTCTGCAATGTCCCTAATGCCCAACAGGGTCATTAGATAACATTCATTCTATATATTTAGAGGGACATCACTTGAGACAAGAAAATAATTGCAAAACATAGGACATATGTTTAAACATTTGTTTAAAATTTAGCCTGATCTGTTAAGCACATGGTGGTTTGAGTTAAACATTTTTCTTATGCACAAAAATAATTGGGATAATAGTATGTATTCTCTTAAAATGAAAGCTTAATCACCACCCTGCTCATCCTTATTTATATATAAGGTTTTTTAGCATGTTTTTATTATGCATAAAGGGTTTTTTTGTTTTTAGTTTTTATAGGAAATAAATACATCAACATGAATTGATTTCCTTTAGGGACATTATGAACATGGCGATGAGACAACCTCAACAGCCTCAACAGCTTCAACAACCTCAACAGGCTCAACAGTCTCAACAACCTCAACAGCCTCAACAACCTAAACAGCCCCAACAACCTCAACAGCCTCAACAATAACCAACCAAGTTGCTTTCAGTCTAGAACATCTTAAGTATATAATATGGAGTTTAGCTTTGGTGTGTTAGAAGCTTTAAAAGTCAGCGCCATCCTTAAGATGAACACCTGCTTCTCATCATGCCAACCGATGAGTTGCCGATAAATTATGTCAATTCACAAGCTTGCAGAAGAAAAGCCTTCAAAAAACAGCAAAAGAGTGACGCGCACTGTCTTTGCTCAGGTAGACGCGCACTGTCTTTGCTCAGGTAGACGCGCACTGTCTTTGCTCAGGTAGCTCACGGTAACATTGTACTTGACAGGGCACAAATACTTACTAATAACTCAGTTACTACTGAAGAACAAATTCTGAACAAATCATGAACAAAAGTAGTAGCTACTTGAGATATAATATGCGTCATGATTCATTAATGATGAACAAACATGAGATCAGTATTTCACTTGTGATATTCATTCATACTTGTTCCTTGTTTAGTTCCTTAGTAGTTCCTTCAGTAGTTCACAAAGGTTTACAGAATTAATAGATATAGTAACAAATACAGTAACTGCTTGAGATAAAACATGCATCACGATTCATTAATGATGAATTAACATGAGATCAGTGTGTAACTAAGACTTAGTTTGTGGTTAATTTACACATAAGTAATAGTATAATTGTATATTATTTGAGCCCTGTCATGTAAAGTGATACCTACCACACTTTCTTCACTAAGGTTTGGGTTAAACATCTCGTTTGATCCTGAGGCGTGTGGTCATACAATGGATGGCTTAGAAGGTCTGAGGTAACACAGAAAAAGGTGCTGTAGACACCAAAAGACAGTGACGTTTTCGGCAGGGTGTGAGAATGTACAGTTGCTCCTTTCAGACTGGAGGTAAGTGCATGAACGCACGGATACTGGATTCCAGACCTTAAAGACCCACTTTCCATCGAGGGACAGTGAGGCAGACTGGCGGTAGGTGTACGTACGAGCAGATGCTAGGTTTCACACCTTAGAGTAAAGACACACTTCCCATAGAGGAGCAGGGAGGCACTAAGGAGAGGTCAAGGATTTTAATGTCCAGTGAGAAATAATGGAGAAAACTAAGCTTTTTCTAAGATATTCTCTCCAAATGTCAATCGTATATAACGACGCCTTCAAAGGTGGGGAAAGAAAGGAAACTACCAAACACAAAGTTATGTATTTCTGTCCCAAATTCTGATTTAATTTGTGAAAAATAACTCTTAGGCTTTAAAATAATATTTCGAGAACTTGACTGAAACATTGGAACATGTGTAATTTAATTTAGCAGAAATCATGACCTTCTGTTGGCTTCAGTGCACCGCAGCGGCAGATCTGTGAGCCAAGCTTCCAGATCTATACCTTTATGTTATTTTTCATTCATTCACTCATGTGCAATGATAGGTGAGTAAAGATGACTTTCCAAACAATTCTTCCATTATAAAAATATACTTCTTTTCTTTTAAAATAATTTACAGTTTTTTTTATGGTGAGACATTTCACTATCAAGCTAAACAGCAAGGCTGCTGTCTAACAGAAAAAATATATTGAGATTGATGGAGCCATTGCTGGGACACAGCGATAGTGAATTACAGCTCCTCCATTCACTCCAGCTAGTCCTTTCGCTCAGGAGAAAAGACTACTGTCAACCTTCTATACCTTTTGCATAATCTATTTTTAAGTGTCAATATACATACCTTACACAGGCCAACAAAAAAAAGGAGAAATGACATCGCTCCTTTGAATCAAACATCGGTACCTCCAGACAAGCCCGAGAAAGTGTTAAAAAAGTCTTAAACTACACAAAGTCAAGATACAAAATACAGCAATCCAGTCTAATTACCATACAGACTTTCTGAATTTATATTCAAATTAAAAACAAAACCGAAGCAGAAACGAACTGGAAACATCGGATACTGAATAAAAAAAAGGTATTATTGGTAACCAAAAAAACAAAAAAAAACAAACAAAACAAAAAAAAAACAAAAAAAAAACAGGAAGACATTGATGCTACAAAGAAATATATGTACAAGACCCTGTTTTCCTGGTAAGTGTGCATGTATCAGCACATGTGTGGGGGGTTTTTAATAGGCAGTTTCTGTTTGTATGAATATCCTTCAGTTTTCCAGTCTCTTCCCTGCCCGGATTTTTCCCTGTCTATCAGAGATTTAGTTCAGCAGCAGCAGCAGCAGCAGCGGCAGCGGCGGCGATCAGGGTCCAGGCACCGCGAACCACCCCACGGAGATCCGTGTCGTACAAGCCGCCTCACGCAGAACAGATTCCTGGGTCACCGGCGCCATCACCAGATGACGCTGGATATGCTGGTCTCTCGGGATAACAGCGGGAGCATGGCGTTGTTGGCGTGCGTCTCCTCCAAGCCGTGCTCACGGGGAGACTTGGCCTGTGGCTGCTGCCCATTCAGCAGAGTCATGGGGATGTTGCAGTAGGTGTGTTGGTTGCCCAGGGTGGCGGTGGGTGGGATGTCATACTCGTAGCTGCGGTAGTAATGTTTCTGCCGCATCTGGGTGTGGTAGCTGTTGTGGAAGGTGGAGCGTAGGTCGGGGTGCGCCGTGGCCATGGCGGTGGAGGTGGCGGCCGCCATGGAGATGGCGGAGACCGTCTGGAGCTCGCTGAAGGGGCCTGGCTCGCTGACATCCAGGACCTGCTCGTGGGAGGCGATGGGCTCCGGGCGCTTGAAGGGCATCTCGTACTGCAAGTGTTTCCAGAACTTGGAGCTGAGCTTGCTGCTCTGGGGACCACGCCACTTGATGACGGAGAGCGCCTTGATGGTGTGTTTGAGGGCCTCCACCTCCTGGTAGTTCATGATGCCGCGCAGCTCGGCGCATTCGATCAGGATCACCTTGATCTCGCCCGTCGCCAGCATGTTCCTCAGCCGCGTCTCCAGCTCGAAGATGCTCCAGCCGCGCCGGACCACGTAGTTGGGCGTCATGACGATGATGAGCCGCTTGCTCTGGTCCACGCAACGCGCCACGTCCTCGATGTACGCTGGGAGAGAGCCGCGACAGAGGTAAGACAAGGTGGCTTTGAGTGTTAAGAAGAACATTCTGGCACTTAACGCTAAGAAAGCAGGAATTAATATCACTGAGACACCACAAGAAAAGGGCAATTAAATGATGTTCTAATAACAAAATAGGCTGACTGGTAATTATGTATCATAATAAGTTATTCATGCCATATACATTATATACATGTAATATATATGCTGTTAATTTGTGAGAATTGATGACCGTATTAGTGACAAAACAGGATCAAGCAGTAACTTTGGAAGCATGTTCACAGTTCCTGTTTTCGCATTGCTTCACCTGCTTGCATCTTAACTAAAGTACATATCCTGGTAACCTTAGAAAGACCCCCCCCCCCCGCTTTACTGTTTAGCCGCAGGTAGGAATATGAATGAGCTGGATACAGGAGACTCCTATGGCCCACAGAAGGACCTCGCCCCTCATTCTAGACTGTTCTATCAATAGCAGTCGCACCAACCTTGTATCAAGATGCCCTAATGCGTCACACAAACAATCACATGTATAGAAATACATACATACATATTCAGATACCTGTACTGCAACTTTATGAGCTTAATGGGATCACCACTGCATTTTGTTTAATCAAAGTGAACTTCAACCAAGTTGAAACTCTTCAAGGAAAAGGTGTTTCTCTTTTGACACTCCCACCCCCTCCAAAAACCTCCCCCCCTTAAATACCCAGCTTGATAAGCTGGGTATTTAAACCCCAGTCGATCTTGGTAGAATGTCTCTCTGTCCAAAGAACTGCTTCAGGGAGGAAAGCATTTTGTTTGCTGACACAAGTGGAAAAGGTTGGGGAAGAGTACCTCTAAGAAGTCCTGTATCATCCTGGAAATGATCATTGGAGTAACCTAAACATAAATATTTCAATGTTCACACTATGATCATACGATGCCAGAACAGCAAGATGTAAACAAAACACACATTGACATACACTATGATGCTTCTCCTCTTTCTCTGTGCGTTCCCAGTTTTTCCATCTTACCATCGAAAATATAGTCCAGTTTAATATGGGATCAGGAGCCACAGGAACATAAGGCGAGTGATTCATGTTGTGATATGACAAAGCACCTGCGGGCGTTATGAATCAGCAGTCGGTGCTGGACAGTGAGGAAAGCAAATTAAAATGTAAACTTTCTGTGGTTTACAGTGACAGAAATGATGTAAAATGCAAATAACCTCCATATGACAATGACTGGAGTGACAGAAGATGTAATTATGCCGTGGCTTACAGTGAACGAAATGATATAAAATGTAAATGTTTCCCTGTTTACTGTAAGATGGATGAGGAAACTACAAATTTCTGGTAGATATAATAACACAGCAGCTGATATACATATATAAACAAATCTAACAAGACCAGAAATAATAATAATAGTTTTCATATAATATTTTATGAATATATATTTTTTAACCTGGGTGTGAAAAGCTTCTGGAATAATTTATGGTCCCCTCAGCTACGTTTGGTTGCTAAAAATCTGTCTCTTTAACCCACAACACAGGATAAATAATTAGACAGCAGCACAGATGCTGCCCAATATTAACTTAATTTTCTACTCAGATCACACCTCCATATGAAGCAATACAGGTGACTATAAGCTTCACATGTACATTTTTATTAAATACTGAAATATAATGCTTGCTCTGAATGTGACATACATATAATGCAGGCTTTCTATACAATTTGTCCTTTTTAATTAAATCACACCTCTGAACACTAGTAAGACAAACAATTGTACAAGATTACAACTATTAAATAAAGTGCTTCCAGGCTGCTTAGAAAATCATGATGGCAATAACTGAAAAGCATTAATTAAGATGTTAATGTCAAACGACATATACTTAAGATCACAATACATGCACCAAAGATCATTATTTACAGATACATTAGTATACATATATATATATATTCCAATTCATTGATGACAAGTGACAGAGAGCATAAGGCTATGGAATAAAAATAGGATGAATCCTCAGTTCTCCTGTTACACGTTATAAGAACAGAATTTTTCCCAGTGCCTGCACCTCATTGTCTGAAATGCAAAATAATAATGGCAGCAAAGCACTGACACATTATCCAAAATGCATAAATATCTTTATTATTTCCATAGAAAATACTGGAAATATAATGTAAACGATCAGACGGGCCACATAACCCACAAACCACACAGATACAGCTAATATAACAAGGTGAACAGGTGACCTGCACTATTTTAGAGAGAGAGAAACATGATCTCTCTGGCATGTCTGATTAAATGTCACTGACTGGTAGGGAAATACTGATACTGGCTATTTTACTTTTTAAATTTTTTTGCTTATGCCTCAGTTATAAAGATAGATGGTAAATGACTGGTGGCTCAATATTATGCACAGAACATGTACGATAAACACAATACAATTACAAACCAAAAACGATAACAACAACAGCAACTAATCTAACATAGAACTCACAAAGACCCAGCTCTAATACTTACTTCCAGTTGGGATCAAGTCCCTGTCTGGAATGAAGAGTTTATACCCATAATGCTTTTCAAGGACCTCTGGAAGAATCTCCAGGGCGAATCGTTCCTCTTCCCGGGTTTCCTGATTCCACTGGTCTGGGTCCACTTTGGTGTAGGACAGATATGCATCATAGTCCTTATTTTCTACAGAGGCACAAAGGTAGAGTTTTTGGTTACCATAGCTGCTACGTGCTAAACGGTACAATGCATTCTTTTTCCTGCTTCTTCTAGGGCAAACTGTGATAAAAAAGATCTTATCCAATACACAAGCTGCATCCAGACCTTTGATGCTACAATTCGCTTTTCATTCTGTCCTAAATGTATTGTAAAATACTTTTGTGGATAACAGGGCCGTTTGAATACAATGCTTTTTCAGCTGAGCTCTGAAGGGATGCCATAAGAGTTTTTATGAATTTTAAGCCTGCACTTCTGATTGTTTGAGTCAAAAATAACAGAATACATCAAACTCTTCAACAGTTTGGGATAATAATTCATCTTTTTTATATAACCATCTATCCACTATGATGAGCTTGATGCTTAGGGAGCATGAATGGATGACTGGATGGATGGATGGATGAATGAATGAATGGATGGGTGGATGGATGGATAGATAGATAGCGTTATTGATCCGAGTGGGAAGTTCATTAATTGCATGACATTCAGTTACTATGAGCACTTTCAGTGATTTCAATTAGCCAGACCACGTATTTTTGGACTGTGGGATGAAATCCATGAAACCACAGGGGAACATGCAAGCCCTACACACAGATCCAGGGACGGGAAGTGATCCCATAGCCCTGCGTGGTACCGACCATGCCACCCGCTGAGTCACTTCATTAAAAGACATGATACTTGCTCAGCGCAGTCGTTCTGTTGACATCTTTCCCAGTTCTGATAAACACCTCAATGTGCCCCACATCTAACACCAGCGTGGTACAGAGTGGCTCTATTCTTCAGAGCTGTGGCAGAACAGTTTTATTGAGTGAGGCAGATTAGGAGTTTACCAGAAAGGGGGTGTGCTGGGGGGGGGGGGGGGTCATTCTCTCAAACCGTTGCTAATGCTTCCAGAGGAGGTATCGAATGAAACCACCATGCGACACTGATCTCTGCTCTTTCGCAAAGCTTCAGGCCTCACTGTTAAGAGAGCAATAAGTGATGGAATTAAGTTGTTTTCTTTCAGTGGGTTGGTTTAGGTTCTCCTGCTCTGCTCTTCCAGTGGGATGAAGAAAAGATCAATAAATATGTAAGAGTAGTATGAAGAAGCACGGTAAGCTTAACATTCAGCTGCTTCCTGCTTTAGATAACATTATACCAAAATGTCTGAAATGGAAGAGGACAGCTACTTTCACATGCCGAGTGTTGCACCCTCTGATGAAACCTGGAGAAACTAAGATGGAAAGCACGAAAAAAAAAGTTTCAGAAGTTAAGTTTCAGTTACAATTTTACACCTCAAAGTTATGTAGCTACTTTTTGAAGGCACCTGTAACAGCAAAACTTCATTAACATACGAGTTCTCCAAACAATGTTACTGCATGTTCATAAAACTAAGCAAGTACCTCATGAATGACAATAAAGCTGTTAAAGCTTTACACCCATAGCTCTGGAACTCCAAGGCCACAATGATACCTTCTGAATCAAGTGGTATTATCTTTAAAATCAGAATGGAAAAACATACAGTAAATCAATATATTGGTGGTGTACAGCACATATTGAGTATCTCAGATCAAAAGGTCAAAGTGATTCTGCAAACAAGCACAGGAGCACAGCCTTTGTATGACAGTTATAGCCCCATCATCCATCACGACACGAATCAGCACCGGCGCAATGCTGACTTATGGCTTAATAACACTGGCGACGTGAAATCAGACTCTGTTTCTTTAAGTGAGAGATACGTGGGCAGAGTGAAAACAATTTCCATGGCGATGAAACACTAATCTGCAGGGGCAGAAGTGGAGCACCTGCCATCACAAAACTGCATCCTCCCTCCATTTGCAGAGGTCCACCGGGGTCTGCGAGGTGAATACCTTTGCTAGCTCAGTGCTATTATCCATGTAATTCACATAACACCCCTGTGTCCAGGAAGCTATCCTAAAATGGGATTCTCGATAAAATCACATATCTACATCTATGTCTGTCAAATCCTGACTCAAAAAACAAATGTGTGCTGTGATCTAGCATGATTAATTTATTCTAAATTGACACATCAGTTGATCTGAAAATGTCTCTTATGAAGGAATATCCTCACAGATAGGCAACATCATAAGATCCACTGAAAAGTAAAGCACTCTGATACTGGTATGTTACACAAAAATATAGTTTGCAATAAGTAAATAAACATGGGATACATGTCAAGCCTGTCTTTGAAACCATGTCGATGTATAAGGAACAAAACTGAACAGTAATTGACATCTTGGTTCATTGGAAGGTGGAGCGTGTCCTACAGAATACATACAATCTGGAAAATGACAGGATGACATGGTAGGAGGAAATGACAGGATGAAACAAGAGGACAGAGAAGCAGAGGGATGAGTCTCGAGTCATTGTTCCATGGCCTGTGCTACAGTGAGCGTCACTGCAGGATTACGGCCTATTGATGGCTCAGAGATCAGCGGGAACAGAAAATCATAACAATGCTGGCCAAGACAGAAGGGCCTCAAAAGCAAAGGCCCAAAACAGGTCTGAACACAGCTGGCCTTCTATTACTGGGGTGCAGCCCTGATTCCACTTTGATCACTATTGCAGCAATGCCTGAAGAACACAAACACAGCCCACTGTCATGTTCAGGACTAACAGATCAAGGTCTACACAACATTACTCATTCATATAGAAAAACAATATTGCTATACTATTATATATTTCTAAAGCATAACAAAATATTTATTTAATTAGAACTACCAAATTCTGTTTGTATACTATGTCATCTTTGCAAAACCTTTCTGTCTTTTACAAGAGCTATGCGTGTTCACCTAACCCACACAACCTCAGTCCCTGAATCATCTCTAAGTGAATCTGACAGTTTTTTCAAGGGAAGAAAAGAATGCATTTGTGACTAATACAGCGCAATCATGATGACATGACCACGCATTGCAGCCAATGAGAGAAAACTGCGAGCTTTAGGGGCGGGGTTTGGTGATGAAAACCTTCCAGCAGAATAATCATTCTGGTGCTGGAGAAAAACAAGCAGGTCTTCTGAGAGGGAATCCCAGGGCTCTGGGGCTGATTGAAACTGATCCCCTTAAACAGGGAGCAAATTGAAAATCTCTTTGCATCTTGCTCCGCTCACTGGTGTAGTGCAATTAAAGAAGACAATTTCTCCTTGTCATTAAGTGCAGGGCTCTCGATTTAGCTCTCTTGCTGTTTTTTTAAGTGCCTTTAAGCTGTCTTTCCTTAAGAAACCCCACCCAGGGCTCCCAGCACAACAAGTAATGACTTTTTCAGAGAAATGTTTGATTCATCTAGACTATCCACTTCTGCATACCCTAGAAAGCTTAAAAACACCATTCAGTAACACCTTCCCCATCGCACGCCCCAGACTTCATTCCAGCAATCTTGTTCTTTCAATACATTCCGTGCTTTTTCCCAGAACATCTTATGGATGAAACAAACGACAACGAACACCTCCTGGCACCATCATGCCTAAATTTGATTGCGCTGGGAAAACAGTGCTGATTGGTATTCAATTTACAGTTTAATCTTTTGTACATCAGTTTAAAGACTTAACTTGCTTTAAGTGCTTCACAGCCCCATGGTATAAAAGAACGGCTATAATTGAAGAATGAACTGTGTCCATGTGTTTATAAGTATTTGTTATTCAAATAATCAGGCAAAAAATTTCTGAATGGAAAATTTTCTTTAGTCTCTTTGATTACTATAAGCCAGGACTCTTTAAATCTGGCCCTCGGTTCCAAATCCAGGGCTTGTTTTCAGTTCTCCCAGGCAGTTAGTTTAATAATTACTGATTCCGATTGGCCACAGAGGCTTCATGCCCAGTTCACAGGTAAAAGAAGAAAAAGGCTGGAAGACCAGCAGTGCTCAGCGCTTGAGAACCGAGATTTGAACATCCCTGCAATAAAAGCTACGCTGCCGCATTTCCTGCTGTTCTGAAACACAGATGCAAATAATAATACAAAAAAAAAATCCCGGATAACAGCATCTATTCCTGAGGATGCAAATATATAAAAATCTGTCAATAAAATCAATAGCCATTTATGTGTTAATGTAAGCCCCTGATACATGAGATATATATCGCATCAGTTAATGCACTCATTGTCCTCTTCATTGTGATACCTGAAATTAGGGATTACTATTGTCAGAGCTGGCATCAGAAGCTAAGAGCCACCTGCTGAAGGCTGGTCAGACTCTCAGTTTTTATCATATAACAATGACCTCCAAATAAATCCACAAATGGAAACTTCATCAGCTAAAATTAGCCGAGCGGCAGGCTGGCAGAGGGGATTAGCTTCTATCGCTGCTCGCAAGTGACATGGAGGTTGCAGGCTGGTGAGGACTTTTCATGTTTCCTTTTTTTAAAGTCTTAACCTGATGGGCTAAGAGCTGTAAGCCAGATCACAGAAGCGAATGAAAGAAGCACTCGGAAGTGAAGGTTTTGATGTAGGCAGGTAAAACAAATCGTTAAGGAACGCCTAGGTCTTCTGCGCCGACGTACTGAAACATAGAGGAGTTCTGAAATCGCAAGCCAAGGTTCCATGCATGATGCATCCAACATTCAACCACCTTCCAAACCGATTTTTATTACATTGTGGGGGACATTTGGTTCCCACATGTAATATAAACCTAATCCAGACACACACACACACACGCAAACAGACACACACACACACACATACACACCTAAATGCACAGCTTGAAATGCAGGAGGAAACCGGAGTGTGTGTGTTTGTGTGTATATATACATACACATATATATAAAAGCAAATATTCACAGACAAAGCTGAGGTCGGATTTGAACCCTCAAGAAATTCATCCACTGGGTTAAAAATCTAGAAAAGAAAACTGCAAGGGAATTCCAGTATATAGGGCAGAGCTGAGTGCAGGGAAAGCTGAGACAGGGCGACTGGTAACCAGGGAAAGGTTACTGCTTCTTTGAAGGAGCTGCAGATCCTTCCGGCTTATATAAAGTCCCGGCAGAGATGAGGGCAAACAAGAGGTCAGAGAAGTCCTCAAGGAAATGACCTGATTTGTGCTTTTAGCACAGTTTACTAACCATGGCCTCCATTTTCAAATAACAAGTAAGCGGGATTTGAGTTCATGTTTATGGTGACCTTATAGCAACAACACTTTGAATTCTCTAGCATAGGCAGTGGTGTCGGTACTATGCATTTGAATATACAGCAAATATAGCAGAAGCATCATAATAAACACACGATCAGAGATAGGATGTATCAGGACATGGTGCCTGGCGCAGGT
The DNA here is from genome assembly GCA_025773925.1 of Cryptomyrus ogoouensis. Lineage (NCBI taxonomy): Eukaryota > Metazoa > Chordata > Actinopteri > Osteoglossiformes > Mormyridae > Cryptomyrus > Cryptomyrus ogoouensis. Next base: position 14,111,927 of record JAOYFF010000036.1, read on the forward strand.
CAGGTGACAGCGCGACCTTACCTCCATCCACATCGTCGCTGCCGAAGTGGTTCCTGTAGAAGAGCATGAGCTCGATCTTGTAGCACTTGTAAAGCGTGACCAGGAAGACCAGCAGCAATAGGATAGCTCCCAGTCCTCCCGCCAGCTCCATCGTGTATATTAACTCTGCTAAGATAGACAGAAAGCATGGGGGGGGGGGGTGTTAATTGTGCTAATGATGTATGTAACTGAAGACAGGCGGGACTCTCTGAAATCACACCTGGTTTACACTAAGGCTGGTTTCACCAGGGAATTGAAATCCTGGAGAATGATCTCAACACCATCAGCTTGCTACTCAACCTCATCTGCCCACTACCATGACATCCAGAGCACGGAGTTTGCCTTCCTTTTTCTAGCAGACAGTTCATTAACCCTGAACACACGAGGTATCAAAGGGATGCAGAATCAGCCAGTCTGGCTTCTGTAATTACGTCTGTGAGCTGCAATGTGATTGAGGTGAATAATTAGAGTCTCCCGGAAGCTCTCCGTCAGCACTGCGATCTACGCTACGCCCTGACCCCATTAAAGCGGGATTGTGTCACTGGGCGTTGCGGGCTTTTGGGTTGCTTAGCTACTCTTTCATCCTGAAGAGTACCATTACTACGTGGCTGGTTCTCCGTACTCTCGTTGTTGTCTGTTGCTTGGTTGACCAGGAAGTGCAGAGAAGAAATGAAGGAGCTAAAAATGAGAAGATCCTTGGCTCACTGCACCCAAAGCCATTTCATGTTCAAGTTTGGTACTATTATTTTAATAGGGAATTTTGTAATGGCCCTGTTTTGACTTCCTGGTTATTTCCTGCATCTGCTGAAGTTGCACACAGTTCTCCCAACTCTAGCCTTCTCATCACCCAAGAAGATGTGATGAGTCTGACATTCTTGTAAGATTTAAATAAAGAGGTCCATTCCTCTCTGTCGGGGACCTAAATGGAGCTTTTGTGGAGGAGGGGAGATTAAGACGTATTATCAGCCAATGCTGGGAAGCGTTGCCTCACTCAGGTGTCAATATATTTGACAAAGCAATGCAGTCACTCGCAATTCATAATCCTTCACCATGCTGGCACTGAGTTTGATTGCGGATGTGCAGGTTGCCACTGCGACTCATCAACCTTGACATCATTTGGACTTGTGGGGCTCATTTCGCCACACCTCCGGAGGAGAGAGGGTGATGGATCTGACTCATCATTGTGAAGATCCATGCCTGGGTGAGAGTACAAGCGTGGCCTAATCTGTCTGCCTGACATCCGCCTCAATCTGGCTTTTCTCACTGGGCCGCAAGAAGCAGATCCATCTCACCCACTCAGTCCAGTGTGCTTAGTCCATGGCTCCCGAGCCGCACGCTGCCACAAATGGGAGCAGATCCTCAAGTTAGACAGGTAAACATAATAAAGCCTTTTGTATCCACTCATGGAAGTGATTCAATCGTCTACATCATTGGAATATGAGCAGAAAGACCAGTACTTGTTCAAGATTCAGACACAACAGAACAACATAAAATACAGAATATATTTTTTCTGAGTTAGATGTAGAAAAAAAAAACAATTTGCACGGGACTGCAAGGCGAGTGACACTCAAGGGGAAAACACCATCAACGACCCCAGGGCTTAAAAATGATACGTTTAAGGGCATCTCAGTCCGGCAAGTCGGGCTGGCGCTCGGTATATGAAATCAGGATGAAAACATGGTCCATTAAACCCACTGTCCAGAGGTCTGCGTCCCTGCAGTGCATTCTGGCAGCTCTGTAATTCCCACCATGTTTCATGCAGCTGTTGCGAAAATTTACCGCCACAGGGTGAATTATTATCACCTCGTGCAACTAATTCAACAGGAAAAAGAGAATGGTGGAAGACTATCCTAGCAATAACTCAAAGGGAAACGCTCCTCCCATTCTTTGGATCAGAATACACTAGTTCTGATGGAAGGATGCCATTAATAACTTGTAAGATGCAGTAACTGTGCCAGGCGAGATAAAGAAAAACAATTATGCCTGCTTGCAAAGGTAACGGCGGAGAGTTAATGGCCAGGTACCAGGTGCCAAGCTTAGAGAAATATGTGTTTGGTGTCTCAGGTTCAGGTAATCAACAACTGGTTCTCCTCCAACTCCCTAGGTCAATCGATTGTAGGTGAGAAATAGGAAACCAAACAAAGCTTCAAACAATGGTGTCCTGCATCAAAAACCTTTGCCATCCTTAACGCCATTGTGTGAAATCTGCACAGTTCTGTTTATAGACAGAAACTCAAACACCATGACATATAATGCAGAATTGACAGAACTGACTCTTAGAGTTCCAGGTGATGCCTCTGAGTGAGAAAGTGGGAACGACTGTAAGAAAATGCCGCGATCACCCAACAACCCACTAATGAGAAGGTATTCATGTATGTAATGAGAAGAAAACTAAATTTTCAAAGTCCGCTTGTCCCTTAGTTTGACCTTAAGTTCATTTTTTTTTAATCAGCTGCCTAATCTGTGTGGATTCCTGTACATTTTATCAATTTCTAGATACAAAATTACCACTCTGATTTGGCTTTCATTTGCATCGCATGAAATGCAAATCATGAGCTCCAAAATTACTGGGTATTGCTCTTAGTGACTTGGTGACTGAGGCATGTGAATCCCCAATAACAGTACTGTCCTGTCCTGTACCAGAACACAGACGTCTCGGTGACTTTTGCTGTCATCAACCTGTACAGTTTGGGGCCATGAAAAAAGAAGAAATCCTACTGCTTTTTTCCTGTGCAGTGAAGTTAATGCAACAATAGGTGTGATAAAGTGGAAAATTCACATTAAAACACAGTACAATTAAAGCAGCTGCATTTCTTAAAATAGAATAACAGGTTTCTTCATGCAGAATTAAAATATGGAACATTGCTTACAGAATTGCGTGGACTAGATGTTATCATTTGTAATACCCCTTTACTCCAAACACTGTAGGCATGATAGGGAGTATCATTTGTAATACTCTTTACCGTAAGCATGATAGGGAGTACTGCGCTATAGATTTTGGGCGGAGCATTAAAATGATATTCCCGTTGAATGGTTTAACCTATTAGCGTGATGTCTTCTGAAATCTTGTTACTGTACCCAGGGAGCCACATTTCTGAACACAGGTACTTTCCCAGCGCACGTGCCGCCGCGATGCGCCTTCGCTTTCGCGATCTGCGCTACGGAGCAGCTTCCGCATACATTATGCATATTGCGTCGTAAATCCATAAAATAAACATTACAATAATCACAAATATATCACATTGTGTGTGGCTGCATGCGGGAAAGAAGTGTCTTTTGATAGGTTTCAATTCAGGGGGCTGCTATAATCTCATAAAAATATATTCAAATATACACAGCCCAGGAGAAGTCCTTCGATCCTCAAGTAAATAAAATGGAACTCTGCAAATTCCTGAACAGCTACAAGTTTACAAGAAAAAAAAAATACTATGCAAATATACGCGAACCCAAAAACTTCTGGGAAATTGAATGTTGTGAGAAAACCCAATTTCCAAAATAATTACTAAATCGCGGCAATAAACTTTATTAGTGATTCTCTCATAACATTAAAAACACCAGACAGAAATACTGCTCGATTCAATTTATTTAAGCATTGTTTAAAAGCATGCATTCAGGCAGAAAAAGGCACGCTTAAGTTAACTGTGTTTGGTAGCGTGGTCTCTGACTTAAGCTTTCATGAGCGGCTGGAGTCCAGCAGGCAGGAGGCTCCATATGATGATACTGTTAAGCATGAATAAACACCTGTAGTGTTTTACAATTAGTTCAACATATCAGTATAAAATTAGATTCAGTTATATAAGAGTGCAATCAATCAAAATGCATGGATTAAGTGTCCGCCTAGACATGCTGGATATCTCTTTTCTAGACATAATAATTTGGGGGACATTCTAAGTGGCTCAGTATCTGACAATACTGCTCAGTATTTAATAGAGATCAGCCTGTGAGTGAGTGAAACTTTCGGGTGAATTTAAATTTAAATGAATGCAAACTCTGAGCGAATTACATCTTTGCCTGAGTGCAGCTCCTTCGCAAACTCAGCTTGTGAGTGGTGCAACCTTTGAGTAAATGCTGTTCCCTGCTTTCCAGTGCTTCCACAGCCGCATTCGCACTCTGGTGCTAACTCAACAGCTCGTTGCTATTGGAAAACCCACAGTCAGTTCACCTATTTGTGGAAATGTCACAGGACCCATTGCATGGATGATGATTTTCATTTTTTGAAGGCACACTAGTGCTGGATTGTCCTTGAACATTAGTTCTTCCTGTGTGGTGACGGCAAACCTTCTACGCTTGACAGATGAGGAAATGGTCCAGATGCCAAGAAACTAATAGCAGCTTTTTAAGAAGAAAAAAAAGAGACTCACACAAAAAAAGTACTCGTACAAAAATAAAATAACTATTTCGGGACCAGAGACAGCTGCTGAGTGTTCGGAAAATGTCTGTCACAGCGCAGAGCTTGGCAAACCGAGCGGATTGACTATCAGGATCATTTGAGCGGAAAACAGTAACGTCTTGTGGTTTTCCGGAGCTTTCTGCAGATGCAGGTATTGGGGCTTTGCGCACTATCACAAGGCCTTAAGCAGAAAACAAGCACCCAACATATGTCAAAACACATGAACATATTGTTTGCATGAACAGCATCATGCATAACTGATGCGCACTTGACAACAGTACTATCCTACAGATTCATTCCGTTAATATCCGGCAAGAAACAATTTGTAAAATATACATGAATATGCCTGTACTGAATATCTGTAGCAATGTTTGCTGGTCAGAAGATGAACGTCATCTGCTTCTTTGTCATAAAGCACCAGCCTAGCATGGCTGGCTAATAAGTACTTTGTTTTCATTTCCTGTTCCTGTTGGTCTGTCAGCAAAACAGGGATGAATCCTTACCCCGTTTGGTGAGCTGGATGCTGGCCTGACGCCTGCCGTTTCCATTTTCCACGTAGCAGGAGTAATTCCCCAGGTCCCCCTCCTCTACAGAATCTATCGTTAGGGAGATTGACACCTCCTGTTCTCCCAGATGTTCCCTGATGACTCTGCAAGGCAAAGCCCGATATCAGTGAGTACTCCGGCCAGTTGCCAGGGGTAACCAGAGGCTCAGTGCTATCAATGCTATGCACTTAATTGCAATATATAAAACTGATACTGCATAATAAATAGAAGATAATTATAAACTCACACAGAGAGTATAAAGAGAAACGCTGCTTCACAAACATACAATGAAACTGAAAAAATACCATGTATCCTGAAGGTAAAGAAGCCCAGTTTGCTTGATTTTTAATGACCGTAACTGTAATTTGCTGTATACTAACGACTTTGCTATTTAAAATACACGTAACGACTCCCAGTGTGTAAGAAAACTAAATTATGACCAAGAAATGATCTTTTTATAGCAGCTGCCATGGAAACCAGGAGTTGGAGGAAACAATTTTCCATAAAGTAAATGAATCTCTCCTGCAGGGCTCATATTGAACTGACAAAAAAATACATAAATATGTATTATTAATCAGTATGGCTACCTTTCTTTTCCTTTATGGCCGCCTGACTAAAAGAAAAGCAATTGGGTTAAAAGAACTGTTTACTGTGTTCTTTTATATTTGGGGAACTTTGATATAGTGGACGTCAGCATGATAGATAAGGATTAAAATATTTTATTCCAGGGAGCTGGAGGAATATTATATTATATGGCTGATTGTTCCTGCAGAGTGGTACCCGACAGGTACTGTGAGCACCGTGACTGCATTCATCCCTACCCCCCTCTAGCCACAGATATAATTCCTGGACTCCTCCAATGAGATATCATATGTGATGAGGTCATGCGATCGTCATGCATTTTTATTAAGGTTTCCAGGAGTTTTTCTCTCTAAGATGCGTTTATGATTACGCCGAAAGATGAGATGCCCATGAATCATTCCAGGAATGACAGTAATATCACCAACTGCTTGCTCGACTGTCACTGATCATTTTCATCAACGTTTTCACCCTCCACAATAACTGCCCAGGTGGGAGCGGGGGGGGTGGACATTAGGGATAATTCAACCCGCAGGAATTTTTTTTTTCTGCAGGAAAGTCAACAGTCATTAAGTCTCTCCCATTCAGTGCATCTTTGGCACTGTATGTGCATTTGTGTCATTTGAAACAAGGCTGGACTCTGCAGCCGTCTTAGAAACTGGAATGTCTGGAAATGCAGTGATACTGCAGATGACAACCTGAACATCAAGGCAAATGAGAAACAACTGGGAAAACAGACAGACGAGAGTCTGGAGTATTACAGCATGATGTGTGCTTAATATTAATTAACCTCAGCGTTACTCTATCATATGCCCAACATTACTATCATATGCCCAACATTACTATCATATGCCCAACAGATATTACTACTCCAGAAAAATGTGCTATTTAAGGGTGCAGACCAGAGACGGATTAGGAGAAAATATGAGCCAGTTCCCTCTAGGCCTGGCCTCCAGTATTCATCTCTGCCACTTCTCTTCAATTCCTCTGGGACTATAATGGCATTCCGCTCTGTTGCCTGGTCAGATGGCCAGGTACAGGGACAGGGTCAGTAAGGTTAACAAATCACTTCTCACTCCACAGTGGTGCACAAAGCTCACCGTGGTGGCCTCATGTGCCACACTTTGCTTTAAGTTGTCACCTAGACCATTAAATGTTTGGACTCATTCTGATATCTGTCACAGTTTCACTGGAGGAAGGAACATGTCTGAGACCATTTTTAGCTCTGCTAAAGACAGCATTGGGTCTTGGTGTTCTTCAGGGTAGAGAGCTAGTAAAGTGCTGAGATGAGGAAATCAGAGACAGCGTTTTGAAACCACTCAGACACAACACTGCACATTAAAGCAGCACATCTGTACTTTTGCCTTATCACGCTAAAGACTAAAAAAACAGTTGGACTAGAACTTGCTAACAAACATCACCCAGACACATTCATACAAATCAATGTCCTTCTCATATCATCATGAAAAATACTAAAAACTATAAATTCTTCACCTGTTCAGAAAATGGGATATAGAATGGTAACACTTTGTAACCGTGCAAAAATTTTGCATTAACTGTTGCAGTATCCATTGACGATGACCACAGTGGTAGTTATTAAGGTGATGAGGTCAGAGAAATGGTCGTTTTTGACCAGCCGAACCAAGGGTACGAAACTGAAAAGAAACCGAAAAACTGTATGGTCAAATATAACTATAGATTAACTTAAGAAGCCGTGTGTGTCATGAAATTTTCACCGGGCTTTGTAAATCTAGTGGAATTGAAGGTTATGATGGCGGAATAATAGAATACATTTTCCCCTCACTTCACAATCTCTGCACTGTACCATCCACATCAAATGCACCGCTATAGAGTGTATGGCAATTTAGCTGCGAGTGGAGAACCTTGAGGGGTGAGAGGGCAAGACGGCAATAACAGAAATGAAATGGAAAATTAACTCTGGCGAGGGCCAAAGGGATCTACTTTTATATCTACAGCCAGTAAAATATTTAACTGTATACACAGACATTTGGTTAGAAATCTCAGCTAATCCTTGGAAATCATATTAATATTATGTGTAATCTGGGGGAATGTTGAATACATTTTCCTTGTGAGGAGCTCAGATATGTTCAAATATTAAGGACGTTGGCTGGTTGTCTGTCCAGTGTAGCAGTGAGTCTCTCAGCTCAACACTGAATGGCATGCAGGACCACTTCACTGTACTGAATGGTTATTGTGGTACACTAGCACCAAGTCATACGATAAAATATATAATGCAAATTCAATCTATTTTCATTTTACACTATTCTAGTTTAAATCCACTGGGACAAATTCTGTATTAAAAAAATATTAGTCTAACTATTATGTGAGTAAATTGGTTCTCTGAATAGAATGAAATCACTTCAAAATTCTTGTACAGCGTAAATAATTTTCCAGAATTATGAATCATTATTCATGCCTGAAAACCAATAGCCCACCCATAAAATACATTTCAATAAATCTAAAACACACAGCCAAAATGAAAATAAATTCCTCACAAAAGCTGAAAATCTCATTAGCAAATTACAACATTCTACTGTCTCTAAAAGACAGCAGTTTGGTAAAAGTGCGGTAAAAGTGCAGTGCGGTAATGAAAGTGCAGTGCGTTAATGAAAGTGCAGTGCGGTAATGAAAGTGCAGTGCGGTAATGTGCTATACCAGCTAAGAACTTTCGCATGAAATTTGTCTGAGAAGTCAAGTTGGACTTGTTTGCTAATTCAATTTCTCCTTAGCAATGCAGTGTCTCAGCTGTGAGCTAACCCTAACCCAGCTCTCTCCGAAGAAAATGAGAATTTATGGCTGCTACCCTCTGCAGTTCTACCAAGACTTTCTGTGAATCAATACAATTAAGCATTTTTAATAGATCTTTGTCCAGTCGTGGTGGAAAGGCTTACGTCGACGATGTGTGCAGAATCATCCCCACAGACTCAGTGACTTTTATCATGGCTTTGCTGCAGTTCATTAGCATTGTACAGGTGAAAGTGAAATTATTAAACCTGAACGCAAATTTCTTGAAGTACGAAAAAGAACTGAAGGAAAAAAGTGCATGATTTTTCTTTACATCTTTTATGCACATATGGTCTAACAGGCCTCGTCACGCTAAGTCTAGCACAGTGAACAGAATTATTTCAAATGTCATGCTGCTCAACAGTTGATTTCCTCTCTTCTCTGCCCTCCTGTGTGGGGCTGTGCTGTTTCGAGCAGCTCTGATTCGCTGAGCTCAGGCATCGTGGTTATTGGAAGTACTGGACGATGAAGGCTTGATGCATAATCGCACCAACTCAAGGTGAAACAGCAGCATCAGGAGCTAGAATTTTTTTTTCTGAAGCGGGAGAAAGAGTTGAAGGACGAGGCACGTTTCCTTTGTTCGGGATAACTTGGCTCACCGGATTCTATAAGAACTAGGGTCATTAAGAAGAGTTACGTGCACAGTTGGAGTGGATTATCATTTTGCGACGTGTCAGTTCTAAGTGGGTTCAGAGCGTAACCCAGCCTGACACTGCCAGGTCTTGAGGTCCCTTGTCCCATGCTAGTCCCCCTCTGTGCTACAGTAATGTGGCTCAACCAATGTCCACATTTGGCCTGGCTGGTAATGCTGCTTCAGTTCCTTGGCTAATAAATGTGGTTAAAGGAGCATCTAGCCCTGCAGTCAGACTTCACAGCAAAGGCGCCACATTTATTCACAGACTAAGATATAAAAGATCGCTCCCAGGTGGCCACTAGAGCAGTGTTTCCCAATCCGGTCCTTGAGGACCCTCAGTCGGTCCACATTTTTGCTCCCTCCCAGCTCCCGACAAAAACGTGGGCTGTCTGTGGGTCCCTGAGGACCGGATCGGGAAACACTGCACTAGAGGAACGTGACATGCACCCTTATCGTTTGACGAGCACACACAGCTTCATTGAACTCTGGGGCAATGCACTCTGGGACTCAGTAATCCTTGATCGTCCATGGGCACAGGCCCGCCGAAGCGAGCCTGGCACATTTAGAGAATAAACTCACGGGTGATTTACTTCAACTTCATGGCTGCCTTTTTTCACTCTCCATTTTTTTTTTTGTTAGCCTGTTCAGACACGTCTGTTCCCTGTTAATTTATTGCTGTTTAAGTGCTAGACTAGAAAAAGCCAGAATTCATTCCAAAGAATACCTACAGAATGCACACAAAAATATAAATAATAAAAACCCATAAACAATACGGTTCCTGTCATTTTTCATGCGCTGAGATGATGGGCTGTGAAATCCCTTGTTACAAAGTGCTACAAAGAGACATAGTTGAGTTGGGAGGCAAAATAACAGAGATGTATAAATTCACATAAACCAGCAGAGACTTACAGCTCAGCTGGCTGCCACTGGAGCGGCTTGAACACTGCACTGCATTTATGCAGTGTAAAACCTTACTACAAAATTAGAAATAATCGAGGGGCCTTTTGCACATGAATTGGGAACTTGGTGGGGGAAATTGATAGAACGTTTGTTTAAAAAATGAATTTGCTGTAATGTAACAACATGAATTCTGTGTCAGAGACAGGGCACTGGTATATCTCGCACCGCTTGCATATGAATATGAATGCTGATTAATGTACACCTGCTGTGATTCAATGCATCACTAATTTAGAATACAGATTTAAATCAATTATGGTAAAATTTAGGTTTCAAAAACTTGCTATACTTCTATTATAGTTTCCTATGACAATTACTAGAGATGTTCATGGTTTCCTTAATCATTTTCATGTAAAACTAAAATTATAATTATTTATGCATATTCCAAAAGGAATCATGGATACATGTAACTGCTAATTTCATGTGTTTGACATCTATTATTCTCCACACTGTGGTGTTAGTTTCGTCAGGTAGTGCATACGCATAGAACATGTTTCCATATAATGTTATATAATTATAATGCATGTAAAAATGTATTATCGCTGGAGAATGTGTCCCATTACTGTATTTATGATGACTTATGTAATGGGTGCTTTTTGGCTCTTCACATTTGTTTTCCATTTGGAAAGGTCTGCTTAACACCACAGACGTATGACCAGGAAGACACGACCAACAAGCAGTCACTCATACTTGATGTCACTCTCCTGCACTCGGCTCTCGTCAAGGTCCTCGATGAACTTCTCCCCCTTCATCCAGTAGATCAGAGGGCTGACGTCTCCGCTGTAGCCAAAGAAGGCTCGGCAGGTCAGGTTGATGGGCCCCCCTGTGGGGGAAACAGGAAATGCGCAGGAGGTCACTTCCGGCCTCCGCTTCAAGCCTCCGTGTTTCGTTCGGCGATGGCTGGAGCATCACTGACACGGAGCCTCATACAGCATGACTCAGCCTCCTTTATACAGCTGCCTTTTTACAAAGCGAACTACCTTCATCTGCTACACCAGGCACTGATGTCTCCAACCTCAACGGACACTAGCAAGAGACACACCCACCCCCGTCAATGGCCGAGATTATCTGCTCAACACCCAGAGCCTCACTTTGGCACATTCAGGTCACTATTAATTCCCCTGTACCATCCTGTCAGCTTCACTATTCATGCATTATTCATCTGGCATGAAAATGGTGATCAGCAGGATGGTAACCATTTCCAAATGGGCAGGAATTTTGCCCCAACCACAGTACGATGCAATCATCCAGAAAGAGATTTGTAACTAAGGTTTGATTTTCCAAAAGGTATTTACATTTTCTGGGCTTTTAAGCAGGGGTTTCTGCAATAAGAAAATGGCATTCATTTCACATACATGAATTAATTTCACATATGTTAATCATTTCACATAAGTCTTAGACTTGGAGAAACTGCATTTGGATTTCTTATAAGCTCAGTAATCAACGGTATTGGCACATGAATTCAGTAACGTGGGCAGTTACATTCAGAAGAAATGAACCAAAGGTTTTGGATTGTAACATGGACAGGTTTTTACACTGAAGCAAACATTGTTATTTCAGAACCATGGATAGATCCACACCGGGCCGCAAAGCCTTGTGAATTCAAAACCACGGACAGCTCTACAAAGGCTCAGGCATTTTGGATTTCAAGATTCAAAACTGAAGAGTTTTTTTGTCATGTGCACAGAAAACTGGCAGTTCCACTATGCAGTGAAAATCTTACTCTACACTAAACTTCCGCTAAACACAGATTAACACAAAAATTAAAAATTAACGTGCACATACAGTAACAACCAGGGTGCATGTACAGATACTTGATTCACAAATAGCAATACAATTTTCATTTATCACAGGAAATAGTTCAATGTCACATGAAGACGTGTAATGCAATGTAGCATAAAAATTTGGTACCATTTCAGTTCAATGGATCGTCAGGAACACAGGAGCCCAGTGTTACATGAGTCAGTTCCTGGTGTGGCTCAGTGCTGCAACACGAGCACCAGCTTCTCTACCTCCATGTCATTGGAAAACAGCAATAAAAGATACTCGCTTAAATGCCAAGATTAAATGATAATGAGACATGGACTACTCAGCTGGTAGTGCTGCAGCCTTTCACCATCCAGGGCTGCAATCCCACTTGCAACCCGGCATGTGTGCAGTTTGTATGTCCTTCTTGTACTTGTGCAGGATTCCTCTGGAGACTGCAGTCTCCTCCTGCAGACCTAAAACAGTATTTCTCGACCCGGTCCTCAGGGACCCACAGTCGGTCTACGTTTTTGCTCCTTCCCAGCTCCCAGGAGAGGGAGCATAAACATGGACTGTGTGTGGGTCCCTGAGGACCGGGTTGGGAAGTATTGACCTAAAGCATGCCGTTAGGCACACTGATATTTCAAAATCGCCCGTGATGTTGTGTGTATGTCCCACAATGGGTCTGGCATCCAGTCACATAGAAGATGTATGAATGGATGAAAAATGTAAATATAAACATTGACTGTGCATGTTCCCATAAGGACAACACAAATGCCTGCTTCATACAAGACTGACTCCCCAAGGAAGGACAAATTCCGGCCCTTTCTGAGTAAAATGGGGTAATCCACAGCCATAGCAATGTCACTTTGATCAAAAAAAAAGAAAAAAAAAAACAGCATCTATTTGCCATGTGGATTCTTGCCATCGCTGGAGATGTCAGGTGCAGCCTGACAGTGAGATACAAAATGGTCAAGGGCAGTGGAGCGGTACAGAGCAGCTCCTGGACACAGCAGAGCAGGTCCGTGGAAAAGGGGGATGTCAGAGTGTGGGAGGCCAGGCCTTACTCACACATATAGTCACATATATGCTTGCCATATACTTATTACAATGTATACACTATTATTACAGTACTGTGATGTGTTATGTTTCACTAAGCAAAAGAACTGATTATTGGCATTATAACAACTATATAAGTCAGCATATACAATCTGGAACCCATGCCCAAACCCACATTCCACAGCAACCCCTCTTTGCACCTGGGTCGACCCCCCCCCACTGAACCACAGCAATGCACAGCCTAATAGACCTGTCTTCCCGTGACTGGCAGGGTACAGCGTGATTGGCAGCTGCATTTCCGTGCGTGATGAACAGTTTGATATAGTATATACACTCCTTGGCCAAAAAAATGGGCCAAAGCTTAATTTTAGGCATGTAGGGTTTGCCCCATTTTTTTTGTCCAGGAGTGTACACTCAAGTATTAAATACATACTCATTACCATACTTGTAATACTGTACTTCCTGATTAGTACATAAATCTTACAATATTCATTATAGTACTGTATAGACATATATTACTAACTGTACTATACTGTATACACACACGATCACACACACATCATTCTGGAACGCTATATACATACCAATTAGTATGGTTAACAATCACATACATAATTATTACTTATGACATAAAGCTGTCATGTGATTTTCATTTGGATTTACCATGATGCATTACACAATAGAAGCTTATTAGAAAACAAGGGAAAAGTACCATAGTAAATAAAGATGACATTCACTCATAGGATCTAAACCTAATAAACACACACACACACACACACACACACACACACACAAGCTGTGCACGCACACGGAGCTTCACAAATCCAAGTGCACGGTGCGACTGGCCCTGATGAGGCTGATCTATACCTTCTCAACACATCTAATGCTTATCCGGTGTTTACCGTGTACAAAATCCCAAATGAGCTCTTAAGGTGCAATGACATATAGGCAGGATGTGGGAATCAGCACGGAAGCACGGTGGTATGCAGCGATCTGTCAGATGGCAGGGATAAAAGGGGAAGACACGACTTGTCACCATCAGACACATCAGACGCCCCCGACGCTGCTGGCCAGAGATGGAGGATTAGGATTCGGCCTCTGGCACAATCACAGTCACACGGCAGTTGCACTGGAATGCAATTAATCATCTCATGACAGCACCTGGGACTGATAAAACAGCACTGTACCATCAGATGCTTCACCGCAGAGACAGGAAATGGAGTTTAGTGTGTCTGCGTTGGGGGGGGGGGGGGGGGGTTTGATCACGTTTTCATGCAATTACTTTTATAAATATTCCAATTTCAAAAAAGCTTCATACTTAAAGCAAAATAAAATTATTCTAACTTTTAAAATT
>JAOYFF010000036.1:14128080-14148559 GCA_025773925.1 Cryptomyrus ogoouensis
CAGCCCCCCCCCCCCTCCCCCCCCCCCCCTAGTTGTCCCCCATCCTCTTTATTGAAATCAATACGGTGGGATGCCTGATACTAAGTCCGGGCTGAAAGAACATACAGAAGACATTTAAATACCATGGCGATCGCAAGGGACGAGAATTACAATTAAACATCCGGCAAACTCCTCCTCAAATTGTGCACGATGGGGGGGGCGGCGTTATAAATTACTGCTCTAAACATATAATATAAAATAAAATATAGGAATTAAATACGTTTTATTACAGTTATGTTGAGGCTCAGTGGAGCTGCATGGGCTGTACGGTGAGGCTCCCATTTAAGGTCAAAGGGCACCAGAATCACGCTTTTAAAACAATCAGCTGGATCTGAACACCATAATAGAGCCTCCACTGAAAATAAAGGTCTTCTTTGTCCAGTTACTTACTGCCAAGCATAATGAGAACTGTGAAAATCTCTAACAATGTAACTAAATACACACACACACACACACACACACATACATGTGTATGTATGTATTGTGTTTATATATTATTTAAATAAATAATATATAAACACAATACATACATACACACATGCATGTATATAGAAAGAGAGAAGGAAAGCGAGAGAGAGAGAGAGAGAGAGAGAGACAGACTATATATAAAAAACAAACAATAACTTGCCACCTCTGAGTTAGAGGCACCAGAATGAGTCATTCATTACAAAATAACCTCACTTACTCCAGCTGAGTTGAGAGAAGAGCAGCTGGATTCTGCCCAGTCTGACAGGCTGGGGTACTTATTTGACCATGCTGAACTAATTGTGTTTCAGTCCTATTTATTTCAGCCCCCGGGTCCAGCCCCATGTGAACAAAATCTATACAATACTATTCAATTAATTATGACAGAATTGGAAAATAGCTCATTTTCCCACCATTTAAAACGAGGTTTATAAATTAAGCGGTGGAGGTTCATGTCTCCGAGGGGGAACATGGCTGAACCCTTCAGCAAGGTACTTAACCTGAACTGTTTCAACAGAACATCCAGCCCCATAAAGGAACAGTCAGACATTTGTGCATTATGTTAAAAGCGTCTGATAAGAAACTACTAAGCAAATAAATAATGAAACGTAGTGGAGATGAAAAATTTATTTGGCCAGGGAGATGCCTTCTCTGCAACATTCTCCCAACAAACACACACATGCATGCACGCACAAACATACTGCTGCTATCTCCTGGGTCATTCCTTTCGCAAGGTTACAATACTGTAATTCACACATGGATTTGTAGGCCCAGACAGTAATCAATACTGTCGTAAGAGTTTTTAAATCAGGCCCACATGCACAGAGGCAAAATTGCGACCAAAATCGCCTCATTGATTGCAGTTCACTGTCTGACATTTACAAAGTTCTCCAGTCACCCCTACGTTGATATTGCAAGGAAACGTCACATTGAAGGGCAGGGGTCACAATTCACAAGAGCAAATGCTTTATTATCAGTGACATATTCAAAAATCATACATGCAAGGCTTCCAAGCTGATCTGAGTAGACATCATAACGTCAAAGCTTTAAGTAAAGACTAGCTTGAGTCCACGTCTGAATCCTGAAATATTTATCATCGTTAATATATGATATTAAGGAAGGACAGTATCAGTTCCTAGGGAATTTCCAGTACTGATTGCATATGAGTTGACATACTTCACATGGTAATTTTGACTGCAGATATGATATGCTATATGTAATGAGTAGTTCTTATCTGGAGTCAGTGCTCTGGTAGGATGTGCTGTGCATGAATATCTTCTGCGTAGAATCCCCCCACAGAAAGCGAGAGAGACAGACAGCAGGGAAAACAGACATACAGGGAGACAGACAGCTGGGGACAGAACAGCTGCAAAAACAGACAGATGGAGAGAGACAGCAAGGGAGGCAGCGGCATCAATTTAAAAAGTTGCACAAAACTGAATGTTGCACTCATATTCCTCATAAAGAGATTTAATATTGTCCTGTAATTGTTCTGGTCGGTTGTCCACTGATAACACAGACATCCTACTTTATAAACACAATGCTTGTCTAGAATATTTTCACCCTCCACATCATCCTTTTGCAGGAGAGGATCAAGATGAGAAATGGACCTTATCTACTGTGACCACAGATCACAAATCTTTGCAAGAATGCATCATTGTGTAAGCCTGCGGATGTGACTCGGTTCCACGTCACCCGCCATGTGATCCAGAACCATGCATTACGGTCTGTCAATCATCTGCAAATCATGACAAGACAGTCCATATACTTTTGAGTGTAAACTTATATTAGTCCCCCTAAACACAGGTATTGGGTAGGGAGTCTTCTCAGAGCTGTGTTGAAAATATAGATCAAAAGAGATGTTATGGGTCATGTCGGAGGCCGTCTGGCAAAGGGCTGCTGGGTCGTACCTTCGAGAGCAGAAAGACTCAAATGATGCTGCTGACAGCATCCCTGAAGAGGTGAAGGGAAGGTTCATTGATGCCTTTTGCATGTTGTTAACCTTGATTGGGCTTGAAATCTTGTAGAAGCAGTATTACAATAAGGTGGGTGAAAAGCGAATGCAGCACATCTACACTCAAGAACAGTTCCTTGACTTGCTATGCATGGTAATGGACTGAACACTAGTCTTTCGGCACAAGTAGGCAGTCCAGAAGGGGCACTTTTCTGGGTCACCAACATACAACCTTGCCTTTGGGGACTATTTAAATAAAGTAGAACCCAATGGAGAATCTCTGATTGGACAGGTGGTGACATACAGACTCTACACTAAGACCAGTCCCAGAGGGAAATGACCTGTCACCTCTCTGTCTAAGCCATTACTGCTCATCACTGCCACCCTGGCTTTCCTGGAGCGTGTTCTGATGCTCTTGGCAGGCTTTGATGTCACTGTTATAAGTTTCATATTACTTTTGAAGTTTTAAACAAAAACATATGAGGGACAAAATAACTGCAAGGTGAACCTTTAATCAAAAAGAGTGAAAATCAGTGTCTTGCTGTGTAGAATGTTCTCAATGTCCCTTTGGGTTCCTGTCTCCACATCTACATCCATACTATTAACATTCTGGGTTGTCCCAGAAGAAATCTTAACAGTTGACTCAAGAAACACTATTACCTTCCCTATTCTTAATTTTTTAAATAGAGGATTTATTGACAATAACAAGGCAAAGAGTGCTAAGCTAAAGGTTAAGCTGGCTAGTTGAATTACAAAGTGGACAGGGACCATTTTAATTCTTAATATAATTTCCTTTACCTGTATTTTTCTGTCTCTCCACTAGAATAAGTGAAGCTCTTCTCCCTGGGTCATTTTTTTTGACATAATCCAAATTCCCCATGCCAACTTAATTCAGCTAACGCACAGCCTCAGCCCTGGAGCTATACAACTTTATAGAGTCAGGTTTATGTGTGTGCTTTGCGGATGGAGTTTTAGACCACAGATAACCTTGTGGCACCTAAAAAATGGCACGCCTTAAAACCAAGACACTTAGGCCTTCACAATCCATTTAATTAAAACTATTCCATAAATTACAGCCGGTGCTATCGGAGAAACAGAATAAGCAGAAGGTAAATTACGGTCGCAGACTGAAAAACATTTATAGGGGACATGGAAGAGCGTGCTTTCATTTCAGATATAAAGCACCGCGCTTGCTGAATCAACATCCGTTTGGAGTGAAGGTAGGGCTGATTGAGGTAAAACAAAAAGAGGAAAGATAAGTTTGAGTGAAGGTCACATTTATGTAACCAAATCAATGAAATACTTTTCACTTGAAGTTTGTTTCCCTATTGTGGATATTTCATGAACAGAGAGCAGTCATGGTCAATGAGCAGGCGATGTTTCTGTCGTATGCTTCATATCAGGCCGCTGATGATATGGGGACAAACCCCTTTAATCTTCCCGGTGACTCGCTCTTCCCTGAGGCGAGTCAGGCAAAGTCAATGGAGGCAGGAGCTTTGTGGGATTTGAAATCCATCGCTCCTTTTCCTTCTAACCCCAACTGCTCAGAGAATCAGGGGTAGCATGTGTTTTTCTGAAGACTCCGCTAACCGTATATTATGAGTCCCTGACATTTGGGAACTGGAATGAGAGGGTGGCTCGGACATGCGTGTGTGTGTGTGTGTGTGTGTGTGTGTGTGTGCCCACAATGTCTGTGCTTAAGGCCGGACAGCCAGCATAGCAGCATTGTGTGCCTATCGATGGGTTCTTCCTGAGATCTCATCTTATTAGTCTCCTAACCCTGCAGGTAACGGGTATGTGGTCGTAGTGACTGACGCCTCCTTCAATCACGGCAGCAGTATTTGCATTCCAAATGACCGCGGCGCGGGGCCGGGGCGGGAGGCTGTCAGACATACCCGTGAGTTATCTGAGCTGCCGTGCTGTGACTACAAGACGCTGAGCGAGCCCATAAACCTTCGCCGGAGCCCCTGTCAAAAAGTGCCGATTTTAATGCTCTCGGTGACACGGGCTACCTTATTGCGGCACTTAACCAAATTGACTTTGTGTCGTTTAAATCATATTTCCTGTACGGAGGAGGTGGAAGAGGGAAATCTCAAAGACTGAAGGGTCGCAGAAGTAGGCTGGCGCTGCTATCGGACCTGCCGGCCTTGAACCGGGCCAGGCTGACCTCTGTCCTAACCGTGCAACCGCAGTCCGTTAAGCTGGCTCCCCGTTACTGCCTTAATCTCCTTTAAAATGAGGACGTTGTGTAGTAGGCTCAGTTAAATGCACTGTGGTCTGGCTGCTAGCACAGCGAGCCATCAGGAGTAGGGGATGGACTGGGCGGGGCCAAGGAACCTCCCTTTGCCTTCTGATTGGAGAAAAACATCAGGTGGGGCATCATGGAGGACAGGCATTCCCACTCACGTGCACACTGTCTAACTCCTGCCCAGAAAAATGCCCTGCCACTGTAGTTTTTATCCACCATACCACAAAAAATATTTTTTATCTTAAACCTAATATAGGCATGCAGAATGCTGCATGTTATTGTAGCAAAACTATTTAAATAATTATGCAGTCCCCTCCAAACATTTTGGAACAGTAAGGCCAATTCCTTTATTTTTCCTGCATACTGAAAACACTTGGGTTTGACATCAAAAGTTGAAAATGAGGCAAGGGATCAGTAATTCAGCTTTTATTTTCAGATATTTACATCAAGATATGTTAAACAACTTAGAAGATCTCATCACCAAATTTTTAGGTGAGCAAAAGTATAGGAACAGATAGGTTAAGGTGAACAACACTTAATATTTATAGTTGTAAATCCTTTGCTTGCCATAACTGCATCAAGCCTGTGACCCACTGACATCACCGGACACTTCCATTCTTCTTCTGCGATGCTTTTCCAGGATGCTTTTGCCGCAGCCTCTTTCAGATGTTTGTTTTGGGTGGTTTCTCCCTTTAGTCTCCTCTTTAGCAGGTAAAATGCTCAATAGGGTTTAAGTCTGAACTCCTTGGTTGTTTTGGCGGTGTGTTTTTGGCCATTGTCTTGCTGCGTGATGAAGGATCTCCCAATGAGAGGCCTGTTTCACAAAGCAGGATTACTTACTTAGCCAGATAACTTGCCAGATTTAAGGTAGTCTGGGCTAAATGTAAGTTGATGAAAATAATGTCTATTTAGCCCAGACTACCTTAAATCTGGCAAGTTATCTGGATAAGCAAGAAATCCTGCTTGTGAAACAGACCCCAGTTCGGTTGCATCTCTCTTTAAACTGGCGAACAACTGTAAACTGTAGACTTCTGAGGTCATTTTGCTGCTGCCATCATGTGTTACATCATCAATGAAGATCAATGAGCCTCCATCACGTGTTACATCATCAAAGAAGATCAATGAGCCTGTCCCAGAAGAAGCCATGCTAGCCCAAGCCGTGACATTACCTCCAAAGTGTTTCACAGAAGATTTTGTGTGCCTGGGATCATGAGAAGTTCCCGTCTTTTTCCACACTTTAGCCTTTCCATTACTTTGCTAAAGGTTAATCTTTGTCTCACCAGTCCATAAACCTTTATCCCAGCATGTTCGAGTCTTGTCTCTACCCTCTGGCAAATTCCAATCTGGCCTTCTTATTGCTAATAAGTGGTTTGCATCATCTAGTGTAGCCTCTGTTCTTTTGTTCCTGAAGTCTTCTGTGAACGGTGGATTGTGTTACCTTCACTCCTGCCCTCTGGAGGCTGTTGGTGATGTCACTGACAGTTGTTTTATGGTTTTTCTTTACAGTTCTCAGGAGGTTTCTGTCATGAACTGCTGATGTTTTCCTTGGTCTACTGGTTCGATGTCTGTTGCTCAGTACACCAGTGTTTTATTTCCTCTTCAGGACATTCCAAACAGTTGTAGTGGCTATGCTCAATGTTTGTGGCTCAACGGCTCTGATGGATTTTCCATCTTCTCTCAGATTCAAATTTGCTTAGACAGCTCTCTGGTCTTCATGTTGGTTACACCGTTTTAACTATGAATGCACTCTGCAAAGGCAAAACCCAAATCTGAAACTGACAGTAGACATTCCGTGCTATTTATTGTTTGAGGAATCAGTGTAACTGGACACACCTGTGCAACAAAAAACACCAGTCAGTCACATGTTCCAATAATTTTGCTCGCCTAAAAATGTGGTGTTCCATTGCAAACGATGATATCTTCTAAGTTGTTTGACATATCTAGATGTGAATACCTGAAAATAAAAGCTGAATTACTGATCTCTTGTCTCATATTCATCTTTTGATGTCAAACCCAAATGCTTTCAGTGTACAGCAAAAGTAAAGGAACTGGCCACACTGTTCCAATACTTTTGGAGGGAACTATATGTGTACGGTTTTAGACTTTCAGACTAAGTTTTTATATAACCTAAAACATGTAGGCCCAAACATAAATACCTCTATCATTCTATCATACTTACTTGCTTACATGTTTAAACTACTTTGTGTAATGATTATTTTTCTTCGCTGCATGTAAAATATTGCACAATGAGAAATAACTTGTTCCCTATATATAGGTCATTACTCATCCCTACGTATGGGTACTTTTTTCGTATGTATATCCATAGTTACAGGAATTAGTGCCACTATATTATCATTATGAGAGCAGGCATGTGTTCTGTTATTTTTATGCATATGCTATTATCATCACAACAATCAGTCACTGCTTTGGAGCCATCATTTGGACACCAAACAAAATCCACAAAAGTAAACAAATGATTTTTATTCTTCCACAGATGATAGAGGGAGTTCCTTGCTGCTGAATGTGGCATAAGGTTGCCTAGCAACGTCAACTGCTGTTTTTAGCTGTCAAGGAGGTATAAAGTTATTCGCTGCTGTTTTCCCTTCACAGTGACGGCTGAAAGCAGCTGCATCCACGGATTAATACATCTATAAATTTTATTTCTTAATACCTCCAGAGTAAAATGTCATGGAAATAAAACATTCCCTCCTAGTACTAAAATTCCGGTGTAAGTAAAGATGACTGCTTCATCCTGCCCTGTTACCTCCCGGGGAGACACCGTGAGTTCACTATCTACTTGCACCAGATAATTCATCATTGGTCCAATTCACTAATGGGTTCTTGTTTCACTAATAGAGTACAAAAAAATGAAGCCAGAAGTGCAAATGATTTTATATCTCATTAGAGGTCTTGGCTCCAGCACGCAGAAGACCAGTATTACTAGCCCTAACCAAAGTATGTCACCATCTAACTATTTTAAGAAGCACTCCAAATCAACATTTTTTAATACCTCATGCTGATACCTAGTATCTAGAAGATTTTATCAGCCGCGTTAACTCCAAATGTGGCCAGAAAACTGCAATTACTACTATAACTAATGAAGCATTTGTCAAACAGTACAGGCAAGCACATAAAAATACCAAAAAAATCCTAATTTTCATTCATTATGCCATTTTCCTAAAACCTCCGCTATGTGTGTACGGAAGCGCAACCATATATTATGACAGCATAAGAGCCGAAATCTTAAAGGAAATGCAAGTACACTTAGAAAGCCGACACAAAACACCAAACACCAAACGTTTAGTTAGTTAAGGGTTTTTCTGTCTCAGTATCTGCACACATTTCCAAAGAGCATGTGAATCTGTGAAAAATCTGTGGCGAAACCACAGCCTCGCAGCCGCAGGGGCCTCGCAACCTCAGGGTAGGCCTCGCAGTCACAGGGGTAGGCCTCGCAGCCGCAGGGGCCTTGCAACCTCAGGGTAGGCCTCGCAGTCACAGGGGTAGGCCTCGCAGCCGCAGGGGCCTCGCAGTCGCAGGGGTAGGCCTCGCAGCCGCAGGGGCCTCGCAACCTCAGGGTAGGCCTCGCAGTCGCAGGGGTAGGCCTCGCAGCCGCAGGGGCCTCGCAGTCGCAGGGGTAGGCCTCGCAGCCGCAGGGGCCTCGCAGCCGCAGGGGTAGGCCTCGCAGCCGCAGGGGTGGGCCTCGCAGCCGCAGGGGTAGGCCTTGCAGCAGCAGGGGCCTCACAGCCGCAGGGGTAGGCCTTGCAGCCGCAGGGGCCTCGCAGCCACAGGGGTAGGCCTCACCCAATGAAACTTATCGGGAGGCGGCTAATCGCGCGCCGGAGAGCGGAAACTGTAATGCTCCGGCTCACGAGGAATTACCAGGGATTTCCAGCAAAGCCGCTGGCGACAGTCCCCCCCGTCCCCTTATTAGTTACAATATGCAAAACCGCTCACGCTAAATGAAGCAGCCGCTTCCCTTTTCACCGCTTCCTGGACAGCAAAGCTAAGTTTGAGCCCGGGATCTGAGTATCTAACTGGGATTAAGGACAGATTGTTCCATTCAACCCACAGTCATCAAAATCTCGGCTGCGGTCGTTAGCGTGCATTTACTGTCATTACATGGCAGCTGGAAGACTATAAAACTGGATATTTCAAAAATAAAACGTTCCGCTCACCGCATGGAATTAATTTCTGCTTTTGGGTACTGCTAAATAAGCCATTTATATGTAAATGAATAAGGCAAAAAAGCATAATCTGCCATTCAGGCCAATGGATGGGTGAATATTGACTGAGGTACTTCATATAGGATGCTATTACACTACTGCTTTATTTTTTTGTTTGGATATTTACAGAAGAGAAGTTACTTATCACACTGCGCCAGGACTTAAGTGGGTAAACAGTTTGAGATGTTGGTTCTTTTGCTGTTACGTGAGCAATTTCAGAAAACATCAGATGCCCGGGGTGCAGTCACAGCACCAAAAGGAGGCTATTTGGCGGCTGCAATCTTAACGGCCACATTACGGCGTATATCTGCTTTGTTTATTTTGTCTGTTTGGGGCACAATGTGCTACATCGTGTCAATTGCATCATGTTTGGGTTTAGATGTTGGGCAAGACCGAATGTGGCAGGACAAATCCAGAGCATGCAGCAATATCCCTGGTACGGACAGCAAGATTTTCCAAAAAGGGAGTGTGAATAGATAAATAAATAAATTACGCAGACGGGTAATCTGAAATTTGGAGCAGCAATTAAAATCCTCTCCTGACTTTGGCTCTCTTCCAGCAGGTTTGAGTGTGTTACGTAACCATCATTCGTGGATGTGTGACTTGCAGCACAGATAAAAGGATTTTCTGTACGTCTCCATCTCTCATTACACTCTCTGTGCAGGAAAAAAAAAAAAACAATACTCCATATTTTCAATTAATCCGCATGTTTACAACTCATTACCAACATAAACCACTAAATGGCTATTCGGGATCATTGGCGTGTGCTTGTTTTGGGTTTCAGAGAAGCCTAGAACAAAAGCCGCCAGACACACAACCTCCCAAATCCTGCCTGGGGATTGGCAGAGCTCCTCCAACTCTGGCTTATGAGGCTACTCTGTTACTAGCAACAGAATAGAGGCAGCAGAAGACCCTGAGCTATGATTGCTGTCCGTAATCCCACAGAGCTGCTGTTTGAGCTGGCCAGGCCAGCAGCCCAGCCCCTGCCAACCGTCTTGCAGATACCGGTCGCAAACTGCCTGGGTAATGGTCACGAGTTTCCACCATGGTCACGAGTTTCCACCATGGTCACGAGTTTCCACCAACCTCTGACCTTTTTCCTGAGGCTTAGCACTATGTGTGAGGGCGGCAGGATTTGTCATACTGCTGGAGTACCAGCTGTCAAAATATTAGCACAGAGTCGCTACCACTCTGACACACCTACGGGGTCAGAAAGCGGCTAGCTAACACGCATGCCCCCCAAATCATGCTCACTGGAAATCTCCCAAGACTCAAACGAATAATCCCCTGTTCCCTTAGAGGAGAATGGCACAGCCAACACCTAGTGATTAACCTGCAACGGAAGGGCAGATAAAACACAACACAACAGTAGAGAAATCACAAACTGCTGAGATTTAAAAGCAGAGAACTTGCTATCTGCCCAGTTCAGCACATTTCCAAACACCCGGTGCTACCAGGCCTTGATCATTGCATAACAATTATGATGACAGAACAAACACTGACCTTAGTGAAAACTGAGCAATATTACAAAGTTTCTGGCTGCTTTATGGGAAATACAAGCAAAAGTTCCCCAATGAATCTCACCTCCTTTATACTTTTCATTCATAGGGACAAGACCAGCTTGTTGCTTTTATCAATCCCAGTTCCAAGTAACAAAACAGAAGCTTCTGAATGATGCTGTCTGCGGACCAAAGGAAGCCGCGGGTCCTGCAGAGGCATACACAGGGAGACAGAGTGCTGTATGTGTTTTATGCTCCAAATGCATCCGTGGAAGGAGAAAAGCAGATGAGGGATGAGCAGAGCATTAAAGTGCAGCCTATGCTAACTGTTAGCCTTCGTGGTTCTCAGGAAATTACATTAGCGTTTATCATAATAAAATGCTCACCCAAGTGGCCCATGTACGTAAAGTACAGAAATGCTAAGGAGAAAAGCCCTTACAGAGCCCACTGGGGAAGGAAAATAATAACTGGGAAGTTTATCACCTGGAACCTAAATAGCTGATAGCTTTGGTTCGAGCAGAGTTTTTCAGGCCCAGAGGTTGGTAAGCAACGGTTTGCTCTGCAGCGTCCTGCGTCTGGGCGGTAACGCCAGGTGGGGAATGATGGGACTGCCTTCAGCGTCCTCGGCGAGTGGAGAACTTGGACAGCAGTGCTGCATTATGTGCCCTCCAAGAAGGGGCCCCGTGTGAGGACGCTGGCCGCTCTCACTCTGCTGGCTGACTGGGGCTGACGGAGCAGCCAGACACTGTTTCACAGACGGCGTGGAGCAAAATGGGCTGCACACAGATCTATTATACCCAAAGGCCACTTACTTAAGTCACAAATCACCTCATAATTAGAACCCTGAGAGGTGATTTTGGCAAGCATCAGACGGACGCTTGGACCCTTCCTCCTGCTTGGGGAGCTACCAGTGAACAGGGGCCGTTTTAAAAACATTGTTTCACCATGCTGACAAACCCTGAGTGTACTACAGTGCTTACGGGTGCATATTCCACAGTCTGTGGCCTCCTTCATTATCTGTGTTGATGTCATATTAATGAAGAAGGACAATGACATCAGAGTTTTAATGCCAGAATGCTAACAGTGTCCCGTGATGCTCTCCATTGCGCTTCTAAGTCTACCACCCTCACACAGTGCTGGCTCCGGTGTGTGTTTTCCACCAAAGCAAGAGAAAAGCTGCCAAATGAGCCAGGAGAGTAGTTTGTCTAAGGGCCAATGACTCCACTAAGGGTCAACTCATGCTGGCACTCTCAGCAGCCAGGTTCTAGACTCCGTGACCATGGAAGTAACACATCACTGACAACACCACAGTCAAGCGGTAAGATAATACATTTACAAAGGTAGGCCATACCTATCCCCAACACAACTGTGGGCTACAAAAGAAGTTTCCTGCAACTGCAGGTAGTTCAGATGAGGAAAATGAAATAAAATGACATAATGTTATTTGTCATCTCTGGGAGTACAGGTACATTGGAATTCTTTTGCTTTTCTCATATCTCCTCTTGCTCTCTTGTGAGACACACATATACAGGTGAAAGTGACACTGGGGGTCAGAGAGCAGAATCATCCATTTGTCTGGCGTCTGTGGAGCATTTGTTGAGGTTAAGGGATTTTGCTCAAGAGACAAATCTGCTGACTATGTGAAAGAGTGGGTTTGGTTTCTACATGAAAACAAACACATCTTTCGCTTTCAAACACAAACCAAGACCATGGCGTTGGTGTATTTGTTTGCGTGCACATATTCCCCAGAATGAGGTTAGAGACACTCGATTGCACTGTTCTTGTGGCCGCATGCACAGTACATGTGTGTGTCTGAGTGTGTGCGTGATGTGAGACCCCCTCAGGCGATGGTGTCACTGTCACAGAGAGGGGACGCCAGCAGGTGCGGACACTGGCTTTCCTCACTGGCACGTCAATGTAAGCCTTTGCGTTCCTGCCACGGGAGCCGGAGAAAAACCTCATGCTGCTTTTAAACTTCCACATCGCAATCACCTCCTGTGTAGCTTTCTGGGTTAAACTGCAGTTGTTCTCCTAATAAGGAAGCTATTTATAAACCTATGTACATTGAGGTAAAAGAAAAATAATAATTAAAAATGATTACATACAGATCTGCATGTTCCAAAACCAAACAATTAAAACTGTTCTGTGGCTCAGCCAGTTACTGTAGGATGCTGGGTTTGTAATCAGAAGGTTGGTGGTTTAAGCCCCCATTGCCAGCAGAATGATTTCACTGTTAGGCCCTTGAAGGCCTCCATTAATCTGGATTAATCTGGGATCTTTCTAACAATAATGGCATTAGCTCAGTCATGTCCCAAAATGAAAGTAAACGCTAAAACAGCTTGAAATGATTGTCTCCTTTATGTTGTCTTTGCTCAGATTTGGCTGAAGTACCATCTGTCCTGGTTTTCGCTTCATCTTAGCTTCAGTCGCTCCATATAAGCCGAGTAGCCTTACATTGCACTCTTAAAACCAAGTCCTATTTACGAGCATCTGCTGCCTTCTGAGTACCACAAAGCAGGGTCCTGCTTCAGTTTAGGTGACCTCAGTGGTGTGTGTGATTCAGCGTGTCCCTGCAGCTGTGAGGCCTGTGGCCGCGCGCAGTAGATGCAGTGTCATATCACGCAGATTTTGTTACGAGGTTGTTTGATCTTCCATTTCGGCAGTTAATGAAAATCAGTGCCTCGGGCCTCACTGCGGCGGGCAGCGATGGCAGCTGGTGAGACCGCGTTTGGACGACACAGTGCACTACAGGGTGGAGGGGTTCAGAGCTTGATCACATTAGGGACACGGCAGATCAGCTGGCCCGGAGAAACGGAGTGTGCATTAGTCGGGTCATGAGTACAGTGCGTCCTAAACGACCTAGCTACAATGCTGATCAGTCCTCCCCCCCACTGTGCGGGAAGGCCCATCAGACCAGATCCGATTTATTTACATAATTATACCACCGAGCCACCCATTTTCAATATCTACTCATACACTTAGGGATACAGTGCACCAGGGTCCTTCCACTAAATGTAGGGAGCAGGTGAGAGAACACAGTGGGCAGGATGGCTGTCCATCACATACAGTGAGGTCATAATTATAGTAATTCAAAATCATGCTCATTATTGACCTAAGAATGATATATGCTGAGGCATGAGTAATGAGTTCCAACATTTGGTTCTAATTTTGTTTATGTTTACATTGTGTGTTAATGTAGTTAATGTAGAGTTAATGTGTATATATGTAGCACCACAATCCTAGGGAATGTTATTTTGTGCTACCGGATTCCGTGTTACTGAATGCAGTGGGTGTGACAATAAAGTCTTACTTGACTTGAGTTGACGGTGAGTACTGAGTTTGCCATGTCCTTCCCATGGTGAAAGGATTTCCTCTGGGCTCTCTGACTCCCTCTCTTGGTCCAAAAACATGTAGTTAGATGAACTGGTTTCTCTAAATTGCCCATAGTGAGTATGTGTGTATGTGTGTGTGTGTGTGTGTGTGTGCAAGAACCTCTGTATCTCTATGGGGAAAAAAATCTTTTCATTGTTTTTTTGTGCCCAATTATAATGTGCAAACAAAAACACTGCATTTTCTGGGCTTGTTTTTTTCCTCATGTCATACTGGGAAGCTATTTGCTTTAGCTCTGGTTCAAAAAATCAAATTGCCCTTTCTAGAAACAGGCCAGTTTTACTGAGGATGTTCATGCTTAGAGCAATATGGGATATAACAACAAACTGTTTCCAGAAAGACAGATTCTGACTGAGCATCCTGTGTGGTCCAAAATGTGCAAAGTTCTGCTGCATGTCTGCACTGTGACGGAACAGCATCACACCTGGGCTGCTATCCTGCCTTGTAGGATAAGATCCAGATTTGCCTTGACTGGGTACTAGATTATTGATTGGATGGACAGCATTAGTAACGAGATGTGAGACATAAGAAAAACAAATATACTGCCTATCACAGGACATCGAAGGTTGTAAACAATGCTGTAAACAGTGAATTTCACAAGGGTTTTAAAAGTCAAAGCTAAGAAACATTTATGACAAAAATTTCCACTGGTCTACTCAAAAGCATTCATCAAAATGTAATTGCAGATCATATGACAGGTATTAATTTACCAATTTGTACACCCATATTATACTGCACAGTGATGGAACACGATTCTCACAATTAATCACCACATTGAAAAATGTGAATTTATACCAGATGAAGCATGCTTCTCTGTGAAGTTGTGACAGGGCCCAGCAGAAAGCAGAACTCACAGAGCAAGTGTGGCTTCTCCTACAGGAATGTGAAATTAAATGTGCCATTTTTCACTTAAACATTGTGTTCCATCAGCAGGGAAAGGTGACAGGACTGGGCAGAGAGGTGCTGTCTCATGGGATTTAAACTGCAAGGAAATGACTGAGCTCAGCACCTCGTCCTGACGGGCCCAGCGCAGCCCCCTTTAAATTAAGTGCAATGTTTTTCACAAACACCCCTGTCTAACATACAAGGAGAATCAGGGAAAACGAAACTAAATGGTTAGGTCTCCATCTGCCTTTATCAGAAACAGAAAATGGTGGTGGGGGCTATTGAAGAGCCCCCAAGATAAAGATGCCATGAACAAGCAGTTTTATTGAAATCCAAATAGCTTTTCCGAGGGTGTGGATTATGTTACTGGGCATATTTTTCATTTGGTAAGTGTACGAGTAGTTTGCCTTGACAATTTTGCAGCAAGAGGTCATTTCTGCTGACAAATATCTGGTCTTCCAGCTGGGTGAACGGTTCACTGAAGGAGTGCGGCACTTTGCCACCTGAAGGCCTCCCCTAAGACTTAGACTGCGCTTTAGGTCATCGACCACTAATGCCATTTTGATGCAAGTTTTATATTCTTCCACTCTCTTCTAGCATCTCGTAACTCATTCAAACACGCTGTTCCCAAAACCACTGTAGAAGTAACCCTTGCTTGCTATGTTTTAGAATATATCAGAGGTTCTGACAAACCTCTAAAATTAATTTGTCCCACTAAAATTACAACGTTTCCAAGTAAAAATTATCGTTGTACCATGCAACAGCTAAATGTGGGTCATCATGGCTGAAAACTCAATCAACCGCCTGTCAGAGCCTGACACTGCAAA
The DNA here is from genome assembly GCA_025773925.1 of Cryptomyrus ogoouensis. Classification (NCBI taxonomy): domain Eukaryota; kingdom Metazoa; phylum Chordata; class Actinopteri; order Osteoglossiformes; family Mormyridae; genus Cryptomyrus; species Cryptomyrus ogoouensis. The sequence continues at coordinate 14,143,611 of JAOYFF010000036.1, forward strand.
AACTACATTAAAAGCACTGACATTAGTGACCATAAAATAATTCTGCTTAGTACTAGCAGTGAAGAATGTGAACAGCAGAGTGGCCCTCAACCTTTTGGGGCTTTAAAGCACAATCTAAAACTCCATTAGCCTGAGACCTGGGTAAAAAAACTAGGTAGACAGGAATCTTTTAGAGTTTGCCAGGAAAATTTGTGCTTGATTGTGCACAGCCCAGGAGGCTAGTCTTCAGCTTCAGTTCCAGAATCCTTTAAAATACATTTTCCCCTTTGAAAAATATTCAAAATAAGTTTAACAAGCTCGCCAGCTTTCTGGTTTGACAACACGTTATACACTGTGGTTTCTATATGGATATTACATTTCAAATGTACCATTTTTGATGACAGACATCAAAGAGAGTCATTCCATTAATCCCTGTGTATAACTGAGTGTAGATTTCATTTGTTGGTAGGTTCAGTAAGTTCACTTATACTAGACCAGTATTTGATTAGCAATAAATATCTCAGTTGACTTGGTCAGTCAGGAGTTTCATACCTGACACATATTTAAAGGTTTTTAAATCAGCAGCACAACATGATAGTGTTCAGCATCGATTTAAATCTCAGAAACTGCTTCTGGACTCCTTTATACCAGTGCTGTCTCAATCCTGACCTTCTGCATTAGGTGTTGGGGATCTAAAATGCTTACATGTAAATCATACTGTCAATGAAACTGTACAATAAAAGCAGTGGAATATGATTTGCAGTGACTTTTTTTCTGTCCAAGCAGCCATTTGAAGTTTCCGTTACTTGTTTTCAACATTGCCAGTTAGTGATTAACTCTAATTCACACTTCATAATTGGTTTACAATTGTGTATTTTATCACAGTTCCGCCAATGGCCACTTGATTCTTGAGAGCAGAAGTCCCACAGAGAAGCATGCAAGATAATGCCTGAAATACAGTTTATATGTCCAGATTCAGATACAAAGCAGCCTCCTAATTGCTGCCATATCCCACATACAACAGTCCCAAGCAGTCCTTTATGAAAAAATTTTGTAATGGCGGATAGATTGTTGGGAAACAGAGGGGACTTTATTAAATCTCTCTATAATTAACAGACTGGAAGAACAGAACATCCATTTTGACTCTAACCAACTGACTGCAAGCGACTAAAATTATAAGCCTAAAACAATATCTCTCATGAGATTTTGCTTCTTTTCTTGTGAATCTCATTCTTCCTTAAGACCAGAGCAATCCCTGATTCGTATCATTAATTATGAATGATTACTGGTCAGGCATGTGCCCTAACTTGTCTCCTACCCGCTAAATCATCCACACTCTCCGTCCATTTCACACCCTTATTTACATAAGAGATATACACAAGTTCAACAGCATTAAAAAACAAATAATGGCAACACTTTGCTTAAAGCAGTCATCATAATGCATTATAAATACATTCATGATGCATTATAATGCATTCATAAAGTGTTAAAAAAAACATGGCTATAAGTATTTATTAAAAGGCATAACACATAATAGCCATGTTTATTATGCATTATGAATGCCTTATCAAGCTCTCATCTATAATGCACTATATATACCTTCATAATGCATTTTAATGGTCAGTATAAGGCACCAAAATCCATTATGAAGGTATTTATAGTGCATTATAGAACATTCATATTGCATAATGGGTAGGATGTGTTATCCCTTTTTATAAATAGTTACAGCTATGTTTTTAATACTTTATGAATGCATTGTAATGCATTATGAAAGTGTCAATAATGCATTATGATGACTGCTTTACCAAAATGATGAATGGTACAGAGAATGACGGTATAGGGCTGTCCGGAGAAGAACCCTGGTGTTGTAACCTTTAACAAGGCACTTAACCTGAGTTGGGCCATAAAATAATAAAATTTAAATGTAAACAAAAAAAAGAGAGGTGAAGAACTAAACGAAAACAAATAATTCCGGGAAACGGAATGGCTGACCAATTCATTTCCCTCCCTCAGGATGAAAGAGGCCGCAAGCCTGGATCAGAAGCGCACCAGTAATTTAGGCCTGACCGTGCCCTGTGCTTTCAGCTCAGTGATACCCGCCCGCTCCGTCCTCAGCCTGCCAAAATGGGGCTCGCTGTTGTGCTGCCAAGGTTGCTATGGCAACTCTACACAGGTTGAGCAAAGACAAAAAAAACCCCAAAGCTTTGTTCTCTTACATAAAAAGGATTAATTACCACCCCCTCCAACACCCCACACCCCCTGCATATGCACACAAAGGTTGAAACAAAAGTAAGGAAGGCACTGAGATTCAGGATTAGAACTCTTCCATCTTGACGAAGGGACCAGGTGACAAACCCTTTCCCAAACAGTACCTTGACGAGGCTCACATTCTGTTGGTCTATATTATCTTAACATTCACACCATTCTGCTGTTTCATAAAAAATTATTCTTATTCTGATTTCCATGTGCTACTTAGTGACAATGCGGCCCTCGTCGTCTGTGCTTAGTGCGGGATGTCCTTTTTGGTGAAGCACAAATGAAACTTCCGGCATGTTGCGGTAACTGACTTGAGCTGTCATTTTGCCTTGGGGAAAGTCATGCTAACTCTCAGCTTGGGGAAAGCCAGGAGATATGGAACTGTTTCAGTGAGAAAAGGACACAGTGTAGCTATCGTAAGAACCTGAGTTATATCATCTGGTGTCAGCATTATTTCATCACATCATACAACCACACAAATCCCTATAACAGGCTCATTCTAATTTTAACTTAATCTGATCAAGGTCGACTGAAATGAAGCACTTGAGTGTTGGGAACTTGCTGTGATATGTCTTTTGTTCCATTACGGCACTGCCAGGTTTGTGACAAGTGAATATGTGCAAGCAATTTGCAAAAGATAAAAAAAAATCCACATATAGCTGAAATATCTATAAATGGCACAGAAAGTGCCATGCAGAGTCCTTTAACATCATAATCAACCTGCTCATATACATTTTTGAAATGGTTCATTTTTTTTTCTTTCAGAGGAGTCTCAGGCAAAATAAATTCAATGCACTTTTCCATAAATGACAGACCCAAGAAGTCAGTAATAAAGACTGAACTCTGAATTTATTTCCATCTGGACCCTGGAAGCTAGTGACTTCCAGATGAACTAAACCCATAAAAAGTACCGTATTGCACATTAAATAACTGGAGTTTAAACATAAATGAAACTGAACTGGACACTCAGCTGAAAAGAAAGTGAAAATGGACCGAAGATTGAAAACTGTACAAGAAATAGCTACAGTACAAAACAAGCCATAATAGCACTGGCTACATGCACCTTTGAATTACTCGATTGCAGCTGTACTATTCACTGACAGGTGGCTGCCCCTGACGTCCATCAAAGCAGCCTGCATGATCTTCACAGCAATTCAGGGTAACCACAAAGCTACCTGTTCTGCAGAAAGCACCGATAACCATATAGCTATTCATCCAGCCTGCACTGCTTTCTGATTGGCCACGGCCTGCATCTACAAAAGCTTCTTGCGGTAGCTGTTTTAGATTAGCATAGCACCTGTGCGCTAAAACTAGATATTATTATTTCTCTATGCTCCCCATTCCAGCAGCCTGTGCTGCTCTATCTGGCCTGAATACACTGCAGATCCATGCTTAGCTACAGACGCTTATGGTGCTGACAGCAGCAGTACCCTAAGTTTTGGTGACCTCCAGCAAGATGCCTTTTGTGTACAAATTCAGTGTAGATCTTAGTTGGATTATATCTCAAATGAAGAAGGCCTGGGTGACATCACTTAGTGGGGGGAGGAGACCCGTTGAGACTCCTTGGAGTACCCCATAAAGAGGCTGAATCAATCCTCAAACAAATGACACACGTACCTACTTTCATAAGAACAGTGCAGCGCTAACATCAGGCTTTTGCAATAGGGAAGAGAGTACTGACTAGGGTGGTGTGTGGCTCAGCATGATAGGACGCTGTAATCGGAAGGTTGCTGGTTCAAACCCTGTGGTCAACAAAATGACTTCACGACTGGGCTTTTGAACAAGGCCCTTAACCCCGACTGCTTCATAGTCCTGCAGACCCAGCCCTCTCAGACACATGTTGCTTTGGATGAAAGTGTCTGCGAAACAAACAAAAGTACTGAACACAGACCCAAGTGCCCAGAACCTTACCGCATAAGAGAGAAATGTTTTCACACTGAGCACAATAAGTTACGTGCTGAATGGAAATGACACATGAACATGTTCTAGGTGAATGTTATGTGGTAGGCAGTACTTATCAGGTTATGGTATCATGGTACTCTTCCTAAGACAAGTCAATTTACCACAGCCTACTTAGAGTGTAGTAGTGGTGTTTGTTGGAAAATCCTTCCAAGGTTCACTTGATTGTCTGAAGGATAAATGTTAAACATCACGTTAATTAAACTTATGTGAACTGCTGCTTTATTGGCAGGAGCGTAATGCCTTTTTCATCAGTGATTTCCTGTTTGATTATATGACATTTGGTTCCATTCCATCTAACGCACTTTCGAACAACTTAAAATTAAAGGGATTAAAGGGATTGAGAGTCACTATATGAAGATGACTCCATGGCGTTGATGCTGTTCTGCATCACCCCAGCCACACTGCATGTGAAAGAAGCCCTCTGCTTAACACACAATGTTCAAAGACTTCTGGGTCAAAGTCATAACATAGGAGCAATCTACTGTGTCGCAAGAAGCTGGTCAATATTGTGCTTAGTACTTGCGTAAAGGATCCAAAGATTTGGATTTTCATGGCTTACAAAGACATGAAATTAGGAAAGTAGACATTGGGGCTGGGAATTACCAGGGAAGTGTTCAATATGGACTCATACTCAAAACACCTCACAAGGGGTGTCTCTCAATATGAAGAACATGCAGATTGTACCTGTATTCTTTTACCTCACAAGGGGCGTCTCTCAATATGAAGAACATGCAGATTGTACCTGTATTCTT
>JAOYFF010000036.1:14157038-14190369 GCA_025773925.1 Cryptomyrus ogoouensis
TATATCTCAGGTACGGCTGTGAGCAGGGATATATCTCAGGTCCGGCTGAGAGCAGGGATATATCTCAGGTACGGCTGAGAGCAGGGATATATCTCAGGTACGGCTGAGAGCAGGGATATATCTCAGGTACGGCTGTGAGCAGGGATATATATCAGGTACGGCTGTGAGCAGGGATATATCTCAGGTACGGCTGTGAGCAGGGATATATCTCAGGTACGGCTGTGAGCAGGGATATATCTCAGGTCCGGCTGAGAGCAGGGATATATCTCAGGTACGGCTGTGAGCAGGGATATATCTCAGGTATGGCTGTGAGCAGTACCGAGGCCCCACAGGGACCAGTCATGGCTCCCTTCCTGTTCACCCTGCACACCTCAGACTTCAGATGTAACACCAAGATGTGTCATCTTCAGAAGTGCTCAGGTGACAAGGCAGCAGTGCGGTATATGAGGACTGGGCAGGAAACAGAATACTGGAGCTTGGGGGAGGATTCTGCTAAGTGTCTGAAGGATAACCAGCTGTATCTTAACGTCGGCAAAAGCAAGAAGATGGCGGTGGACTTTAAGAGGTCTAAGAACAGCCCTGACCCCTAACACTATAAATGAAGAGGACATGGAGGTACACATAGAAATACATGCATTCGCATCTGTACCACAGGATAGAGTACTAACAGAAAAGCTATGTACATGAAGGGCTTAAGCAACCTCTACTTGGTAAGGAAGATCAGGTCCATTGCTTATATCATGCTATCTATCTATCTATCTATCTATCTATCTATCTATCTATCTATCTATCTATCTATCTATCTATCTATCTACCTACCTACCTACCTACCGACCTACCTACCTACCTACCTACCTACAACTGCAGAGGAGCCTCTACATATATCTGCAGTTTCCACGTAATCCTGTTTTCCCAATTCAGAATAATCTCATTATCTCTTATGTTATTCTTCCAACTCCCGCAGGTTCAATATTACACACAATGATATATTCCGCAAGTGTGCTTCCTATTTACCAGAATACTTCCCCACATATATGTGTGTTATCCTCATGTGTCCATTTTTCCATTTAGAAGTTAAAAGTTGATAGAATTCACATTGCAGTCGCAATCTGAAAGCCCTTCGGGGCTTCAAAAACTCTTACATTTATAGCTACTAATAAATGGAAGAAAAATCTCACTCATTTGGATTGTGGGCTGCTATGCGTGGACATTCTGCGGCAGTGACTCAGCCAGGGCCTGGAACTGCCCTGTATTCATTTGGTACAACTCTCTAACAAAAAATTTATTCAATTCACTCAGAAGTCATGGTAACAGAAACATGTCACAGACTGAAAAGACAGTCCCACAGCTACTCTGTTGCAGAGATTTTCCAATTCCGTCTGAAGGCCCAGATGTCTTACATGCATTACTGTTCTGTGCGAAACAGTTACTCATTGGGAAGACCAGAAGGAAGATAAATTAATCCGTCCCGTTATTCGTGATTCACTGGTTGGGGGAAGTCAAGGTCAACGACTGAAAAGCCCTGGCATGTGGGACTGACACCTCGGTTTGGGCAGGTCTTGGAAGGTGCGTTACTCATTGCATGTGTCCCACTACTGTGTGCTGACAATACATGATCTATATATGGCAGCATCATGATATTGGGCATTATCTCACCCAGCAGAGAAGAAGAAGTGCACCCAGAACATCGGGGACAGCAATATGTCACACTTAATAGCTCTTCCCTCTAAATCTTTGACAAGAAAACCATGTTCGGAAAACCAGCACCTATTAAAATTGGCCTGGGCTGATGTTATACCACTTTGCTAAAAACATGCTGTCTTAGGCCTTCAGCCACATCCTGCTCAATTGTATCAGTGGATTGACAAAACGACACTGCCAGGTGTCCGCAGGTGCCTGTGAGTTATGGTCTCACGTCCTATGATGTTTCAAATGGCTTTCATTGTTTTTCTGTAGGACGTTCACAAGTCACGTTCTCACAAAGACTCTGTTTTGAGTAATGTCTATGGCTCATGGTTCTAAAATATGCACTGCTGTTGTTTGATGTCGATGCCTTTCATTCAAGCAGTATTACTGTGACCATTCCGAAGCTCATCCATTGTCATCCTGCCAGCAATCCCCTCTTCACCACGTCCCTAAGATCCCATCTTACAAACCTGATGCCTTTATAACAGACAACTTAAGAGGTAGGCTAACTCTTCGTAAGGGATGAAAGGAGCAGTGAGAAGACATCTGTGTATTACACGTGTCAGTCACAAGCCCCTGGCACCCACACTATATGCAAACATTTCCAGTGACCGCTCTGCCATTTCGGCCCAGTACCTTTATCTGTTATTCTCGAGAAACATTCTGCACCAAAGTGCAGTAAATCCTTACTTTGATGTTGGCCAATGTCAACATAAGGACAAGCAGCCAAAGTGTCAGGGATAATGGGGTAGGAACACATACAGGGCTCACAGAAAGTGAGCTTAAGGCGATTGCTTAATTAAAGGCTAATATTCATATCAATGCCAATACAATCATGACTTTATTAGTCTATTTACAAAAAATATGTATCCCATTAGAAACAACCAGTAGTTTCAAGTGTAACATTCATTTCAAGTAGTAATTAATTGAAACCAAAATTATAGTCCTAAAAGAGCTGTTCTGAGTTAAAAAGTTCTTTGACAAGCAGTCCAACTGGGCGCTTTTTAATTAGTAACACCTTCGCAGTAACATAAAACACCAAAACATTTGTGTGTAGTTTCCCTTTGGGAGCCAGTGATTACAATTGCAATTAATGGCAAAATGGCAAGAACAGAACTGAATGAGTGAGTCAAAAAAAGACACTTAATAAAAAAGAAAGTGTCTGGGCTGAAAATATGTGCAAATATGTTAACAATTGCGTGTCAAAAGGACTTGAAACCAGGAAATTTGCAACATTTTTGCAGAATTTAGTGTCCCAGTACTAGCACTAGTCCTTCAGTTGTGTGTTTCCAACAGTGTGAATGCCTGAACAATAACACAAACCAATATAATCACCATACTGTAAATGGCCAACACTATCTGATAGGTTATTCAGGTAGAAACACGTAAACATCAAAAAGGCTGAGTGTTCTATCCCTGATCTGAAAGCAAGTGGGACTATTAAGTTTGCAGAGTCCAGAGTAATAGTTAAAGAACTTTATTTATTTAGAGAAACAGTGGGCACTGGAAGGTCCATTACAACTTTCCATCAGTACTGTACCATAGTCAGCGTCCTTCTTACTGGGGAATAAAGAACCTGTGTTGACCTTAAAGGTCATGCTGATAGCTGAAAATGTAACAAAAGCAAAGGTCAGACTGTCTCTGTGAGGATGCGCAGAACACAGTGATGATGGGCACAGCATGCTGAGATGCGGTTTGCTGAAAAGAGTTCACTCTCTCAGGGACAAAAAGGTATAATCAAGAGATGCCTCGCTGAGTTTGTTATCGATAAAAATGCCAAATCCAAAGCTATTCTCATAGTGCTTTGGATGTTTTATGTGATAACTACATAAAACATCCGGACTTGCACTTGTAAATAGTGACTCTTTGGTGCTGTTGCTAAAACTACTAGTGTGATTATGATTTGGCTGCTTTCGGTAAAATATTAAATCTTCTGCGCAAATGTTACAATGAACTCATTACACGCTGCTTGCCGTCTTTGTAGATCCATTTTCTGCTAATATATGTGATGTTCTGAGCCACAGATAGTAAAGTTTATTTGTAAAGCTTTTGATAAGCATCTTTTGTTGACCAAAGTCCTGTACAGAGTAGATGAATAATAAACAGTCAAATGCATGCACATACAAACAGCCACCCTGCACATGGATACTTTTTTAAGCCTCCACAAAAATTAAGGAATAAAAATAAGTTTTCAGTTTAACTGAAGAGGCTGCTCAGATATAACTAGGCAGACCTTCCAAAATTTGGGTGCTGCTACTACAAAACCATGGTCACTCTTTGATTTAAACCTCATCCGAGGAACAGCCAGGAGAAGCTGCTCAGATGGCCTCGGGGATCTTGTGGCCGTCGGCTGATGGAGTAGATCTGCTATATAGAAAGGAGCTAATCCATTTAGAGCTTTAAAGATAATCGATAAAATCTTAAATTGATAGGAACCAGCTGCAGTTGTGACAGACATTTATAGCCAGCCTGTTTCAGTGCAGGGGGAGATTATGTTGTGTGGAATCATGGTCAGGTTGGATCCATGTGAAAAAACGTTAGACCCAGAATTTAACCAACATTTTTTTTTTATTTATCATGACTACTTGCCAAGAAAATGTCAAATACTCTGAAGTGGTGCAATTATCCCAAAACTGGCTTTCTGTCTTAGCCTGAAGACAATATGAAAAGTCTAATGTTCAGCCATCTATGTTCCATAACCACGTCCCTAATGGAGCATTGTGAAGAGCCAGCAGCCTATCCCAGGATGCACAGGGAATAAGTTTGGGGGCTCCCTGGACACGATGCCGTTCCAAATGTTCACACACTATGAGCAAATCTGAGACAGAACTTTTCCCCAACCACACGTTTCTGGACTGTGCAAAAAAATTCAAGAACACAGGGGAACCTACAGTACAGACATACAGGAGCACATCCAGAAACAGAGCTGGGGGTATGATTTGGACCCCCAAAGATGGCGGTGTCAAGCCACAGTGCTGCCCACTGCATCACTGTGCCACCCTCTGATGGTCACACTTCTTTTGCCTTGTTGTAGGAACATGCTATTAATAACATGATACCATGTGTGTTTCTTAATAAACCAAGACCATATGGTGTGATATTCGAACTGATGGCTCGTCCCCATCCGACCCAGACTAACAGTATTCTCATCCTCTATAAGAGGCCACTATGGGACCGCAGACCAGGTGTCAGGCATGGCAGGACCAGGACTGAGGAGGGGGTCAGCTGGGCTGCTCAGGAGGCTCCACAATTTCACATGTAGGGCTTGTGTTCTTGACTGACATAGCAAAATAAGTGTTAGATGCTGTCAGGAAATGAAGGATGGAAGGCTTTACTTTCTCTTTTTCTTGGTGTTCATACAAGCTGGTCTGTGCCTAACCCTACAATATCCATCCTAATCTCTCTGCAGGGCTTTTCTCTCATTTCACACCTGCATCTCGTACGTTTCTAAAACCTAATACACTTTCTGTGACAACTTTGTTTCTTTATAAACCTTTGTGTCTTTCAATATGCTTTGGTATAATCCATCCACTATTATACAGTTGTTTTTATTAATTAAAAAAGTGATTAAATAATGCTATTGTTTCTATTCCCAAAGGCCCAAAGGTATTTTCTTACAGGAAACTCCATTATACAGTGATTCAGTCCCCAAATTGAATTGTTTTATAGATGACTGAGACACATTACAAATAGTTTCTGAAAATCTGTGAAGGATAAATTGAGTTAATGTTACATATCTAACATAATAGGCTGTTCTGTTTTAACCCTGCACATTAGAGTGGGGGGAGGAGAATATACTTGAGTAAACAAACAGAATTTTTTTGATACACCGTTGGCTTCTGGATTTTAACGGCATGCAGTGAGCGGCTACATGACCATGAAAATCATGATAAAATGAAACCTAAATCTTTGCTGAGTCCGAGTCTGATCGAGGAAGATTCCATCTGGTTTGCATAACTGTGTAAGATGGGGGATGATATGGTTAATGCACAGGAGCCGGCAGTCCTTGCCGCCCTTCACTGTGGAGAGCGACAGCCTGAGCATGGGGTGCACAGTCACATTTCCCGAATCGTAAAGCTTCAACCACAAAGGATGCAATTGATGCAAAATGGGCGGAAAGAGGCCTCGTCTGAAGAGGACAATGTAGACGAACGGGGCTCCGCCAACCAGATTTGCACCATGCAAGATCAAACCCACGAGGCCTTATTGAAGCGCAAATGAAAGGAAGACAAGGGGAGCTCTTTAGTCTGACGCTGCTGCTTAAACTCCATAATCCTGCATATGATTCATTCTCTGGTCCTTGCTCTGGAATTTTTACATTTTACAAAAAGTGTCTATGGTAAATCATTTGCCAAATTTTTTTTTACTTTTCCTTCTGTCCCTGAAAGGCTGATGTGAGGATATGAGAAAAACAAACAGAAAAAAATATAGATAGAAAATAGAACCAATTCACTTGCAAACAAGTAGAACACATGCAAAATTATAATGCATACACAAACATATTGATATTAAAATTAGTTGTTAACAGCTGTTTATATCATAGCGTTCGCTAGTAAATGAGACAGACGTTTTCTAAGACACTGTAACAATGACTGTTGTTCAGCACAGCCAGGCCTCACTAATCTAAATGCTGTTAACATAAACAGAACCAAACAGAAAGAGAGAGAGAATCTGCAAAACACCCCCCTAAATACCCTGCCTTGGTAGACCAGCCACCAGGGTCAGGGTTTAACAGCCCCTCCCAGTCATCAACCATTCTGGCCTCTAGGGAGACCTACAAGAACAGCAACAACTATAGCAAAAACAACAGACTATTTACAATAAAACGATATCCTCTTTCCAAGACTGGGACAGTAAAATATTATTTTTTCCTGGTACCTTTACACTGACACTACCTATTAAAATGAATACAAGATTTGCAATATCACATGTACATAAATCAAGGTTTTACACTTTGCAAACAACACTGAGAAGCAAGTCTTGTGTGGGTCGGAATTACCCACCACAAACGCCACCTTCACCTGATAAATAATAATGAATCACTCTGATAATGAAAATGACACACAAGCTTGGTTCTAAAGAGAGAAGATCCAAGCATCCAAATAAAACTACAGACATTAGTTCTCAAATTAGCCAAAGAAGAAACTAACAGTATGAAATGCAATGTTGGATACCCCAGCACACAAAGTAACCGTTTTTTTCAATTAGTGGAAATGCATTTATTAAGGTAAAAAATCCACTTGTCCACATGAAGATGAACAATAAATGTTATTTTAAAGAAAAACAGAAAGGCACCTTTTACTTCAGATTGTCAGATCTCAAGATCATTCCTTTGAGTGTGCTGACTGACAAATCACAGGAGGCTGTTGTAAGAATCTCATTTCACGACAGTGATTAAGACCCCACTGCCTCATTGATAGAGATCTGCAGGGTTCTGATAATCTGATAACTGCACTCCAGGGATGAAAGACTGTTACCAACTATTATTATTAATATGTGACTTATTCTCTTTCTACAGCTCAGACTGAACAGTGTATGAACTTCTCAAAGCTACACCTTGCACCTTTCAGTCTATGGTAATGATTTAATGCAAAAACTTACTGGGTTAATTTGACAGGAAACCACAAAAGTTCATAAAGGTATTTGTGGGCATTTGTTTCTGTGTGTTTTTTTGTCATTGTCATTGATTGTCATTATTGTTGTCAAGTTAATGTGTGGAAAAAGAAAAGAGAAGATCTTGTTGTCCTTCAAAGCAATTTAAAAAGACTGAAATGGAAATAATTAATTCAAGTACACTGTAAAACAAAAACACAGTCCAGGATTCAGCTGTTAACAAAAGGTCCTTCACAGTTAACCAGAGGGACCTTCAAAGTCAATAAGAGGGGCATTCACAGTTAATCAGGAGTATACAGCCCCCCAATAGTTGAAGTCCCTGACCAGGAGGACCTTCACTGGCAATTGACGGGGCTTTCACAGTTACCCAGAGGCAATATCGTTGTTATCCAGTTGAAACCAGAAGAAGTTTCACTGTTAACCAGAAGGATGTTTACTGCTGTCCAGCATGATATTTACTGTTAACCAATGGGCAAAGTGCGGAGGAAGCCTGGGCAAAGATGGGCAAAACCTGTGGACGCAGTGGTTTGCTCAGCTTGGATGCTAAGGTCGGTAGATGGTGAACATGGTGCATATGTGAGCACATGCGACAGCTTTGGGATCGCTGACCCGGCCACTGGAAGTCGTGCTGCACTGTACGAGGTGAGCACCGCTCACTGTGAGGCGACGCCATGCCTGCCAGGCGTATCCACCTACACAGAACCACAGCAGATCCTAGACTGAGGGACCACCCAGGCTGGCCAGGGACCATTTGCTGAGGAGCTGAGGCATTAATATCTCCTGACCTTCGCCAATGGATAATTGGCCTAGGGAGGGTAGGACAGAAACAGCCACCACGCAACGCAAGGTTAACCCGATTACAGGTACCAGCCACTGAGACGGCCATTAGGGCTCAGATGATAGCATCAATCACCATTGATTTTGGGAATAAAAGTCCCCATTTTACCCTCAATTCCTCTCTTTTAATACAAGGACACTCTGCTGTTTTTCTAGACTCCACTGGAAAGGCAAGAATCCATCATGAGGTTTAGGTTAAGAAAAACACAATTTGCCGGCAGGGTATGTAATATGTGCCATGGCCTAGACCAGGGGTGTCAAACTGCAGTCCTGAGGGCCAGAGCCCTACACATTTTTGGGTTCCCCCTCGTTTAACACACCTGATTCAGCTCCTCGTGCTAATTACCACACAGCTCCTGAGCCGAATCATTTGTGATAGAACAGGGAAAGAACTAAGATACACAGGACTCCGGCCCCCCAGGACTGCAGTTTGACACCCCTGGTCTAGTAGGTAGCCCCTCGTCCTCACACGTCCAGAGAGGCAGGCTGGATGCCGGACTCTGGCTGTTTCCCTGAGCATATCCTAGGTGCCTTTCACAGCTCAAACTGTAAACTGGTTCCTTGAATGAGTGCCCCGTGATGGCCTGCCGTTACGTCCAAGGTATCCCTTTTCTGGGATAGATCTGAGGTTCACTATGACCCTGACCTGGATTGGTGGTTGCAAGCTGGATGGATGCACGTGATTGGCTGCCATCCTGAACTGTATTTATACTCCTTATGATCACAATATTCGAGTGAGAAAAGGAAACGGCCCTGTCTGCCTCTTCGTGACGCAGAGGACCATGCTTATGTGTCTCGTCACTGTCTACAGGGTGACATCTTCCAGAAGAATTCAGAGGTCCTTGTTCCATCATGTCACTGGCGCTGTTTATGGAGGGTGAGATGTGGATGCAAATTTAGAGATTTAGCAACAATGAAATTAAATGTTCAGTGCAAATCACCCCTAGTAAAGGGGGTATATAGCCATGGTAACAAGCAGTGAATAACAATAACAAACTGACATTGCATCCAAGAAGTTCTGCAGGCTGGTGGCTTCTGCTTCCAGGGATAAGGCTCATAAATAACACTGCATAGCCTCATAAATTATACTGCATAGCCTCATAAATAACACTGCATAGCCTCACAAATAACACTGCATAGCCTTAAATAACACTGCATAGCCTCATAAATAACACTGCATAGCCTCATAAATAACACTGCATAGCCTTAAAGAACACTGCGTAGCCTCATAAATAACACTGCATAGCCTTAAAGAACACTGCGTAGCCTCATAAATAACACTGCATAGCCTGTCCTCCACTTATGACTGGATCCGCTCCTACACACAGGTTGTATGTCTAAATGGACATATGTAGGAATAGGATAATCGCACTGCCTTTTAGGTGTGAGAATGAGACTGGGAGATGCGTGTGAGACTGGGATTGTCATGCTGCCATATAGGACAGTACTGTTGCACAGCAACTAATGTACGGTGTGTAGTGCACACTAGGTAGCTTATCGCTGCAAGGCGTATGGCCGCCCGAAATGAATTTTTTGACACATATTTACTTAATTTATTATACATATTTTTTCAAATTTGTGCAAGTCGTCGTAAGTCACATAGGTTGTGAGTCAGGGATAGATGATGATATACAGTACTTGTTAAGAAGTTATGGAAGACACATATGTGGATGGATGGAACGATGACAGTTACAAATTGCACTGTATAGTCGCCCCAATCACCAGAGACGGGAGCAGCAGCAATCACTGTGAACATACTTTATGGTTTAGGCTGATTATAGTGTTTCAGTAAACTGTTGACTTGAAACTCTAGACGCCGTAACTGCCCTTGAGGGACAAATAAAATAACGAAATATAACAACCAAAGCAGTCAAACAGTACCTAAATGACATCTAATATTTACATAAAAGTCCTTTGTTTTGCTCTGTCATGATTGATGGGTGTTCAGCCTAGCGCCAAAGACAGAGCCGTATGTGGCCTTTGTATGTTACTTGCGTGTTACTTGTATGATGCAGATTACTCGCAGATATTTGTATTACATGGGTGTGGAGTGTGAGTGCCATCTTTCCATCTTTCACTCCAAGAATGGAGGGACTCCTCTCCAGAGAGTCTGGCTGCCCTGCCTGAACTGCTGAGCCTTTAACACAAAATGGGGAGAATCTGTGAAACGTTCCTCTATCGGCGGATTTCATCTGCACTCCTGTTTGTCTTTATGAAAATACAACAGGTCCTTGTGGCTCCTTGTGAGAATCGTTCCTGGAAAAATATCTATGGGGAGATTTTACTGCCATTGCCCCTAAGGAAATCCATCTGTAAAGAACATCCACTAGATGTTTCAGACAATTTTAAATTTGAATTGCATTCTGGAAAAACCACTGGGAATCTTTACAGACAGCAATGCAAAAAAAAATAGAAATCCCAAGTAATAGTATTACTCCTTAGATATGGTTATAACCAAGTGGGGTGTCTCTTCAGCAAGAATTTGATAAATAATTATTGAATCACCTCAGCTTTCCGCCATTACATTATCGTTATATGAAGAGTAGGAGCTCTCTAACTATAAACATATACGGATACATAGACAAAAAAGACATGATCTCAGCATATAATGGCGAGGTGTTGGAGATATGGTACAGGGAAAACAAGTAGGCAATCATATGTATGGTGTCATTACCTGACTGTTGCATAGTTTGATTATTTTGTAGCTTTTATAATGAATGACTTTTTATTAGTTTACTTACTGATGTAACCTGACATTTTATACAGTTATGGATAGATTTTTTTACCAGAACAATTCACTCCTATAGCTGAACGAATACAGCACTGTGCTAATAAGGCAAATGTTGTCGGTTCAAATCCCAGGGCACATGCATAAATCATAACCCTTCCCTCTGCTGATGGTCTACAGCATTGGATAAAGCAGTGGTTCTCAATCCTGTTCCTGGTGCACCCCTTACCAGAATGTTTTCATTCCAACCCTACCTTAAACAGGCTTATATGGTCCTTAATAGGCTAATAATGAATGTGGCAGGCTGAAAGCAGTGTGGGTTGGAGTGAAAACATTCTGGCGGGGGGGGGGGATGGGGCAGGGTGTGCTAGGAACAGGATTGAGAACTACTGGGATAAAGGAATAAAATGTAATTCAGGTTAAGCTTCTCTTCTAGGGTGATGCAGAACAGTCAGAAGCCTTATAGGGGTTTGAACTGGCAAATGCCAAGTGACAGGTTTAACACACATGAGTGCAAAGCATTCCAGGGTGAAAAAGGAATGACACAGAAAATGCAGACCATGCACCATCTGGAGGTTGAGTTTAAAAACATATGACCCACGGCTCATCGTCCAAAAAGGGTGAGGTGTTCTTCCCCATCATCATCATGTAGGAGCAGGAGTGAGACAGAGTGACGGAATGTGATATCGTGCCAATACACACGCGGCAAGCACAGCACGCTGCCCTATCCACTCTGATCTCTGTGCTTCTCTGACGCAGGAACCATAGACATCAAAATAAACTCGCTAAAGGCAGGTTGCTAGGCAACCACTGTTTTTTGGGGGGCTGTAATTATTTCCAGTGAGGCCCATCATTAGCTGCTGTAATTTGATATCTTTAAGTATCATCCTGTTTTGTTTGCCGTTATAACATGTTTCACCAATCAACGTAGGAAAATGCGGGGTTGACAGATCTAGCGCTGGCAGGAAAGGTCACACGCCCACACAGGTGTGTCGTTACTGGTTCCTCTTTCAGTGGCAATGGTGCGTGTACAGATCCACATGTTCCGGAATTTACAGTGAAAAGTTTCCTGATTTAATAACATGGTGGAAAAAAACACCTGGAACATTTTTCTTTTTTTTTCTTTTCAATCTCTGTAGCCATGGCAATATTCCAAATATATTTCACACAGTTTTTGAATACATCAATTAAGAATGCTTATTGAAGCAATTAAATACATCAGATTTTTGACAGATCAAGGTCCTTAACTACCACCAGACATCATAGGCATTTTCCGTCATCCCAAAAGAATGACCGCGGAGTTCCGTGCTTTGGCGTGTTCCTGGCAGTTTGGCACGCGGTGAGGTGTCTGACGCTGGAGGAGCGACTTCTGAGGTCAGCGAGCAGTGTCACATCTAAGGGGGAGGGGTAATGGAGGAGCAAGCAAGGGATGGGGCGAAAGGATAAAAAAACAGGGAAAGAGGACTCTCACTCGTGAACTGAAATGACAAACAAGGGAAGGGGAAATGAGGGTCTCACACACACAAGAAAAAAATCTGAACAGAGATGTTTTTTTGGATTGTGCAAGAAGTTCCGGGGTGAACATAGTATATTCACAAGATCTCAATGAAACAAAGGCAATGAAATTTCCCTTCTGTTACATTTAGCTGAATATAAAGAAATTGAAACATCTACAACATCTATGGTTGCATTTTCCATTGCTGATATTTTTCTAGGGCAATATGACTTTTCATTTTAGCAGGAGCCTTGAATACATAAGTGTGTGTGTGTGTGTGTGTGTGCACGGGTGCGTGTGTGTGTGCGTGTGTGCACGGGTGCGTGTGTGTGTGCGTGTGTGCGTTAGTAACTAAGTAGCTAACAAAAAAATACTTCAAAATACTGTACAGTACTGTGTACTGCAGTAATAAAGAAAACCATTGTTAAACATGAACACGTTGTAATTCTGGGCCCTTCCTGGTCTGGAGGATGGGCCTTCTGTGGGGTACATACAGGGGGCGGGGCCACAGCTGAAATATGATTGGCCCCTAGAGTGCCCTCGTCCCTGTCACTCACTCACATCAAAACATATTATTGGCTGATAGGGTTAGCTTCTCTTATGCCCCCCAACTTAAAACAAAAATCCTAGAATCGCCACTAGTCATTTGGATCAGCAATATGCTGAGGCACAGTCACCGTTAATGGTGATTCTGCACAGCCAATGAGGTGCCACAGCTCCAGTGTCCGTCTCAGCGACTAAGACCACACTTGGACTGCTGGGACACTGGTATCAGCATTCACACAGAGGGATTAACAGACTGCTGTCTCCCTGCCTTGGCTAGGCACTCACACATTTATATATACTATAAAGTTATAAATAACTCTGCACTAGTTTCTTTTTTTAGGAGTGTGCTAATTTAAAATAGGCGTGATTTACATGGTGTGACTGTTTCCTGCACCAGGTCTTTGCGTCCTAATTAAGGCGGCTCTCTGAATCCCAGCTCTGGGGGATTCAGTCCCGGAAGTCAATGCTAAAAGCTCCTGAATCGGCCCATTCATGACACTGATGTTTCAATGCCACATTAGAACAGGCCACACACCAGTTACAACTGGAACAATTACGTCCCCTGACACTCCAGTGGTATGGAGCACAAGAGATGCACTGGATGGGAGGCACTGGATGGGAGGCCCTGGATGGGAGGCCCTGGGTGGGAGATTCCATTAAGACTCATAATGCCACATTATTAAAGAAAAAGAAAGAAAGAAACAAACAAAAAGGTTCATTTTCTTTGATGTTTGAGTCCACGGTATTTATATGTGCTTCACTGAGTTAGACAGAAGTGAGGTTCAGGCAGATGCACAGGAACCTGTGGGGGTGTGCGGGACATGTACCCCCAAAAATGTATTTGATCTCTTTCATCCCCCTTAAAAATTACACCTTTACATTTAAATTCTTAAGTCGTGTCCCCCCAGTTTCACACTCTAGCTTTGCCCTTGAGCACAGGGTAAACACGGTAAGGTCAATGCGTCTTGATTCATATTCACGGCATAGCTTGTGTTGCTGGATAGATCCTACCGCTGAGAAACGGAGGTGTCCCTCTTCAAACCCAGCGGCCAGCACTGTCTTCTCCAGCCTACTAGGCGTGACTCATCAACCGGTTGCTGATATCTGCTTGATTTCTCTGATGTGTTCAATCCCCCCACTGTCTCAGAAATATTCTAAATACCTTCACACCATATGGCATCCTCCTGGATTGCTGATAAATTGGATGTTATGCTCTCAATTACACAAAGCAGAACAATTTTGGCAATAAAGGCTCAGTTAAAGAGAATCCCTATGATGAAATTATTGTCAGTTCTAAAGCAATCACACACTAATTAAGGCTCCCAGCTGGAATACGCAAAGAGTTCATCGTCATGCTTCTGCTTGGGAATCCATAAAGTTGTGACGTGACACTCTTCTCTGGAGTACACAGGTGCTCCCGGAATCTCTGCCGGACCTGTGGGCTCTCCTGAACCTGGACAGACAATGAACTCAGAAGCAAAAACAAGGCGATCAAGCCGCCATGTTTTTAATGACTGAGAAATTTATAAATAGTTTTTCACTGCATGAAACTATCCAAATGATCAGCAGCATTGAACTCATGAATCTTGATTATCAGTTAAAGCAACAAATAAACTATGGAATAAACTGCATAAAATCCAAAAATGCATCTAAGATAAATAAATAAATAAAATGGTAAAAATAGAGGCGCTCACAATTCTTGCCCCAATGTATGGCTACACTCCTGTACAACAGTTAATGTCTCCATGGCAACATCTGTCGGTGTAGGTGGAAGTAGTATGGACTGATGACATCATCATTTTTATAAATCTTGAAATTATGATCGCATCAGAAAAAGATAATCACCACTCATACAGGTAACATGGCATTAAAAGTCCAAACTTAATTGTGTATTAACTAAAACACCTGTTCATTTGAAAAAGAAAAAAGAATAACTTTGACTATATGTGCACAGAACTTGTGATTAAAGCCAGAATTTCAGCTGTCGTTTCACATAAAACACTTCGCAATCTGGAGGAATGCCCGGCGATGTGAAATAATTCAAATTCTGCTGGAGATGAAAGATGAAATGTGCAGTATTACCCCTTACTGTGCAAAAATTTCATAAAAGCAAAATTTAGAGAATTTAGCTATGACCCCCTTGCATCCTGTGCTTCGAGGACTCGAATGTATAGACACTTGTTGGTTTACACTCCACCATTTAATTAAGTTCTGTCCATTTAGGCAACCTGGACCCCATACCAGCAATAATAGGACATATAGCTTTATAATGTACCATCTGCTCTATGCCCCACTGTTCGTTTGGTGCGGGGGATTAGCATGAGGGTCCATAAGGGCCCAGCTCATGTGTATAATGGCTATTGATTGGTGTTTGTGGTGCAGTTAGCTTTCATAGGCTTAACTGAGCAAGAGAATCCTGGGCAAGGCCAGAGCAAAGGTGAAGATCCATTAACCAGCGGCATGGTTGAAGTACTGGGAACACAATCGACCATTTGCAAACTGGGGGCATGACAAGGGCAAGGTGGGAAAAACTAAAGAGATTAAGAGGTAAATTTTGCAGCATCAATGCCCTTTGCGTCCTTCATGTTAGCAAACAGACACACACACAGGCACACGGCTCTCCCCTGATACTGGGGGACTCCTTAGCTGCTGTTGCGGTGCCGTGTGTGAACGCTCACGCACCCCAGCGCATGAAGCCTTTTTTGGGGGGGAGGGAGGCACCGACCTGTTTGCACGCTGTGTGGCTCACCACATGAAGCGAGATCGGAGCCAAGCGGTGGGGAGGGGGGAGCGCAGGGAGGGGGGAGGGGGAGCAGATGGCAGACGGACAGAAGAGACAGGCGCGCACGCGCCGATCTCCTGCTCACGAGGCAGACAGAACCGGAATCGAAACTGTCGAGGGAAAAGGCGCGCCGCTTCCAGGTCGCTCCGGGGAAGCGGGAAAGTGGGCCAGATAAACTCCATTCGAAAATTAACAGCGAGAATAAAAGGGCCAAAGCTTTTCCATTTATCGCAAGTACAGCGTCCCTTTTCTGTTACTTTGGAGTCCCTTGAGCTGTTTCAGACAGATCATTAAGTACATTTTTAAATTTTAAATTTGTATTTCATAATGTGTGTTTAATAATATGTTGCTAACTGCTTGGGTGCGACTAGATAGATAGTGAATAAATTATGAACTGAATTCACGACTGTGACTGAAATGGCAACCTTCTGAGTACCTGAAAGTCCATGGCTATTTCAGTCTGCTGTAGCAGAAATGGACAGGAGAGTCATTCACTGTCTTACTACCTCAAAGCCACATCTTGTGCTTTTATCTTTTTCAGTCATTTGTCTATTAAGCCAAGGCTCCCAACATTAAGTGTCTACTGGTCGTTCCACTATGCCCTCCCACTGTCGTTGTGCTATTTTATAATCAACCTGGAACTGGTTTAACCATTAATTTTTGTTTTGATGCAAACCACTAAGAAGCCACATTGTCAGCAAAGAGCTGAATGCCCTTGCCTGAGGGTGCAGGCATCTCAGCAGGGATCGAGGACCACAACCAGACCCCCTGCTTCTGAGTGAGAGCTCTCCGGAAGCCAGGGCTCTGAAGCCCTCTACAGTCACTAAACAAGAATTTAGAGACATAGAGAAAGGGGGTGAGAGAGAAAGAGCAAATGTGAGAGGGAGCGAGAGAAAAAAAAGAGAGATGTAGAGAAAAGAAGAGAGAGGGGCAAAGTGACAGCCTAGTGCGTCGCTGGGTGTCACAGTTTGACAAACGGATCGTAAGTAGCACAATAATACTGTGACACAATTGTTCGCGACACAAACAAGTAAGAATTTAAATTAACATTTTTAACTATTAATTATTTACATACATATTTAATATGCTTTGGCAACACTAGTTCGGGAAGCTAGGAAACCTTAATGAGCTGTGAAGCTCATTTTGATTTTCAGTTAATTTGAGTGTTTGTAGACACGGTTGTTTATGCTAAGTTATATTTAGCATGCATATCTGAGGCAGGATGGCACATCAGTAGATGGCAATACTGCCCCGTATCTCTACGGGCCTGGGGGGGGAATCCTGCCTCTGCCCTGTGTGCAGAGTTTACCCGCCTTCTAACTGCGGCAAAGACGTGCAGTCAGGCTGACTGGTGCCTCTTAGCTACTTCCAGTGAGTATATGTGCCCCGCGGTGGACTGGAGATTTATGAGAAAGGGGGGATAAGCCTTTTTTAGGGGGGGGTCTCATTAGAATTAAAATGGATGAGAGCTAATTAGCATACTTTATTTGGGGGAGGAGGGAGGGCTAAAGAACATTTTAGGAGGTTCTAAAACCTCCCTTAAACTTCTCTGCCAGGCTGTACCCCTGCTTTGTGCCCTGTGTTGCCTGGGATACAGTCTGTGATGCGCATCAAGGTAAGTAGATGCATCGATGGATGTATATCCTATCGCATATATACTTTCTATGTCATCTAGATTAAATTGCATCTCTTTTTGGCAATAGCAGTGCATGGGAGAGAGAGAACGGGGGGGGGGGGGTGCTAGATCTCACTCCTCCACTGCTGTGCACTACCAGCTCCTCCTGAATAATGCAGCCCACCTGTGTTGAGGTGCTAGTGGAGCCCCTGGGGCCGTAGACGTGAATGGAAGGAGAACATTAGACTTGGGAAGATATCGATCCACGTGCTAATGCAGCAGATGGAAGATGAAAGCCAGCACCGCAATAGTGCACCAATCTGAGGAATTACTGCAGTGTGTTTAGTGGTGTCTCTCCATGTTACACTCATTGCCTCATGGTGATTAGTGCTAATGTGACAAACAAGTCCTTCGATAATTGTGCATTCACCACAGAGAAATCACCCCGACACGATCAACCTCAGTTTCATTCATTGCATTTAAATCGCTGCTGTGCTGTGAGCAATTCTGAAGGATATTTTTTTTTATTGAATCTTAATGTCGGAACAGAACCAATAATCTACTCTGGCAATGTTCATGTGGTGCCCTAAGGAGACATCAGCCCTGTTGTACACGATACGACCACTGAACAAGCACCCCTTCCTTAGTAAACGGTCAGAGCTACATCCTGTCTCTGTCACAATGACTGACACCTCACATGCATACCTGTCTTAGAGACATTAGGCACACAAAATAATTCCCATCGGGGGGCAGTGCAGATCATAAATGTTTTTTTTTTTTTATATTTTAAAAAATAACTCTCCTGAGGAATTCAACAGGGATAGGTGTTATTGGTGCATGATTTTGGTGTTTTTCATTAAAAAACGTGAGATGGGCACAGCTGAGTGATGACATACCTCCTGTGGATTCACCACAGGGGCCGTCTGGCTTACAAAAATACAGTTAGATGAAGTAAGTAATAGGGCTTCACATTGTTAGATTCACCATGCTCTTGGACATGTAGCCACACCCACATGTATGTAGCCACACCCCCACACAAGTGACCACACCCAGTGAACCACACCCATACGTGTGTAGCCACGCCCCCAGAACCCACATGCCCACATACAAAGAACCACTTCCCAAATATACACCATGACACTTCTTCCATTATCAGTTCTTGAAGAAATATAGCTTACTAGCAATGGTTAGTGGGGAAAAAACAGAACTTGCACATTCCTCTTTATCCGCACCATCAGAAGGGGGCCTGAAAAAATCTCTCTCTGATCTAGTAACTTTGAAGGCGTGCATCTTTGGGAAGACGTCAAGGCGCTTCTTTTTCTTGTCCCTCAGTGAGGGAGTGAGTCACAGATCCCCATCTATGGAAACTAGGCCAGCCTGCACCTGACTGCCGACATCACTGACGGACTGAGAAATCTGCTTATTGCTATGAAGACAATTGGGGTTATTCAGGGAACATCACTGTGCGGGTTATGGGAACGTGAAATGGAGGTTCAGGCTCTCCAGCTCGAGTCCCTGTTCATTTCTGCATTTCATTAAGGCGATTCATGACTGAGAACATAACAACATAACTGTATGAAAACGCTGCACCTATTCCCTGTGCTCTTAGGCTGAAGGAAAATCCCAACAGTGTTAGAGCGAGTATTCAGGTCTTGTGTGAGCATATATTTTTTTTGCTTTCGCATCACGCTGATGTCTCTTTCTCAGGGTGACAGAATCGTCCCCTGTTAGTCTGCGGGACAGGCTGGGCGACTTGGCAAGACGAGCCACCTAACAATGACATTTTAGGAAGGACTGATGCTTTATTAGTGATTCTCCTTTTCCGGAATTCACAGGAGTGGCAAGGGAATGGGACTGAAAGACAATAACATTAAAAAAATGGACAGTGAACGTTTAAGAAAATCGCTACACAGATTTTCTCATCTGACAGAAGGAGTACGGAACCTGCCGAAATAAAGACAAAACTCAGCGATATATATATATATATATATATATTTTTTTTTTTAAACCGGGAATGAGGAACAAGTGGAGCAAATCAATACGAACAATTCTGACAGCCTGACTCTCCCTCAAGGCAGATGCCAGCACCCCCCATACAGTAATTATAGCCAGTGATTCATCACTCAGTGTTGCATCAGTATGAGTATCAGCAACAGCATCAGCTCTGATTTGATCTATGTTTCCTTTAAATCCAGTATCCTATGCTAAATGGGCATTTCGTGAATAACTGCTGCCTAACTCTCACTCACAGCCTTTGTTGTATTTACACTAATAGCATTTTTATTTTAAGTTGTAAGAAGTGTTGTTTCAGGAGTTACTAATCCATCACTCTGCTTTGGGGGTTTGCACGGACCCCACTGCTATTAAGCACCAGACTTGGTACGACCCAAAGGACAGTGAATTTGGATGTTACGAAAATCCCACATGACTGAAGTGAGTGAGAAACCCATTAATCACCTAATTAAAGATGGTGTCCGGGCACTTCTGATGGGCACCCCTAATGTGAGAAGTTTAATGGCAAAACAAGGGCGTTGTCCAGACTTTCTCCTTCTGAAAAGCTCCCCATGTGTTTCTCCTGGACAGGGAACACCAAGATGACTTTCTTTGGGAGGTTACTATAACCCAGAACCCCAATAGGAGCAGATGTTGTAGCAGGTCTCAAGGCAGCATGGCACAAAATGCACAGCACTTACCTCAAGGAGAAAGCGGCTGCTAATTAGCAAGTCAGGCTTTATTCAGGAAAGTCAGTTTATACTAAGGGCTATTCTGCAGGTACCAGGTGACCTAAATCGTACACTGTCGCTCTCTCAGCCTCTCCGTACATGACACTCCAGTCTATATATACAGTAAAACTTTTAACTCAAAGCATGTTGGCTTGGTCATAGTCACCATAGCCCATGTAACCTTCTTGTAAACTTCAAAAGCCAAGCAGAGCTGTGTTAGGAAGGCCATGATGCAGACTGCAGCAGAATCAGTGGTTCAGTGAGAAGTTCTCGTAAAACCACAGTGTCTGCACTCATTAAAAGGTCCCCCATAGCATTTTTCACAAAAGTAAGGTTTATAGAACCCCCCCATGGAATCCAGCACTGCTGCAGTTTTGCTGGCCAGTATTCCGCCGGCCACAATCCCCTCCCAGAAAGCCCCTTTGGATGCCTGCATTTACAGAGCCTGGTGCCATATCCCAGTCTTCATGAATCATCACGCGATAAATAAACTGGGTAGTTTTAAAAGTTCATAGTGTCGTAGATACGAGGACGAACATTCATACAGAAGTGAAACCAGTTTGGTCCTATCAGTTTTCTTCAGTGAGAAAAGCAGAGCAAAGATAATGAGCCTAAACCTATCTGCATGCATATGTATGATTGCATGTTTATGGTTTGAGCGATGCTGAACAGCACAATTTCTAAATACCACAAAGGTGTGGCCTCCAAATTTACCACAGAGCCGAATCAGTCCCTCAGTGACACAGTCTCAGCCAGAGCTACATGATGTGATCTCACAAAGCAGTAATTTATGACAGGGCTCCTTTTCGGAAACCACTGTATTCAAGGCCAATGAACAAAGAATTGAGTGTAATAAACATAAAACTGGGACTCTTAAGCAATGAAAAGATTATATAATGGTCAAGCAATATGAAGCCATTTTACAAGACCAGGTCCAGCCAACAGTACAGACGCTGTTCCCTCGTGATGTTCCCATATTCAAAGATGATAATGACCACATACTCACTCTTGACAGAATGACAATGTGTTTCGTAAATGATAAAAAACAATTAAATAAAATGTTATTGTCCTCTCTAATCTTCACAAGACGAGATTTATGTTTTAATAACTGTACTGGCTGTCTAATGTTTGTTAGTTATTGCCTATGTTTGAAATGGTTCACTTGTTCGCTCACTCATAATTCCCTATACAGAAAAATCTATTTAGTTTGCTATTTAGGGAATTACTCAGTGAAACGAGACTATGGATTCAAATATTAAGATGTTCTATGTTGTATCCTAGCAACATATGATGATAGCAAAATATAGTGACAACAAAACTGGAACAAAGGAGATGAAGTCAATATGTATGTGTATGTCTTATTTAAAATAAAATGTATTATTATTGTTGTTATTGTTATTATGTCAACTTGTGAAATGTCAACTTCAGTTGAGAACTCTGGAATCATTGTGTTACCTTCAAAACAGCTCTCTTCCGCTATCTTGTTCACATCACAAGTGGTCCAGTATGCATTGCATTATGGTATGAAGGAGACATTGTAGTGCACATTGTCTGCAATGCATCATAGACAGTGCAAGAGTTAAATTTCCCAGTGATAATTCAAATGACTCTACAAAATGGCAGATACTGCGCTATTTCTCTAATAAACACACGTATAAATTCAGTGTTGGGATGTCTGTACTGTTGAATGATTTTTCCTGTGCTCCCATGCTACTGCAGTTTTAAAATTTAGTTGCTCATGCAGTACTCATGTGGGCTATCAAGCAGAGCCTCCCTGAACCATCACCCACGCCCAGACCGGAGGGAAATGCTTGCAAAATGTCACCGCGGCCTATTTTCCACTGCCTGGTCCCAAGTGGAGACTGTAATGATGTCCTGTTACACCTTAAACTGGCCTTCTTTGTCTCTCATTTGCCGTCCACGAGATGGTGGGCAAGATACAGAGGACGGCTTCAGCTCCAGAATGCCCTGACGGACGGAACCCAGCTAGGAAGATGAGAATGTATCGTGTCTATTTTTATGGCCGCTTCTTCCTTTCTCGTACTTGACAGGGTGCGATTGGGCCCTTAGGCATCAGCTGAGAGGAGGCACTTGCCATGTGACAACTCTAAATACCGGGAGGAAAGACAGCAGACTCGCATATGACGGACCAAGAGACCAGCAGAACCGACGAGCAGCACAGTTCCAATTAGCCCTGTTTTGCAGCTAATAGGCTATGTCACAGACAGCATTTCTATGTATGACTGGTCAATGATTACAGCCAATGGGAATCTGCCCTTCAGGCTATTGGCTCAGAATAATAAGTTCCATCTCCTTTGCATCTGCTCCAGGGAGGCAAAGCTAACTCTGTGCCTCAAACTGTTGGAAACGACACTCCGCTATACGTATGACGTTATGCACATATGGTGTCCTGGGCCACCTCGTTGTCAAGATCTTCTGCTGACAGCTGTAGAGAATAATGAAATGGAAATAATGAGGGTAGCCGGAATGGCAAGACGGGATTTCACTGGCTGAGTGAAAAGGGGGAGATTGATCTTTTCTATGGTCCCTAGGAAGGAGCAGCTGATTGAAAACTAGTGAGGGGGAGAAAGGCAGTGGGAGGAGTGCATGCGGAATATGGGCCACGTCACAGGGCGGGGCGATGTCACTTGGCATGGGAGGGACCAGTGCGGGGGAAGGGCCAAAGCCAGCTCTCCGTCCTCCAAGAGGTATTCAAACACTCCGGAAATAATACGTAATGTGCCAGAAAGACAGCAGCCAGTAAATGTGCCCGTGAGTGTTGAGCTCAAAGGACGACAGAAGACATAATCATCAAAATAAAATGTGCAAGAAGCTGATTACCATGACAGCAGGCCTTCAGTTCATCAAAAGATAATTCTGCAGATTCTTTTAACCAAGATCCCAACTGGCTTAATCTGCACTGAAGCTTATTTCACAATTATTATAATTCATTTATTTACACTCTGATAATAAAAGAAACACACAGAGAGTGAAAAGTCTAGCATAAATAGGAGAAATGCATGCCTTTGTGTAATTATAAATTTAGATTCTATTCTATATTTTGTAGGTTGTGCATGTTAGTTCAAGCACATGGATTTACAGTATATAGCTGGAAAGTTCTTTACTTTTCAAAGAAATCCTGAAATGGTTAATTTCATAACTTAAAAAGAAGAGAGGGGATACTTTTAAATCAGTTTTTATAAAACTCCTTAAGTGTAATCAGGCTGGTAGGTGATTCTAAACCTAAGGAAGCCTAATTTAAACACAGCACAAATGAGAGGGTTTAGCTTAAGCAGAGCAAAGCTCAGAGCGGTGATTTAAAGTGTGTTGGGAAGTGAGTAAGATAAAGTGGGTGAGGAAGGAGGGAGGACGGCTTCTTCAGCGCGGAATGGGAGCAGTGGGGGAATGTAGGAAGGTCTAACGGGCCATCAAAGTGATTATGTTTGCTTCTGGAGTGATTCCCCAACACTCCATCTCGTGGACTATTTATCCCAGCTGGAGAACAGTTTCTGTGAGTGTTTCCATAAGCTACGAGGAAAGCTTTCAGAGGCACTGCGCTGTTAATTATTGATGACACGTAGCTGAGAAAGGTTTTACCAAGCTATGATTCAGAGTCTTTCATGACAAACGGTTATCAGACACAGAAGTACAAACTTACGTGGTAACAACATAAAGACAGAAAGGTAAAAAAGGACTGAAAATATTCCTACATTTATGGCATGATTCCTACCTTTAGTTTATGGCCCAGTAATTGGTAACTGATCAATTGCAGGATATTTAAGACATTGCTAGTCGACTGAGACAATCAACCGGTCACCTTCACACAGATTTGCAGACAAAATCTACTGAGTAGTTCCCCACCCAAAAAAAAGAACTCCTTTCATTGTTTAGCACTGGGAACAATGGGTACTTTGTGTGTAAAAAGTTGTAATTTGATAGCTTAAGTGATGAAGTCCTATTCTTATGCTCTATTCAATTATCTCTAGAAGGAGGAGGAAGTGACCCATGTATGGTATGGCTAGGGCCGATTTTGGAGAGGGGGGAGCTGAAGTCATCGGACAGCATAGTACACGGTTGTTTAAGTGCTGAATTCCTCTAGTAGACAATAGGAGCAGGACTGCTTAAAATATTAATGGACCATGTTCAGCCAAGACTAGGAAGAAGATCTGTTCAATTCATCTGCTTGCTTGGTGTCATGTTAGGATTGTGGAGATACCGTATTTCCTTTAATCATTGATTAAGCTGATTTTGTTCAGTTCCTTTGGCAGCACAGTCTGACTTTGGTCCATATACAGTGATCTTCCTCGTCTTCCTCCTCCTACAGGCGTAGTTTTTTTTTTTATAGACGTATTGACTCCTCATTTAGATGATTGTGACCACTTAAAGAAAACCCTTTCAATGAAAAGAAAAATGTGAAGTTAGCATTTAACAAAGCTGCAATTTTATGTCCTACTCCCAATTAGAGAAGTGATTCTTGGAATCCGTTAATGACCCATTAGTTGGGGAAGCCAGCAAAGAGGGCTTCCCTTATTTATACATTCTTATACATTCATACAGTGCAAACTAATAAGACAGAAGGATATTGAGAAGATGGGAAATTTTCATCAAACTCATATCTTAGGTAGTCTTAACTTGAATCCATTCAATTTTGAGATACTGACATGAACGTGGATCTCCGTATTGATTTTAGTATGATAAGCTTCAGATTTAGAGCAGACTGAATTAGATGTTTACGTATGCCTGAGGTACACTGTAAATGTCAGATATAAATTAACATTAATAATTAAGACTGACAATGATTGTACAAACGTACAAACATTCGAATGTTGCACTGCGTTTGTCTGGAGCTGCAGGTGTCAGCCTCTGTCTTTCCTATCTGCATTTCGACCTATTGATTCACTGGGAATTATAAAACTTCTGCATAGACGAAAATCCGCTAGAAGGAAATTCACAATAAGGAGAACAAAACACGCTGCATAAAGGAATCAATTTTAAACTGATCCAAAACCAACATGCGTAACTCGAATCAATGCAAACTGCATCAGCGAGGCTCCATTGGAGAATCAACGGAAGGAAATTTGTGTATCGCGAATGAAAACTGAGGACGAAATCCATAAGTATTACGAGAATTATATATAATTATATATATATATATTAAATAACAAGAACATGAGAATATGGATACATGAATAATGGAACATTAAAACAGAATTATCAATTACACAATTCAGTGTATTTAGCCTGATAAGTCTAATAACATCTAGGTTCCAGTTTACAAGCAAGTTCACATGAACCATTAAAAAGGTTAAAAACTATTTTGAAATATGTCCACAGAGATCTAACCTATGTTGATATGTCTCTAATCTCCAGGTGAACACAGTAACAAACAACATTTTAAAATGGGACAAAGACAATTATGAAATTGTATTAAAGTCTTAATCCAGCTAATGATGAAAAATAGACATGCATGGTTGGTAATCCTGAAGTAGCCTCCCAACCCGTAATGTCATTCCACTGATGAATATCATTGATTGCCCCGCTCTCCCAAAGCCTTAGTCCCTGAGATTGTGCTTTCATTAGACAGAGTGGTTATCAGTTTGACAGAACAGGAATGAGCTTTGATATCTAAAGAGGATCAGCTGTCTTATTTAGCAGAAGTTCCATATCCCTCATCCCTTTAAATCATGTGACCATACACCTTTAAAACATCTTTTTTAGTGTCCTTCCCATCTCCATAGGCTTGCCTTTGTGCAGGAAAAATAAACTGAGTCCTTCCTTATCTGCCTACATTTTATTTGAGGTCTTGGTGGTACATTTGTCCCTCAGGGCCCAATGTGGAGCTGTGTGCTTGCAAAAATCACTAGAAGATGTGGAGGTGGAGAAAGAAACCACCATTTAGTGCCTGAGACTGAGTCAGCAAGCGATTGTTCCGAATCTCTAAAGGTCAACTAGCTAGAGGAGATCTGGAGGTGGACAGAACCATACACCACTCAAATGGAGCTGGGAGAGGAATCGCAAAAGAAAAGAATTTTCTGAGCCAACCATTGGGCAACACAGAAGCAGCAAGCGGACTAAGGACTGGGAACACGGCTCACTTAAACCCACTCTGATACAGAATTATATAGATACAGAGTTTGCCTGATAAATGGAACCTGTCAGTTACTGCTCCACAGCATAGATGGGCTTGTGTGAGGGGAAACAGAACATGTGACATCATCTCCGTCCATCAGGAACCGCACCGATCCGACCTGCTTCCAAAAGTCATGCTATCATTTGCCATCCTCCCCACCTCACCAGCGGGAGATCTCTAAATATCTGCACCTTCACGCAAACAGCAATATTTCGTTCAGCTTTTGGCTGCATAAGGCTGGAAAAAATGAAATCTTTTGCCTGCTTCCTCTGTTCGGGATTCCCACTGCTTCTTGGCATTTGAGATATTACATCCACTAGGGGGCAGGTGTCCAGATTTCAATTACGCTTGATGGGTGTGGCCCCGGAGAGGGATCCAACGCAGCACAGGCTCGAGCATCTAGTTGCAAATTAATTTGTGTTGAAATACTTATATTTCCTTTGCTTCTGACTGAAATAATAATTGGATAAGTGGCTGAGAATAGTATCAGTCCTGGCATTGGTTACGCTGCTGCTATAAACTCTCTCTCGTAAATGAAAGCCACGTGGATCAGCCCAGTGGCAACAGTGATAGCCTCCTGCATACGTTGCCTGCTAATTGGAAATCACTGCCAAATTAAATCGCACAAGAAAACGGAGACAAAGCCGCCTCACTGCAAAATTTCAGCAATTTCGGTGCAACTTAGTTTTTAAATGGAAGGTCTTTACCTTTGTGCTGTGAAAAAAGTACAGGCCGTTCTTCCCGGCAACACCGTAAATTTTCCCTGCCTCTGCTTTGCAGGGGGATTTACGGTCACTCTCTTAGGTCCACATGGCTTATTTTTTAGGGAGATTATATTCACCACACAATAAGTCAATGTCAACTGCTTCGTGCAACATGTCTCTGCATAAGTATACACATATTTAAGGAAAATGAATCTGCAAACAAACCATGACCCAATTCTTATACATATTGCAGTGGAAAACAATGTTTCTCTTTCCTACTGTGTTGAAAACCAACATTTTCAGTACAATCGAATACAGGACTTGACAAGAAAGTACTTTGATCTAAAACGAAGGCTCTGAAAAATCTAGAGCACAGGGTTGGGGAGTCTCTGGCCTGAGATCTTCCAAACAGCATCGGTTATATGCACCGATGTGTCCACTGGCTGGACCCCATGCAGCTATTAGACAAGCTACATATGTAATGAGGAAAAAAGACCTTTAGGAGGCTTTGAAACAGCGAGAGGTTTGAGTAACGAGTGCTTAGCAGATTTACAGTATCATATATGGTATCATACATACATCGTATGTGGCGTACAAGTCACACAGAAACCAAAAACACTTTAGATTATTGTCGCCTGACAGGATGCCGTAGTTCTAATCCCCCGAAGATTTTCAGCAGGCCGATCTCATGCCTCCTTCACCCTGCGTCTCTCGCCATTTTAATTGGTAACCAAAGGCATTTTTGTTTTTTATATTTTACAATTGAAAAAGTCGTAAGCTTTGCTTAGTCTAAAATACAGTTAATGTCACATGCTTTTTTAAAAAAAAAAAAAAAAAGTCACATGCTTTTGTCTGTCCACATTATTTAACTGGGTTAAATAAAAATATACATGATAATTAAAATGACACCATCCATTACAGGACTGAAAATGTGTTGAATAAAAACTGATACAAGTCTAGTTCACAATATGGCAATAAGCCCTTCTGCCCTAAACCTGGCCTATAACTACTCTTCTTCTGATGTTTTATAAAACAGACAAAAATAATTTAAATTATTGTTTAAATGCTTTGTGTTGTTTCAGGAACCTTATTAAATTGTAAACAACAAAGTCTCAGATGAAATGTCACGATTCGGCAAGCAGGAGAGCAGGGAAGCAGGAGAGTAAGCCTAACTTACGGGTAATCAAGGGTTTTAATGGTCGGACTGGCGACAAACACCAAACATTACCACAATACATAACACCACAATGACTGATCTGGGGAAGACTGACTGAGACTCGGACTAAATACATAAGACAAGGCAAAAGGAATAGGCAACAGGTGATGACAATCAGGAATTGACACGAGGTAATGAGGTGGGCGTGACACACACGAGGATCGGACGGAGCTGGACATGACATGAAATGTCGATACTAGTAGCATTCTGTCTTTTAAAAGCATGTATAGGGGAATATTAACACCTGAGCTCTTAAATCAATCTTAAATCACTAGATTATGAGCAATATCATCTGAATAAAACCCTTCATAGAATCCTGCCTCAGTAATTACATGGTAAAAGGTCTGTGTGAGTCATCAGCAGGCTAATCTGTCAGCAACATAATCACACTATTAATGAATGAAGAGGAGATGAGGTTTTCCAAACCACCACAATGGGATTATTGTAGACTGTCAGTCACAGGCTGCTCTTATTTCTCATCTCAGCAGCTAGTACTGCCTTCTGCAAAATGAAGTCAAAATAGACACCAAAAAAGGAGAAAGTAATGGGAGTCATCTCCGTGTGTAAACGCAGCTCATTTATAATGTGTTTTTGGTAAGCTTTTCTTAATTTCGTATTTGTTTCAGAGTTCAGCACTGGGAACAGCAAGCTCATGCTTTGTGAGTTTTTGCTGTTTGAGTTTCAGAAACTTCTTCCCCTGAAAACTGCATTCAGAACAAAGACAAAAAAACAGGATCCAAACAAACTTTTTTCTGCACACAAACATAACATGGTACTTATATAAGCCTCATACGAACTACATTACAGAGATTTGGGACAAGGGAACACCTTTTGGTTGAATATGGGGGGGCGGGTGGTTAAGGTTTCCACCTATTTTGTGAATATTTGGGGGGGGGGGTATATTGGCCATTTTGATTATTGTGGGGGAGGAGTTCTACAGTCCTTCATCCCCTCTGTAATTTAAGCCCATGATTAGGAGCGATGTGTGATTCTACAGGTTAGAGTCACCTTTGATCGGAAGGTCGCTGGTTCAAATCCCATGACTGGGAGAGCCCTGTCAGTTCATCTCATTGAGCTGAGATGGGATTCGAATCCCAAACCCAGGAGACGACTGCGCATCCACTGAGGCACCCAACTGCGCATCCACTGAGGCACCCAATGCATATTTCTCAGACACCGCATCTATCCATGCAAACTTAAACAAAGTACTTTTTTGGAAGCATCCTTGAAGAACTTGCACAGTGGAGTTAAAAAAATTTACATTATTCCAGTATTTTCATTATAACCCCAAGTACAGACAAACTGCACAGGCGTCACATTCCCAGAATAATCCTGAAGTGACCTTAATAATTAGCGACAAGGAGCAAAGCAGAAAGGGAGGATCCACACTTACCAATCTGCATCTCCATCACGCTCATTTTGTTTTCTGACGGAAACAGGATCTTAGGTGGCTGGTCTGTCAGAGGGGCTGAAAAGGCACACAGAGAAAGACATACTTCAGTTGGTTATTGCATACTAACAACAGTCCTTTTAAAAACTCCAAAACCGGCCAGTTGTAACTGAAGTCCAGAACTAATGTAGTGCATTTGAGTATCAGTGATGAGTAAAAGAGTACTTGATTTTTTTCTCTTTCCTTAGCTGGAGTCGATGATACAGATTAATCAGAGGGCTGGAAGGAGCCAGAAGTGCAGACTGAATGCTGCTCTCAGCACAGGACTTACGGTTGTGAAAATGCTGTCCTTCATTTTACCATTTTCCATATCATGGCCAAATGCCGATTAATGCTCAGAGAAGATGAGACAAGACATAGTCAGTGTTGGGGAAGTTACTCACAAAAGTAATCCATTAAAGGGAGGTGGAAAGTTCAGGTCCAGAAAGTACAAATCCAGACCATGGTTTAGTTTCAACCAACCAGTTTAGTACTCTGTGACTGTGACTCTTTGCACTCGAATGGTTTGTTGAAACAAA
Organism: Cryptomyrus ogoouensis; assembly: GCA_025773925.1. Classification (NCBI taxonomy): domain Eukaryota; kingdom Metazoa; phylum Chordata; class Actinopteri; order Osteoglossiformes; family Mormyridae; genus Cryptomyrus; species Cryptomyrus ogoouensis. The sequence goes on from JAOYFF010000036.1 coordinate 14,187,082, forward strand.
ACCATGATCTGGATTTTTACTTTCAGAACCTGAACTTTCCACCTGTCTGTGATGGATTACTTTTGTGAGTAACTTCCACAACACTTGCTGTGGTAAAAGGCAATACAATACAGATACCTGATTAAAACCTACATTCTTCAAAGATCTAGTTAAAAGTACGGGATTTGCTTTTGAGAAAAAAATTTGAGGAGTGTTGGAAATTTATCGAAAGTTCTTAATTTGATTGCATGAGGACTGAGGGAGTTTAGGTTCCCAGTCACATATAATGTAACATATGATGAGGAAGCCTGACTTTAGGTTCCATCTCAAAAGAAACAGAAAATTGACTCGAATGGAGCTTTGGAAATTAACTCTTCAGTTGAGTTCCCAGTGTGACCTGAGTACCTCAAAAACACAGGTAGGTGAGTTATGTAAAACCACCAAAGTTTTGCAGAATGAACACCAAAGTAAATGCTGCAAGGCAGCACGCGGGGGGGGGATCCTGCTGAGATTATGAAGTGACCCCCAACTTTGCATGACAGCCATTTCACTAAAACTACACCATGGGGTTCAGACGTCAAAGTTATGGAGATGAAAAATTAGCCGCAAAGCAAAGCATTAGGATTAGATCATGTTTACTGCAAACAAAGTGGGCTGCAGAGATGCTTTGTTTTTGATCATGGTAAGTCCTCTAGACAGAAAACTGTCATAATTCCTTAAAGTGACATAATACATTTAGATTTGTGGTTATTTATCTTATTCAAAAAAAATCATCATGAGCAAGAACGTTCTTGTTTTTTTCTGCAGCTCCCTCCCGAGCACTAAAGTGGTCAAAGTCATCTCTAGTAGCCGGCGGCAGAATATTTTGATGGAAACAGACAATTTGCAAAGTGTAGGTGCACTCAGTTAAAAAAAAACAGACTTCTAATGCATCCTGTTTAATTGTCAGCTCTCAGTGTTTCCCAGCAGCTTCACCTGATGAATTACACAAACAGCAACATATCCAGTGCTTCCAAAGTCCTTACAGAGAAGGATATAAGGCCAAAGGCAGTTCACCACCATACTCTACTGAGATTATATGCAAATTAATGATGACAGCGTTGGCTACTCTGCTGAAGCACTGACTGTTTTTCTGATAGTCATACTGAGGCTTAGTATTTTTATGTCTGTTCATTTGTTTTTTTTGCTTTCACAGTTAAAAAAAACTTGATACGACCTGGTCTAGGGTCAGGCCGTAACACAAAGGCGAGTGACAATGTATGGCAAGAAATGAATCGGAGTGGTTTCCATGGACGACGTGGACTTCCGAACGTGCGATCAACACTGAACATCAGCGCAACTAATACAACCAAAAGTCATAAAAACTTATATTTAGGTAAATGAGAAAATGAGAGATACAATGATAAACATGAAGTCTTTTCAGGACTTTTTTTCTTAGCTTACGCAACATGGAATTGATTTCAGGGTTTCGGTTAGTCCAGGTCACCACTACTTACTGCCTCACTTGTATGTGACCTAGCTGGAACATTTTTCCGTTTTTAGAAAAAGTAACATAGCCGCCCAAACATTAACAGGATGCAACGGGTCTTTTTTTAAGAGCAGTGTCCCAGTTCAGCACCACACACAACTCCAGACCTAATTAAAGCTGCTGCTAAAATAAACATAATCTACTCTTAAGGCAGCTTGTTATTATTAGCCCTTAATTAGTTATCTCCTTCCTGTTGTCATTACAGTACCTCTTACAGTATCACGATGGCTAATTAAAAGCAGTAAGACACAGTAGGATTACTTATAGAAAAACTAGGAAACACATCATGAAGATTGTTAACTACTGTTCACTAATTATCAAAAGTGCAATTAAATGGCAGTTTTTTTTTCTGCATGACCTGAGGGTCTCATTGCTTCTCTGTCAGCCATATGGATGCAGAAGTCATCACTTAAAACTGCTTAATAATAATCATTCTGGATCCTATATAACAGCAGTCATTCTATTCTACGGATTCAGCCGGTTAGATTATTAGAAGGAGGCCCGTTACTCTTTCTGTGCTGTAACCTTGGCATGTGTCCTCCTGTGGATGTGAAGACCAGACCTCTGGACTCTACCACTTACACTACATCTTTGCCAGCTGCAGTGTAATTCATCTCAAGGGCCACCAGAACCTCCCGTGTCTAAGGACAACCTTGGCCAGAACTGACCGAATGAAATTAGAACCGGGTCCACTCATCTGGCAACTCGGGCCGATTTGCTTTCTAATTAATATCTTAGGGATTTTAAAAAGCGATCTCCGTGTTAATTAATGGTGATCTGCGGCTGTAATTTCGACCAAGGTCCAATCAGTGCTGGGGGGCACAGAAAGTGATTTCTCTGTCCACTTGACACCAGGGTCAAGGCTACCTATGCTCAGCTGTTCACAGCTGAAAGGTTAGTAGGAGAAGTCTTGTTGTGGGTCCTGTTTCCCCTCCTGATTTAGGATCTGGGTGGCAGTTCAGTGAGCAATAACCCCTTTGTGTCTTGACAAGGATTTATTTAACAGCATTGGCTGAAATCCTGACAGGTGCCCTCTGGGGGGGGGCGGGTGTCATTCCTCATCATGGTGCATAGGGGGTCTCTGAGGGAGGCCTGGGTCTATTGTCCGGGCCAGGAACCAAAGCCTGCTGAAGACTCAGGTGGTCGAGCATATTCAGACAGACCTCTGGCACGTGAACACGACCTCTGACCACACCAAATGTGGAACATACGGAGAACTTGGCATGCCTGTAGAAGCCCTTTAACTGAGTATCTCCATGTTTGCCCATCTTGGGTATGGATTGGAATCCTGAACTAAGCATTTAGTTGACTTTGAATCATTACGCAGACCAACCGTGCTATTAAGTGGGGAAAAATCTTAACAGATCACCCATTTCACAGCACAGAAGGCAACCACAGCACAACATTAAAAACAACTAAACCTGGTTAGCCACTTAAACAGGAATCAACATCAACAGACTGATTAGCTTCTCACTAACTGAAGGGTAAATGCCAACTCATGCAGAAGAATTAAATAAGGAATCTTTGCTCAAAAGATGTAATGTTTTCCAGTATACAGAAAACAGCAAAATATTGGGTGGTTAGCCAGAAATTATTACCAGGTTAACTGGGGCAACTCAGTATTAGATCCAGGGGTGCTGCCTGAGATTTTGGACCCGATGAATATATTGGGCCTCCAACCCAGACCAATCCAATTATATTCTAAGTTTTGTAAAGCCGCAGGAATCATCTTAACTCCCCCCCCCCCCCCCCCCCCCCCCCCCCCCCCCCCCCCCCCCAGG
>JAOYFF010000036.1:14196123-14206940 GCA_025773925.1 Cryptomyrus ogoouensis
GACGCCGCTGCTGCTCTCTAGGCCTCTCTGCAAAGCCTCCTGACGCCGCTGCTCTCTAGGCCTCTCTGCAAAGCCTCCTGACGCCGCTGCTGCTCTCTAGGCCTCTCTGCAAAGCCTTCTGACGCCGCTGCTCTCTAGGCCTCTCTGCAAAGCCTCCCGACGCCGCTGCTGCTCTCTAGGCCTCTCTGCAAAGCCTCCTGACGCCGCTGCTCTCTAGGCCTCTCTGCAAAGCCTCTCTCCCAGTTGTGGTGGGCCAGGGAATCACACTGTCCCCTTAGCATCATGATGGATATTTTGCAGCATTTTCCATTTTAAAGCCCCAAGATTAAATGCAGCTACGCTCAACGCAAAGCTGAAAACAAATGCTAACTCACGCAATTACAATAACACCTTGTCATTAAAAGTGCACCTGTGTAAAGCAGGAACATTAATGCATCTTCAGACCAGGGAGGTTCAAGCTAACTTTTGATGATAAAAGACATATTTTAATGCTAAGTACATAGCATCACTCAGATGATACACTTTCTCTCCCTTTATTGCAATGTCTTCTATATAAACTTAATTAACTCCCAATTGCAAGCATGATTTACTTCCAGGAAATCATTACACTACTGTTTTTTTTCTAATTATCCACCTCACTGATGAAGCCCTTAAACGTTGTGCTGGGGCCCATCTAAGTTCCACTGGTCTTAAAGAGTCCTCCAGGGACGTCCTGGAGACTGCATGAGGAACCTGCTTAATAAACCTGCATAATTCTTTTTTGGAGTATTTTGGCCTGACGCCTGCACATTTTCTAAAACTGCAGGAGAGATCTTATTATCTGCAACATATTATAAGTTCTGGCCAATTTTAAGAAACGTTTAGGCCATGCTGAATTATCTGATGTAGAAAAAGGGATGCAATTTTAATACAGTAGCCTATGAACTTCATTGTTAAGAAAAAACGGAATTATATTACATGTGAGCTTTGAGAAATACTACATCACATTCTTTTCATGCTTGGGGGCTCCAGTAAATGTAAATTCTAATTACTGACGACGCTGGAACTGCTAATGCCTAGAAACACTCTCTCAGTTATAAATAGATCATAAAACATGTTGACTGCATTAATGTGATGATTTTTTTAAAAATCCAAAAGAGGTTGTTTATCTCACTCAGGGCAGACAGATCCATGTGACAATGCATTTGGGGTATTAAATTTGAACTGAAAGTGGAGTCTAACCTGATGGTTCTTTTCGTTCATCGAATGTTCTTATCATGCATTCTAGCCTTTCAATAGGCTTACAGTATTATGTTCTTGCTTTGCTCAAAGTTGTTGTGTAGTTGTTGTGTAGTTGATGTGTAGTTGTTGTGTAGTTGTTGTGTATTTCCTGTTCCAGTTCCCCACTTACGCCTAGTTGAGTTCTTGACAGCCAAATGTCTGTAATGTGCTATTTGCCTGACTTGTACGGTGCTTTTGGACAAAAGCGTCTGCTAAATATGTAAATGTAAACGGTGGGGAAGAATGGATGAATGATCAGTGCAAAGGAAAATTCCGGGTGGCCCCTCCATCCTGCTGCCTTGAGGAGAAATATCTGGATGACAGAACTGCAACATTTAAAGAATTCTTGCAGACATATTTAGATATAAAAGGCAGTGATGAAGCAATTATTAATGATATAATGAAGCATTTTGGCAACATTCACATTTATAATTAGAACAATAATATATATTGAATCAATACCACATTATAATTATTAACTAGATTAGCATGTAGTATTACATGTCTATTTAACAGACGCTTCTATCCAAAGTGATAAACAATTGAGAAAGTGGGGTCAGCCAGTTCCTGGAGTAACTGGGGGTTAAGGGCTTTGCTAAAGGGCCCAAAGGTAAGATCACTCTGCCAACTCTGAAATTTGAATGAGCGACCTTCTGTTCACAAGTACAGAGTCCAAACCCACTAGGTCACAGACCACCCCCAAGATGTGTCCAATCAGGGCGTGTAATTCAGTGCCGTGAAGGAGTTCGGGTTCGACTGTAGTGTTCCACTGGGGCTGAAATCACACATGTTCCAAAGCTACTTGTCATACCTCAAAAATCTACTAAGGGTATTCAAGGATACTATTTACAGGACATGCATTTGGTAATGCATGAACACGTACATACTTTTCTGTATGAGTGGCAGGATAATTAGTGTGAGCTGACAAGCGTGGCCAAACTGCACCACGTGATTGCATGCTGTGTTGCGTGTCATCATGCATCAAGACAGAAGGAACAATATGCGAGGGGGGTCACGCTGGATAGGCGTAAAACTTGCATTCTTTACATTTAAACTTTATACATTCTTTTTATAGCTTGGAGAAACAGAGTTGAAGAAAATTCTTCCAAATCGGAACATAATTGCTATCACGGATCTTCTGCAGCTCTCCTTCAGGACCAGAGGTGTGGAACAGCGGGGATGCAGCAGACGGGTAGGCTGGGACAGAGCAGCACTGGGCCTGCTGGGAGACATTACCCACAAGCCCACTGTCACCTGTTGCAATCCGCAGGGGGGCCATGCGGAAGCAGCAAGAGCTCAAGCCGAGCCAGAAAGTGCCAACCTACCCCCCCCCCCCTCTCTCTCTCTCTCTTTCACCCTTTCCTGCTCTTCCTTTTTCACACCCTTCCTCACCATTTCCAGTGCCCGACCACCACAAGGCTAATCGCTGAACCTCACATGACAGAAGTTTGCACGTCAAGCATCTAACATGTCAAACCTTGGACAGAAATAGCAACAGAGATGCAAAGAAATGGAAAATTAAAGAAACTGGAAAATAAATAAAGCAATTTTCTTCCCACATTTCTATTTCATACACTACAAGCAGGAGTCAGAAGGGCCTGGGGGAGTTAAGACACGTCTCAGACCTGCAGGCCACTGGGCCTCCATCCATAAACGGACAAGGAAAGAACTCAGAACCTGAACTCCAAAAATGGGACCGGCTTCCAGCAGAGGTGCCGATTACCACCAAAGTGCTGTAAAAAGAGCAGACTCCATAACGCAACACCTCGGCGAATACATTAGCACCCCACTTCACGTCGATTTTGTTTGCGCTGCTCACGTTTATTCTGATTCGCATAAATATAAAATCAGAAGTGATCGTATACAATATCAAATTGGATTCCTTACAGAAAACAGGCTTCCAATATAGTGGAAGAGAGAGGACAGTGACCCGCTTCCATGGTGCTGAAGTACGGAGAGTCCATGGGTGGAATCTGCTTCTCGTACCTAATTATTCCCAAGCTTTTTCTTTTGATCTTCTCAACTGATGCGAGCTGCCATTTTTAAAATGGGTTTTTCCATTGAATGTGATTACATCACCTCATCAAGGCAGAAAGTGTAGCAGAGAAACTGCTGGTGTTTCCATCTGCATTCAGGGGATTCACAGAAGAACAACACATAGATCTTGAGATCAGTCCATCCATTTTCAATACAGGGTTAAAGAGGTCCTGAGCCTACCCCAGAAGCTATGGCTATAAGGAAGGGAATTACCTAGAATGGGATGCCAACCCATCACACATACATCATTCACACTTAGGGATAATTAGGCAACTCCACTTCAATTTAGTATGTCATTGGAGAACACAGGGGAAACCCCACACGGGGAAAACCTACACATTTCACACACGGAGCCGTGGTGGAGACTTGAACCCTGGTTCCAGAGGTGTGAAGCAATCATGTGCCACCCCCGCAACCTCATTTCTGTGGATGCAAACTTATTTTTTCCCAAATATTATCATTTATTTCTCCATATTTGGTTCATATTTGTCCACATCTGTTTCGAGGGCCCACTGGAAAATGGGAACCACTGACCTAAAATAGATGTAGTAAAGTCCCATAGATGGCGACAATGGCTTTCATCACTGCGATCACTGAGCTGCATCCCAAACTGGGTGAGCGGTCTCCTGTGGCTGTCCGGGAGTGTGCTGTAAGCTCCAGAGGGGGTGTCCACCAATTCAGCCGGGCTACATGACTCTGTGTAGCAGCCCACACACCCTGAGGCATGTGACCCAACACGCAGGCTGGATCTGGAATGAAGCTTACACTCCCGATATCTAATCTTAAAAAAAGCAGCCATTCCAGTTACATCCTCCCACAGACCGATACGAGCGCACGCAACCTTGTTCTTGGAATAAATTACCCAGCAGGCACCGGTCTCGGCAAAAGTGGGGCCGGCCCAGTGTTGGTGTGACTGCTGAAGAGGAGGCGCTCGTTTGTGAGAGAAAGGACTGGACAACGGCCACTGTGAAGCAGTTGCAATCCGAAAATGAAAAAAAAGGCACCCTCCATTAGTGGCGTTACGTCACGTCACATTCAGGATGTGCTTGGTTAAGCCTCTCGCTTACAAGGTTAAGGCACTTCAGCGAGGGCTCAGAAATGGATGTAAACCCCGATGTCATGGGGGTGGCATTTTATCTGTGAAAAAAAAAGTGTGCATAAATTAAGGAGCCCAAGCACATGATTGGACAAAGCGGTCCAGCAGGTACTGAAATGAAAATGAAACGATGCTGTACTTGCTCAAATATGGCGGAATCCTATTATTTTTTTGCATATCCCATCTTGGTCTCATTTGAGACACACACACATGGGGGGGGGAATGATTCTAGGTGCCTCTTTTTGATAATGGTGTGAAATTCACCTGATCAACAGCCTGGTGGAGATGTGACAATTTTGCGAAGGGCAGGGCTTGAACTGGCAATCTTCTGGTGAGAAGCACGGAGGCCTAACCCTAACCCAGCAAGTCACATGCCGTCCCCAGCGAGCCACATGCCGTCCCCAGCAAGCCACCACTGTGGTGGAGCTGGACATTACCCAGGAACCATTGTCGTATGTCTAACAGTCCAATGAGGTGCTGCTGCTGCAGTAATATCTGGCCCTAACAAACCTTTGACGTTACTAATGACGAAGCTCATTAAGAACGATTTAAACGCTAGCTTCTGCTGATTATTTTCCGATAACCCGTAACTGTACAATCACTCATATAAATTCTCTGCCACAGAATAAAAGGAAAAAAGAAGGAAAATTAAACCTTTTATAATTTTGTTTGTGAAAGTGGATGTTCTAAAAAAATCTTGTGGGTTTAACATGAAGCCTTTAGTGGTCAGAGGAAACACACTCGCACTTTGCTAACTTGAGGCCATTCTGTTTCATGTTGCCTGGTTTATAAGGAGTGTTGGCGTGTTCCCCTGCTGTCATTTCCACAGTGAACTTGTTTTTACTCAAGGAAGAATGAAAATCAAAACTAAAACACTTTGCAATCATGACACAAACCAAGTACTGACAGGTGTTACTTGAAAGCCATGAAGAATGTCTTCAGTACATACAGTATTATCCATAACATATTATGCAATTTATATCAAAATCTGTTCATTAAATTACCAGTTCATCCTTCGACAACATATATGGTAAATAAAGTATCATGTCTGGCCTTATTCAGGCTTAAGGCATGTAAGGGCAATCTCAATTCCCAGCATTGCAGGATTAAGCAAATTACAGTCGCATTCTGCTGACCTTATAATGTAAATTATTCCTCCAATAAGGGGCATCAGTACAGCGTGGCCTCAAGTTGAGTCTAATGGCCACCCATGTGGGAAACTTGCACGCACACATACACACACACACACACATGTTTGTATTCATATCTTTGTGGGGACCATCTATTCATTTCTACGGGAAAACCTCTAATCCTAACTATGATAATCCTAACCTCTACCAAGCCCTAACCTTAACGATAAGTAACCAAACAAAATAAAAGACATTTGGCTATTTTTGTTTTTTGATTGCAGTCACAGATTTTTTATAAAATTTAGGTATATATTGCGAGTACCTGAACAATGTTCTCCCCAGTTAAAAAGTAACAGGTTTTTACCACATTGTGGGGACATTTGAAGGGGACAGGTACTACAGATGAAAGAGAGGAAGAGAGAAACAAAATAAAGTGAAAGAGGGAGAAAATAAGCTCAGGTGTGTTCACAGACAAACAAATAAACACTGTATGTTTAAACATGCTGGCAGCAGAAATAAACAAAGACTAAAAACAAAAGGAAAGTTCACATTCCCACACCCATCACTGAGGGACACCAGTGTCTTCAGATCCAACATAATAATGATGTTTTATTTAAACATCACCTTAATGATAACCAAGGATGTTTTGCAAAGTCAAAACAAGAACAAAACAGATCACATGACAGCATACAACTATATAAAACAGCATACAGTATATGCACACAGGGGTATAGGTACACAGGGTAAACGACATCAAAAGACAAAACATGGAATGAGATTGAAAGCAAAACACATTGAGGTAATGTGAAAACAACAGCTGGAGAGAGAAAGGTAACACTCTGAGAAAATATGTGATTTTAGCGGGGAAAAGATAGTTAAAACAGATGAGACAACCCTTGGTTCCTCAGAGGAAGTGCATAAATGTATAAATTACAGTGCACACGTGTACCACATCCTTTTATTTTTCCCACTAATCCTGATGGAAGATGTGCTTGTTTTCATACATCATAAACCTCGTTATGCAGCTGGATGCATCATACAGATGTTGGAACCACTGCTTGATGAGATAGTACCTCCTCAAAGGATCAACTTATTTCTGAACTCTGGCTTACACATTGGGTTCTGTTGCATGGGTGTTAGGGAGTACTGTTTAGCGATCCATGAGGAGGACTGAATGCCTTTTTGCTCATATTTATATGCCTGTCTGGCAGTATATCTCATCTCTACAGGGGTCTAAGAGCACAGAGCACATTTAATGCATTTACAAACATTTTACAGAGCCCCCGCTGGGGAACACCACCAGGTTCTGTCGGAAATGAAATAATCTCCCGTTTTTAATTACGCATTATTGATAATGACATCAGGGTGCTAAATCACACTGGTCCAAAAGCAGCGCATTTAGAGGCCAGGTGGTAAGCTTCTTAATACCGGTCTGCTCTTCCTAATGAAAGACAGGAAGAGGACTGTCATGTGACCTGTGTAGAAACTGAAAATGGATGATAAAGTGGAAGTGAGATGAAGTGCGTTCCATCACACAGGGAAACGCTGAGGCTCTGGTTTCAGGTATATTCCTTAACCATCTATCTTTTATAATGACATATCCAATACAGGGTCTCTATGCACACACTCACTCACATGCAACATGCCATTTAGACACATGGAAGTTCACCTGAAGTACCTGTTTTTGAACTGTTGGAAGGAAGCCCACCTAAACACGAGGAGATTGTGCAAATTTCTGGATGTGCAAGGCCGCTGTGCTAACCATAACACCCCCACCATATATATTCTGTTAAAATCACTGAAGTATTACATATATATTTTTTTGTTTTATATCAGAGAGTTCAGGAATCTCATTTAAAGCTCTATGTAAAATACTCACACATGTCTTTTGTGGGAGGGGACTCATTTCAACTTATTGACCTTGAGTTCTCAGTGCCATTGCCAGGTCCTCCCACTCCTACAGTACCTCTCCCTCTAACACAAAGACACGCACCCAGACAGCAAGAGAGAGACAGACAGACATACACACACAGACTGAGGAGAGAGACAGACAGACATACACACACAGACTGAGGAGAGAGACAGACAGACATACACACAGACTGAGGAGAGAGACAGACAGACATACACACACAGACTGAGGAGAGAGACAGACAGACATACACACAAAGACTGAGGAGAGAGACAGACAGACATACACACACATACACAGACTGAGGAGAAAGACAGACAGACAGACATACACACAAAGACTGAGGAGAGAGACAGACAGACAGATATACACACACAGACTGAGGAGAGATACAGACAGATAGATATACACACACAGACTGAGGAGAGATACAGACAGACAGACATACACACAGACTGAGGAGAGAGACAGACATACACACACAGACTGAGGAGAGAGACAGACATACACACACAGACTGAGGAGAGAGACAGACAGACATACACACACATACACAGACTGAGGAGAGAGACAGACAGACATATACTCGCACACAGACTGAGGAGAGAGATAGACAGACATACACACAGACTGAGGAGAGAGACAGACAGACAGACAGACATACACACAGACTGAGGAGAGAGACAGACATACACACACACAGACTGAGGAGAGAGACAGACAGACATACACACACAGACTGAGGAGAGAGACAGACAGACATATACACACAGACCGAGGAGAGAGACAGACAGACAGACATACACAGACCGAGGAGACAGACAGACAGACACACACACACACAGACCGAGGAGAGAGACAGACAGACATACACACACAGACCGAGGAGAGAGACAGACACAAGGACAGAGAGCGCGAGCGATCAGGTGTTTATGTCAGAGCAGGCTGTTGGCCACCTGAGGAGCAGAATGCAGTGAGTCTGGCAGCTGTCCATTCCCCAGCTGTCCATTCCCCAGCTGTCCATTCCCCAGCACCATGGACACTGAGCTGCCTGACTCTTTACCCAGTTACATCTGTTTCAGCGGAAATCTCCATCATCTCTCAGCTGCAGAAGCTGGTCCATAGATACCTGACCCACAATCGTGCTTCTTCAGGTTTGGTTAGACGTCCGTGCTCCCCCACCGGTGGTTAGAATAAAGACCAGGTGGCCATTAAATGCGAATTCTCCTCCCTCCGCATCCACACCTGCACCGCACTGCGACCATGACAGAGAGCCATTACACTCCTACTGGGAAAATCTACTTTGTGATACTGGCGATTCATGGTTACGGTTCTGGCCAAGCAGCTGAGGTAATCAGAGAGCACTTTGCTCTAGGGTAAAACAACTGCGTCCCCACCTGTGTAGCAGACCGGCTCCGATTCACCGAGACGTTTGTAACCCAAGGAGAGCTGGTCTGATTTTTATTTTCCAAAAGCATCAGAAAAAAGCATGTAGCACTATGCCTTCATACTTCCAGGACTGAAGTCCTTCTCCTAAATCTGAGTGTGGTCAGCACATCCTCCCCATGCTGTCCTACTGGTACTGCTGTCCTACCGGTACTAGGCGATCCATCGGCGTTTCAGCCCCCCATAGTCACGTGAACTGGTGCCTCCAAATTTTCCAATTGTGTGAATGTGTGAGTCTTGAACCCTGGATTCCTGAAGCTATTGTATTTGCTTTTGGGAGCTGATGTGTGGCTCTGTACCTGGGACTGGAGGGTCACCCAGGGCTGGCAAACTGATGCCACCATTGTACCCCTGAGCAAGGCCCTTAATTCCCAACTGGTCCCGGGACACTTGGTGCTGGGGGACCCTATGCTGAGACCCCCAAACCTCCTCTGAGTCCCACAGGGGAAAGAGTGCACAGGCATAAAGAGAATATCTACGGGCATCATTATTATATTCATAACATTTGTTTTGAAAATATGTCCACGCATAGTCCTTTTTAAAGCAGATTCATATAAAAAACACAGACACACAAAGATGAGTGTGTGATAGAGAGATAGATAGATAAAGTGCATACAGGTATTGTGTTTCAGTAAATTCCCACAGTAAATTCTCACAACAGACCCTACGGGTTCTCAGAAGGCCGATCCGTTCTCTTTTTTTTCCAGAAGAAAATGCACTTTGCTTGTTCTGCTTATTGGAGCCTTAAGAGGCTGTCATGTTACCGGCAGAACGATGACCCTTGAAAACCACAAATCAACCTGCAATTATAACTTCACCGGGGCCGAATCGGCAGGAAGCCGGGACCCCCAGCGACAGACTCTGCCGGAGACACTGTAGAAAGCAATTATTCCACCCTGAAAGCAGACAGAAGCAAAAACAACATTTTTCTTCCTCTGACACCGTTTTTGGTCCAAAGCTGCCAATCGCAGTTCTCCATAAATAACTCATGGTGTACGAGGCAGAAAACGAGCCCCGAGTCACTGTTTAGTACACCCTCTTAATTTACACCATAATCCCGCTCTCTCGTCCCTTAAAGAAAATCCGTCACGGCAGAGAGGCTCCTGAAAGCATAGCGTTATCTGTCCATCTTTTTTTTTGTCTCAAGTATTTTTATTGTATTTTCATATAAACAAACAAACATATAACAACCCGCATCCCACCCAACCCCATCGCACTATGGTAATATATAACAAATAATAATGAGATTAAAAAGGCAATAACATAAATTCACAGCAGATTAGCAGCAGCCAGATTTCTGTCCATCTTGAGTGAAGGGGGGGGGTTCAGGACACAGGCCAGCAGAAGTTAAACAGAGCAGTTAGACATGATCCAGCACGACAGATCATTGGTGTCAGCTAAGTCATGATGGCGCGGAGAAAATCTCAACATGCTCTCGTCTGAAACTCGTCTGCAGGAAACACGTTACACGCCAAAGGCTGAAGCCCTGCCGGAAACACGTTACATGCCAAAGGCTGAAGCCCTGCAGAAACGCGTTACACACCAAAGGCTGAAGCCCTGCAGAAACGCGTTACACACCAAAGGCTGAAGCCCTGCAGAAATGCGTTACAAGCCAAAGGCTGAAGCCCCGCAGAAATGCGTTACAAGCCAAAGGCTGAAGCCCTGCAGGAAACGCGTTACATGCCAAAGGCTGAAGCCCTGCAGAAATGCGTTACAAGCCAAAGGCTGAAGCCCCGCAGAAACGCGTTACAAGCCAAAGGCTGAAGCCCCGCAGAAACGCGTTACAAACCAAAGGCTGAAGCCCCGCAGAAATGCGTTACAAGCCAAAGGCTGAAGCCCTGCAAGAAAGGCGTTACACACCAAAGGCTGAAGCCCTGCAGAAACGCGTTACACGCCAAAGGCTGAAGCCCTGCAGAAATGCGTTACAAGCCAAAGG
>JAOYFF010000036.1:14207040-14219855 GCA_025773925.1 Cryptomyrus ogoouensis
CGTTACACGCCAAAGGCTGAAGCCCTGCAGAAACGCGTTACACGCCAAAGGCTGAAGCCCTGCAGAAACGCGTTACACGCCAAAGGCTGAAGCCCTGCAAGACGCTGCGGTCGCGTGCGGCGTGACGTTCGATGTGGTCACAGCCATGTCGAATTGTTAAAAGCACTTTATGAGATGAGCTCACCCACTGTGCCAAACTTGGCAGGATCTCCCGCCTCGCGCTTAATAGAAGAAGTAAAGCCGCAGAAATCCATTCCTTTTCTTCCCCACATGCTGCATTTGCACAAATGATCCTCGTGGGGGTGCTAGCGATCTGCCCTTCTCCCACGGTGAAAGAGTGGAATGTGCATGGATCCCCACCCCAACTATGGGGACCCAGCTGACAAGCCGCTGAGTACTGTTAGAGCAGAAGGGCGTGGGGTGGGCGTGGGGGTGCTGTGAAATTGGGGCATCTGCTGACCCCCCCGCCGCCTTTCCTCAGAAGTGGATTTTAATCCCAAATGCAGCAAACAGCCCACAGTTGAGTTCTATCAGGGCACTTATTCTCCTTCACGGTGATTCAAAAAAAAAAAAAAAAAATAATAATAAAAACAACAGATACACGCGGATGAGAAAACATCAGTCCAAGGACGGCCCTCGAACCTGCACTCGCAGATGAATACAGCGACCTTGTGTCTCCACCCAACCATGTGACAGACACATCATTCCTCCCCTGGCTGTTCCCACCAACCGGTCTAGGGTGGAGAGGGGGCCACTCTGCAGGGACATCATGGAGGATGGGTTCCTCCCGCCCTCCCCTCTCACTGGGGCCACGAAGAGAGGGCACTGTTGTGTAACCACTGATGAGAGGTGGGAGGGCTATGAATCAGCCGCCCCCCACACTTGATACCAAAACAATCTCTCAGCAAATGGACATATTCTGACCATGCGACTGGGGTAATGTATAAATGATCTCTGCTTTGAGACGTGGGATGACAGCAGAATGAATTCCAGCAAGAGGCTGATATCTAAGAGCAATTAAAAAATCTTTTACAAAAAAAAAAAAAACAACATAATACCATTTTTAGAAAAATCTTGATTTACTTTTTCGATCTTAAAGGCACTGAACGTCAGATTTATGGTCTCTAACTAGAGTCCATCTGAGTTTCACTGACGTAAGGAGACATATTTATTCCTGTTGTGCACTAAAGAGGACATGCTGTGAAATTAAAAATAAAAAAAAATTTGAAAAAAGATGTC
Organism: Cryptomyrus ogoouensis; assembly: GCA_025773925.1. Classification (NCBI taxonomy): domain Eukaryota; kingdom Metazoa; phylum Chordata; class Actinopteri; order Osteoglossiformes; family Mormyridae; genus Cryptomyrus; species Cryptomyrus ogoouensis. The sequence continues at coordinate 14,208,280 of JAOYFF010000036.1, forward strand.
TTATTTCCTCCAAAGACATAGAAAACCACAATTAACCTAAAACTGAAGGACACTTTTTTTCCTTGGGTCTCAGGAGGATATACTGGGGCCACAGGGACAATGGCCCTGGCTGAAAGCTGACTGGCCACCAGAGTGGCCACCTCCCTTGTCACTCACAGATTCCAAAGATATCATTGGATAAAGATAAGGTTGGCCCTTCTGTATGCTCTTATGCCCCCATCTTGAAAAAAATCTTAGAATAGCTCCAGCCCACAGCTGACCAGCTGCAGGTCCAGCTAACCCCACACATGCTGCGCCACGCGACACGTGGCACCACCCTGCCAGCGCTTCGGAGGGCGGTAACTGGTAGGCTGAAGGATTCAGGCTTTGGTCGACTCACAGCATCACCCATCCATTCCAGGAAGCACAAAAAAGACCCTGTTTCCCTCAGCTCCCAGTAGTGTAAGGAATATAGTCTGGAGCAGATTACGTTTAAGCATATGATCCATTCACGACAAGGGAACAACACAAGACCTTGCCTTAAAACCCACATATCTATTCAGCATATCATTGTGTGTGATGGAGGTGTATCTGCTCTGTGTTCCTACTGAATCTATGTCCACAAGTTCAGGCTCCCCGTCAAAGGGTAGAGACACTGCTATACAATGCAGGACAAAGGTCTTTTTTGCACCATTTTCTTTGTTATATTTAGAGAGGAAGAGCTTAGATGTTCTGGGGCGAGGTAATGAGTGCCTTCATCCACCTATATCTGAACTCTAATAATATAATAATAATATAAAAGAAGAGTTCTGCTTACATCTCTGCCCCAGACAGTTGAGACCAAACACCAAGGAAATGTTCTGATTGCCTTTGTAGACCCAACACCCATGTCATCTTCTCCCCCTTTTGACAGAATTGAAACAGTACTTTCCTGTGCCTTTTCTTTGCCTCTCATTGCCATTTCATATTGTTCGGTTCTTAGAGTCTTATGGTTATACATGCAAAACTACTGCTTTGCACAAGATCTTCCAAAATACAGTTCATGATTAATCCCCAATACATTTTCTAAAGTAACACTTGAACAAAGAAAAGCACCAGATAGAGGCCTGCGATGGACTGGCATCCTGTCCAGGACATCCAGCTACCTTGTGGCAAGTACTTCCTGGAAAAGGCTCAAGGCTCACTGCGATTCTGTAGTGGATAAGCCATTGTATAAGATAGATGGAAAGTGCTGGAAACGAGTGGCCGGTATCTCTGAATCTGTGCTTCCCAAAACAGGAGGAATCTTTCTTTGGTCAGAATGCCAAACATGTTTACGATGGACAGTGTGTGTATTATGTGTTTATGTGATCCAGGCTTGTGTGTGTTTGTGTGTGTTAGGCAGGGAGCTCTCAGAATGAATGGGTTTGAAAGTCACTCCTGCACAAAAAAACAAAACCAAAAACATTAAAACATTGCATTGTTAAACAAATACAATGCAAAACGAATGAACCCCACAAATGGACCAGGCATCCCTCACTGTCCACACATCACCATCCATCCAGGGATGTGCACAGAGACAAAAGATGGAGCAAGTAAGTAATGACTGATGTGTATGAAGTAAATTTGACCGGGGGCATTCAAGTGTGTCTCCAGAAAGTAAGCTGTGCATTTGTCATCCTGGAATGAGCAGATCATGCTGGTCATACCTCAGTACCACCAACCAAGCACGCTGGGTAAAGCTAGCAGGCTCCCTCCACTTTTACCACACTGATTCTGCAGAGTTCATCCCACAATCTGTAGCTTAAATACTGCTTAGTGTCACAGGTGACTGAGCGTGCTAATTTTGACGAAACACTTTCAGCTAACCACTTTAACCCCCCAGGAAAGGCGTCGGTAGATTCTTGACAACTTCTTTTCCATTAGCTAGTTCTACCATTTAGCCACCTGTGCTACACATGCTTGCTAATTAAAATGTTAAACTGGCAACAGTCGGTCTTAATGAGGCTGCCACGTGCAACTGGTGTTGCCGATACCAGATGCGCGGAGATGCGGGTGCACGTGTGAGAGTCCTCGGTTCATTAACGAGAAAGAAGACGCGTCCTGATGGGTTTACACCTTGTGTCTCATGAAAGGAGGCCCGTGAGGCCCCATCGCGGAAAGGGGAACATTGGGAAGCCGGAAGTATTGCTGTGAGAGGTGCTGTCAAGATGCCAGGACTCCTGAGCTTAATGTGAGTCCCGAGTCCCTTGGATTATTTAAATGAACAATCCGGTTTTCACACATGCCAGCTTTACAGCCATGAATTAGAGTGTTCAGTCTCCAAATTAATACACACAAATAAACCTGCAATATTACATTTATTTTCATAAATTCGATAAGTGATGATATGGCATCCCCAGCTTCAGCGGTGGACCCTACGAGGGCTACAGAGAAAGTGCTTCCCACTGCTGCAGCCATAAAAAAACGATGAGGATTTTGCCAGCACAATAGGAACAGCAGGAAAGCATGTTTCAGAGGCCAGGGGATGGTGCCACACTGAGATGCTGTTTGTTTGGGTTTGACATGCCGTTCCCGTTGATTCGGAGGCTGTGTGATATGAGGAGCCTCAGTGAGAAGCGGTTAGGCTCAGGAGGAGCCTGCTGGAATGACAGGGAACAGCAGAAGTCAACAGAGGCAAAGTACACTGCACTTTCCATAGGTAGGCGACATGTAAGCAGCTCAATTCAGACAGATATTTCATCATATAAGTTGGAGAAAGCAATCCTATAGGTCACTGCTAAAGCTGAGCTGCAAAGATGCTATTAGACCACAGTGGATGCAGGTAATTTATTGAAGAATATGAGGTAACTCAAATGAAACAGATCCACCCCCCTCGGCCACCCCAAGTGCAAAATGAAGAGGAAGAAGCTGCTTTTGAGATGAGGTAAGAACTGAATGCAATAAACTGAAAAAAAGACTTCGCTGACATTTTCCCAGAGTCTGTTTTGATTTTGGCTTCAATCCAGGCTTGACTGAAAGAAACATTTTTCTCCATGAGTTGCCCCAGAGTGGGAATCACGGCATCAACGTGATAAAACAAGGCAGCCCACAGTTTCTCTGAGGAGCCATGGACTCTAAAAGTGCTGACACAGAAAAGCTGAGCTGCTGTCAGAGGACCACGCTGTTGGACATTGAAGTGAAGACTCTACGGTAACTTCTAGCTGGACCTGAGTACCTCTGCAGTTCTACTCGCTTAGGGTAGCACTTTCTGCCAAACCAATAAACACATTTTACACATTTAATGGACCCTTTTGTCAAAAGTGGCGTAGAAGTGAGGCAAATATCACATTGCAAACAAGCTTGCTGTCAAGGAGTCAACTAGGTATAAGTGCAGCCAGGCTGAGCTTAGAATGAATGTCCAGGTACAAAAGTAAGCAGGATTGGAGCAGGAACCACATAACACCTTCTAACAAAGCAAGAACGTAATACGAAAGTTCATGGGCCAGAATAAAATATTAAAAGAACATATAGAGGCACCAGGATAGTAGAAGAAACAATGGAATGCCTTTGACTTAGGCCTAGCACGGCCAGAGCTCAAAGGAGCCATTCACTTCACACTATTTTTTAATTTGGCATTTTATATCTCATATGGATGCCATTAATCTGATATTATTCTTCCGCCTAGCCTTCAATGGAAGTGCCCCCTGGAGGTAGGATCCTGTCAGCTATATCGCCATACGGGAGCAGAGAAAAAAAAACTCAGCGGCTTCAATTTGCATCTGATTTATGAAGCCGTCAGAGGCCAGGGAAAAAAGTGATACAGCAAAGACAGGAAAAGATGAAAAGAGCTGGACATGCTGTGCGAAATGACTAATCTCAGCGCATTGTTTTTCAGAGGGAACGCAAGAGAGAAAACCCATCCACTGTATGTGAACACGATAAACGATGCTGCGAGAGTCATACTGTATTAACGTGATTAGTGTTAAGGGCGACAGCAGGTCCAAATAGAATAAATTTAACTGAGTTCCAAGCACTCCTAAGGGCAATATGCTTCTACGCCCTGACAACCTCCTTTCCTCTTAGGAAGCTGCCTCACAATATTGGCATAACCTGTTAAACTGATTGTTGAAGTGCAGCTATATCTGGCAAGTCCTCGCTGCAAAGAATTTTTGCTGTGCAGAGTTAAACGTATGCTGGTTGTAGCTAATACACCACAGGCCGAACAGAGGTACTGACTAGGGCCCAAACCACATTCATTTTTTTTGTCCAGATTCTTATGAAGCTAAATGTTTGATAATAATGGCTGATATATCATCAAAAACTAACGAGACATTAATATTGAATGATTGTCAATTTGTGATTATATCAGTGCTTTACTGAATGATTATGTCAATTTGTCAAAATCAAGCTCACGAAAAAATTATATACAAAATAAGCGATATCATAACATCATAACATAAACCTTAAGTCAAGTAAACAAAATGAACCTCCACAGCAAATTTAAAATTGTATTCTTTGATGAAAACCAAAGCATGTCAGAAATGAACTGAAAGCACTTAGTTTTTTACAGGATATAATACTATATCTATACTATAACTATACTATGTTTCCATTCCCAGTCAATCGTTAACAACTGTATTATATCATGCATGCCTTTATGTGTGATTACTGAGTTTGTCTAGACTTTCAGGATGTAAGTTTCTTCTGCGTTACAGTTGTATGCTTGGTTTTCATTGTTCAGTGGTTGGATGGTACGGCATGGATGTGTTTGTTTTTGCACTCTTTTGGTGCTAGTTTTTGGGTTTAGTTAGGAAGTTAGCTGTACCTAACTTTGTTACCCCCCCATTCAGTGAAGGAAAGGTCAGAGATTTTTTTGTTTTGTGAGATCCACACACAATGTTCTTTTTTCGTCTCTCACATCTCACGTCACGACTCGTCTACTAGGCCAGCAAGATATGAGGAAAACCTGCGATGTGTGATAACATTGTTCAGTATTGCAGTTCTAATATGACTTGCAATAAATAAACAAATATTGAAGTGCGCATATTAGCTATACAGTTCCTATATCTTTCTGCTTTAATAGCTACACTGCTTACATAGACCCCAAACATTGAATAGCCTATGTCCACTGAATACAGAAACTAAATTAATTATTTCGAACATGTTTTTATTTAACAAACTGCACTTGAATACCCAAACAAACAGATTTAAATGGGACATTATAACCATAAAACATCTATCGAAAGAAAAAAATATAACTGGGGGGAAAACAACTTAAATTATTAAATAAATATAAATTAAACATGGCAATTTAAAATAAGTGCAATGTCTCCCATTACAATCATCAAGGGCCTCGACTATCGAGCTGAATATACATTATTAATCTAATAAAACATGTTGATTATATCAAGCTAAATGTAGACAAATTAATTGTAATAGATCAGAAAAACACACCTCTTAAAATATATATATAAAGGTATTTTATTGACGTAAACACTGGCTGTCGGTAAGGGTGAACTTGAAACTTAGGGGGAAACTTGAAACTCACAATTGTATCATCATGATTGTGTCAAACAGCTGATCAACATGTAACAAGAGGAAGGAATTTGTATGGTGGAGCAGATTTCACATGACAGCTCCATCTGACAGATCAAATGTTCGCAGTCTGAGTGTGAATTTATGTTGTGTGTAAATTAAATTTTTCTCATTCATTGCGAAGCAGTCTTTTCTGATGTGTTTATCGCGTATGTTCATATCGCGATGACGATTAAAATATGATTTATCGGCCAACACTAATGCCTACTCACAATAAATAAAACTCATGGCAAAAAGAATGTCCCTGGTCTTTACCATATGCAATTACAGTGTATCATGGCTCAGCGCTCGTCTTAAAAGTAACCCTTAGTAATAATACCAGGCTAAGTGTGGTAAGTATGAATGAAGCATTGCTACGTAGCATTTGCTCTGGTGAGAGAACCCCTTTCTCATAAATGTTTTAAGAGACCTTATTAGTGCTTGATCTGTGGGTTTTCCCACCAATGCTAATACATTCGTGGATCCTTAGTACTGGTGAATTTAATAAGCCAAGCAATATATCGATGTGGCCCTAGTGCTGACCTCACATGTAACAGACAGAACTGGTTGGCAATAAACAATGTAGGGTTAGTGGTTTGCATTTGAATAATGATATCATATTGTAAAAACAGAAATGTTAATATGACTTTGGTACTTCAGTAACAGGTAGCTGACATATGATAAAGTATTGCTGTTATTCCTAATGACTTGAAAGGATAAGTATTAATTTTGTGAATAAAATACCTAGAAAAACAGAAACAGTTGGATATGAAAGCTTTTCCACTGAATAGACCTGACAATCAAAAGATTCCAGTTAAGCTGAGACCAACCTAATAAAAAGTAGAATTAAATTCCTTAGATATAATATGGAAAATGTAGATTGAAATTCAGGGCCTGCTGAGGTGAAACACACCTGTGATTAATTTTTAGTCAACATGGGCATATGTAGTACAGTGGGTCAGCGGGTAGCATTGCGGACTCACAGCCCCAACATCATGGGATCAATTCCCAGCCTGCCTCTGTATTTGGCATTTGACTGTTCTCTCTATGACTGCATTGGTTTCCTGCCACAATCCAAACATAAAAATGGGTGTCTAAGGGCCTTAGTATATGTGTGTCCTGGAGTGGGCTCCTGGATCGCAGTTACTCTGAACTGGATGAGCAGTTATAGAAAATGAATACATTTCTGAAGTAGAATTACTCCCATGAATTTTAAAGTACTGCTGATAAGAAGAACAGTGAAACTCATTTTGGAACAACTAGAGGGTTATGGAGAGTCTGGAGACTATCCCAGGAAGCCCAGAGCACACACTGGATGAGATGGCAGTCAGGCCCAGAGCACACACTGGATGAGATGGCAGTCAGGCGCAGAGCACAAACTGGATGGGATGGCAGTCAGGCGCAGAGCACACACTGGATGGGATGGCAGTCAGGGGCAGAGCACACACTGGATGAGATGGCAGCCAGGCGCAGAGCACACACTGGATGAGATGGCAGCCAGGCGCAGAGCACACACTGGATGAGATGGCAGTCAGGCGCAGAGCACACACTGGATGAGATGGCAGCCAGGCGCAGAGCACACACTGGATGAGATGGCAGTCAGGCGCAGAGCACACACACACAATCAAATACTATGTCCGGTTTGGCTTATGGTATAAAGTAAATGATATATAAACCTGAAGTTCTGAAGTTTAATAGCATCAAAATCGTGCAACTTAGCCAAGAACAATACATCCAGGAATTTATCCCTGCATTGCTCCAATATAAAACAGGTTTCTCCTTTATTATTTGACACTTGCTTCGCTCTGTGAGTGAACGCAGAAAATTTACCAAACCAGAATTCCAGCTAGAGCATTCTTCAGAAGAGGGGCACATCTCTCAAAACAGCATCCATAACTCTGAAGAAGCTGGCAATTGCAACTCATTACTCTTACACAGACAACAGCAAAATATCAGTCCACAGGCATCATATACCATTTAAAGTCTTCCTCTTTTAGTCTTTCAAGTGGGTCTGGACCAGAAATAATTAAAAAATCTTCAGATACAGGTGAAAGCAGAAATGACACTGATGCAAGGTGCCATTAATTACTAAAATTATTTCATACAGGGATACGAGGAATAGTTTGATTCGAAGGCATTGGCCAATTATGGACCAACAGACTAGAGTGAGACAGGAGGCCGTAATAGTCCTGCAGGAGGAAGCCTACAACACAGGCAGTAATTATCACACTTTTCCTGAAAGAGCATGCAGACATGAGCACGGAGAAAAGCCCTTTTACTCGTTACTGGACTAGCCTGTGATCACACATGCCAGTTGTGTATGAGTGTCTGCTTTTAAAGCACTCAGAGACATTCTCCTCCTTCTCAAACTCCACAAGACAGTGTCTTGGACCTCATCCTGGCATGATAAAAAGCAAACGAAATATGTTTCTATAGGATAATACTATATTAAAAAAAATCCCTCGTGGAATAAAGTATAAATTAACTAAATGGTAGATATAAATCAGATAAATGCTTGGAAATAAGCTGGTACAATTCAACCAGATCTATGTTGATAGGGAAACAGTGTAGCCCAGAAACACAAACACGAACCACTGGATCATAAACACACAATTTTTCATTACAGGTCCTCACATACTGTAGCAAAAACTCACAGTTGAAAATTCAGTAAAATTCTGACTGAGAAAAGGACACGCCCACCATGTTATGGCTGGTCACAGAAACTCAAATTCAAATGTTGAAAACATAAAAGCAGCATCACCACACAATAGAGTAATGGGGATCAAACAGGGACAGGGAGAAGGAAAATAAATAATGCTGAATAGAGGGGATTACACTTCTCGGGAGAGATCACACGTCATTCAGAATTATGTCCAAATATTTTAAGCTCTATTGATAAAACAAAATAAAAACTTACTTCAGAAACAACTCATTCTCAGACCCACTTTGCTGAAAATGATTACAGTGTGTGCCTTAAATATTGTAATTTATTGTTATTATTTTGGTCGTATAAGTGGTGATCCCTTTTCAACAGTAATGTCTTATTACATTTGGTAAGCGATACCTCAATGTAGAGCTACATGCCTTTGGGGGAAAAAATCTATTGTTTTCGAGTCCATGAAAAAGTCAGAGGCATAACAAAGAAGTCTATATCATTCATCACCACTATCTATCTATCTATCTATCTATCTAGATAGATAGATAGATACTCACACAACCATGTATTTATGGACCTTGCTTTGAGCACTGGGGCACAGTCATGCTGGAATAGAAAGGGTCTTCCTCAAACTGTTCCCACAAAGCTGGAAACATGCAACTGTCCACAATGTCTTGGTATACTGAAGCATTAAGAGTTCCCTTCACTGGAACTGAGAGGCCTAATCCACCAACAGAAAAACAACCCCATACCATTATCCCTCCTCCAGCACACTTTACCGTTGGCACAATGCAATCAAGCAGATAACATTCTCCTGGCATCCACCAAACTCAGACTCGTCCATCAGACTGCCAGACAGAGAAGCGTGGTTCATCACTCCACAGAACACGTTTCCACTGCTCCAGACTCCAATGGCACCGTGCTTTACGCCACTCCATCCGACGCTTGGCATTGCGCTTGGTGATGTGAAGCTTGCACGCAGCCGCTTGGCCAATGAAGCCCATTCCATGAAGCTCCCAGCGCAGAGTTTTTGTGCTGGGGTTAATGCCAGAGGAAGTTTGGAACTCTGCAGGTACTGAGTCAACAAAGCAATGGCAACTTTTACGCACTATGAGCCTCAGCACTCGGCGATCTCGCTCTGTTCTGCCACTATGTGGCTGCGTTTCTGTTGTCCCTAAATGCTTCCATTGTGCAATAATACCACTTATAGTTGACCGTGGAATATTTTGCAGGGATGAAATTTTACAAACTGACATATTGCAAAGGTGGCATCCGATGACAGTACCTCGCTTGAATTCACTGAGCTCTTCAGAATGAATTCTTTCACAAATGCTTGTAAACCTGACTGTATGGCTAGATGCTCGATTTTATACACCTGTGGCAAAGGGTCTGAATGAAACACCTGAATTCAATGATTAAGACGTGTGTCCCAATACCTTTGCCCATGTAGTGTATCTCTGGCACACATTCTGAGTTCCAAAACATTGACATTGATCAATTGAAGAAACCAGCAATAACAATTTGAAGGGTCTAGCACCTTAGCTAAAATTTTTAATTTTTTTTAATAATGAAATTGCCAAGTGATTAATATGAATTTACAAATACCAATCAGGAGAATCCTATTATCCTATTAATGAGTTCCCTCTTTGTTGCAGACACCTAACGTCGAGGTAAATGAGGCTGAGCTTAAAATAATGACACAGTGAAAATTAACACTTAACTAAAAACCTAACCTTACACTTTAATTATGTTTCAGATTTTATTTTGCCTACAAAAATTGATTCTCATAAACTTTAGCGTACAATAAGATGACAGTGAGGCACATTAGGTAAACACAGATGGTGACAATATCACATAAATCTGTTTAATAGAAGTCCCAGGCTCATACCTAAGAGGTTTAGTTAAATATTAGCAGTTCATATCAATTATTAATTATCAGCAATTAACTGGGTACTTTAAGATATGGATATTGGCATCAAATTAAACTACAATAACATTATCCTTCAAAAAAAAGCAGTTCCTTGCATGTTTGGTTCTGATGTTTCCACATCTCACACAAAAGGATTTTTAAACACTTTGAATGGCTGGGCTCAAAAGTCATTTATTGAAGATATTTTGAACCCTTATCATAACCCTCTTTTAATCTGTGTCATATTCATTGTCATATTTCATTTTTCCAGTCCTGTTTCCGCACCACAGTCCACAGACATGTGTACACAAACCTGTGGTATTAAGCTGCCCATATACTATGGCACTGTTGAATTCTCAAATCTGATTGATCAGAAAGATGCTGACTAATTTTCGATGACCTCCATGTAGTGCCAGCTGAATTACAGTAGTAAATCAACGTGCAATTATAATCTTAAATTCTTACTAACGTTACTCAAAATTCTGAACATGGAACACAATGTATAATTAACGGAAACATTAAAAACTAAGAAATTGCTACAAACATCAGGAATGGACTTTACTGTACCTCATAATTCCAGGGAAAGGCTCCCAATCATCTGCAAGTGTTCATCAAAAACAAACAAACATCAAGCAATTGAAAGAAAATGTTTGACTATCGAAAGGTCATTCCATCATAGTTACAGCACCTTTTACTATAATTATTCGCAAGTCTATGGTAATTTATGAGCGATCATACTTGTGTGCCTACGTATGGACTTTATGGTGAAAATAGCTGCTCTGCGGTATTCAGGGTGAGTGCAAGCGATGTCCCTGTTCCAACATGTGGATGTGTGTTCCTCTAAAGACTGCCACTGCATCCCCAAGCTAGCATCTCCCCAGACAGCATCCGTCACTCGTGCCCCTGCAGATCTTCTCCCCCCGCTGCCTGCCTGTGTTTTATCCTGCTGCAGCAGACAACAGTGCTGTTTATCTTGCCGTCGGGTGCATTAAAGACTTGGCAGCCTGCCGGCTGTCGTAATGCACGTCGCAGGTTGCAACGATGCATGCTGAGATGCTGGGTTTGTCATCGTGACGTTTGGACGGAGGCCAGGTATCTTGGGGGGAGGCGCGTCTGTGAGTGTGACATTTTTCCTTGGGACATATCACTGTAGACTGATTGATAGGCCATCTGTTAGGCTGCAAAAGCCCTTGATCTGAGACTGGAGCACTGGCCTCTTCTCAGACCATCCCCACACCCAAAGCACTCCATACTCCTCTCTATTTCCCCCCTTCCACTTCCCTCTGTCACACCACCCCACAGGGGGGTGTGGCTCAATGGGCTAGCCCTAAGTGCCTGCAATCAGAAGGTCACCTGTTCAAATCCCATTTTCAGTAGAATAGTTACATCTCTGTTGGGCCCTAGAGCAAGGCCCTTAACCTTCTCCTCTCCCCCCCCAAAACCCACCCGGCCCCCCCGAACACCCCCGAATCCGAACGAGCAGCCAGCCCAAAAGCC
>JAOYFF010000036.1:14219955-14239096 GCA_025773925.1 Cryptomyrus ogoouensis
ACGTGAAGAAGCGGGACGGAACTGAGCAGGACGCGGAGGTCTCAGAGCGGCACCTGTACCCGCAGTACGACGCCACCAAAAAAAAAATGGTCCAGGGGCACCAAATAAATCACTGACCCTGTGGTCCAACCCCAAGGTTCAGTCTAAGCTGTTTATATAACTGTGTTGTTACGTCTCTAAGGAATGCAAGACAGTATATTCAAAAATTCCAGTTTACTCATATTTTTGCAAATGACAAATCAATCATCATTTCATTTTCATCACCAGCTGCCTGCAGTAACTGGGTCTAAGTGAATGTCCCAAACACCATTTAACTTTAAAGCTAAATCTGAGACACGTGTAAATGAGTCGCTGGCATGTTAGTACTTGGCTGCCTCTGAAGGGATGTGCGACTTTCTCCATGCTGCAGAGCTGCATTAACCAGGCAACAAGCTTAGACCAACATCACACGTTTATTAGTGGCTTTCAGGCAGTGCTTAAAAATTACAGCTACACAGCAATTCCCAGCTGGATTTATGCCAGAGGCACTGGATTTAGGCACTGGATTTAGGAACTGGATTTAGGGTTACCCCGAAAATCTCCCCCCCACCCTTTTGCATTTACATATCAGTGTTTCTTCTCAGGTGACTGGTCTTGTTAAGGCCTGAAACAGTGACTCTAAACATTACACTAGTGGGTCCACTAACAAATAACCTCTAGGTCCAGAACAGCAGCAACCATGAGACCTGACATAGCTGAGCCGAGCCCCATGGAGACACACACACACACACACACACACACACACCACACACACACACACTCATGCTTTAGACACTGTGCCATACATACAAGGTCCTCCTTCAGCCAAGTTTACATTGCACATATACATTCCCCATTTCGTTCTCTTCCCATAAGACCCTGGAGATATAAAGCAGCTAATTATCACTGAATAATACTGGGAAGCTCAAACTGAAGTGCAATGGCTTCGGTGAGAAGCTGTACGCATGAAATATTGATCTTCACGTAGGCGAGGATCCATGGTGCTTTTACAGATACAGCTGTGTAGGTAGTTACATCATATCCCGCCCCCAGCCTACTCGTAAGAAACCAAGGCCGATCAGAGATGCAAAGCTGATATTATAGAGAAAGAGAATTGTGAATTGTGAGAAGGAAAATAGTTGTGAGGACAAACAACTATTGTGAGGACAAAAGGGTAGCTGAAGAATGACCCTTATATGGCACTTCAGAGGAGCCCAGGACACCATTAAATGGAATTATTCATAATTATATACCATCTATTAAAAGTGTTTATATGTTTACGTGGGCCTATAAGATGTACAGGGATTGGCCAGCCTATTGTCCAGAAAGCTGCAGACCTGCTCAGTACGGCTTTGAAAGGAAAGCCGGTGAGATAATGCTGAATACTGTTTGGGGGAAATGTGCAGCTGCACTACAAACAACAGCGTCGAGTCGAGTGCCATTACTGTGTGCTGTGTGTGAATAAACAAACCACATCTGGCTCCTCACTACAAGGTTCTGGGACTTTGCATTTCTTAGGGGAATTAGAAAAATCTGATTTTTTTTCTCATGGACCTCAGTCTGTTGTTAAAGACCAGGGGTCCCCAAAGCATTTGCCTTAAGGGCCAAATTCCATTAGCAACACAAAGTCAAAGTCCGACAAAATTCACCAAGCCCCCACGATTGCAAAGTCCGGAGTCAGCCAGATGGAGACTCCTATCATCGGCAGTCATAAGCCACAATGCATGTGGTGAGTGCCGCTGAGAAGAGCTGCAGAGTTCTAACAGACATGGTTACAGGGGTGTTACATGAGCCCTTGGCAAGGGGCTCCAAAAACAGAGCAAGCCCAAGTGTGTCACATCTCCATGTCAACTGTGCTTTATGCACTATAGTTAAGCAGGGATGTTCAACACGGTAAATCTGCCCAAAAGAAGAAGGAACAGGACGCAGACTCCTCTAAATGCTACCGCAGAAGCTGTGTTCCTTCGTCTCCTGGTGCGACAGATGCTCTTCAGTCACTAGAACCACACAAATGGCCTAATGAGCTTTCACACAGTGGTTAAGAAGGTCAGAGACGACCATCTTCACATAAACAGGAAGTAGCCTGCGAAGGGTTGGTGCCTCATCCTGGGTTATTCCCTGCCTTGTGCCTGTTTCCCTGGACCCCTACAACCCTGTATAGAAAAAGCCATCTAGAAGATGAATGGTGAAATAGATGGATGGTTGTAAACAAATTTGGCTCTGACTGATGCTCAGAGATCAATGTAGCACTAAGCAGGCATGATGCCATTAGTTTGTTTTTACTATGTACAATTTTGTGTCCTTAATATTTCAATATAAGCAAAATACACAAACTTTGGAAAAAAGTAAAAACACTGTCATCTCCTCTGTAAACTTACTTACGTTGAATTTTCTTGTGTGGTTAAGGATTTTGCATTAAAATGAATGTACACTGAACATCCCAGCAAAGAGAGAATGTGTGTACATGTACATTTGCGTGCATGTTTGTCAACAAACAAACACTCTTTCCTCTGTTGCAGGAAGCATTGTTACTCTACCTGCCTGCATCCTATAGAGTTTTTTTTACACATCTGTCATTATATTTGCCTACACACAAGGCTGGAAGCTGGAGCCCATTTTTATTTCAAAAGAATGACATTTCTAGGGTCTGAGCAGACAGGACTGGCCATCCTTCTGTGACAGCAGGGTTCACAAACCCTATTTGTGGAAAACCCAAGAGAATCTTGGCAATCAACATAAAAAGGCCTGGGATTCAGTAAGCACTCCCCCGCTGATGTCCTCCAAGGCAACAATACTGTGCTCTGTAGATTAACTCTCTTATGGGATTGTGCACAAGACCATATTAAATTGCACAGTAAATTCGACCATTCAAAAAGAGTGCCATTTCTGTGCCAGACAGTAAAAGACCACTACTTATCAGCACATATACTCAGTGACTTGTACATTTAACGAGAAATTGAATTTCACGCTCTTTTTGCAGGAATAAAGGCCAACACGTATGAAGTACCTGCAGTTCTCAGACACCGCTGAGTCACGGTAAATCAGATTCCACTGACTCCACTTTACGCAATCAAGAAATCATCAAGCCAAAGCAGGTACACTGCCAGTTGTCCCCAGTGTGCCATAAAAGGACCACAAACGAAATCAGGGCACAGACTTCAGATCATCTGCGGGCTCCCACGCATACCGGAATTCTCTTTCAATTGATTTTTCACATGTGAAATCTGATGTAATTAGATAATATATATAAATAAATGAGCTGAAAAGCTTTTCTTTGAGTGTATGATGGCAGCAGAGGGAGTCAACAAATTGAAAATAAATTGAATTAGATTATTCCTGTTGATACTCTAGCCTCAGGAAAACTGTTTAACAAGGTAGTGGCAAACTCAAAAGGACTCAGCTAGGGATTAAAATAGAACACAGCCAACCAGAAAAATCTGTGGTTTACCTTTTACAGCACCTAAGTGTTTTAAAGACTTACAGTTACTGTTGCAGTCCAAGGTTGTTCTCTGGCATGTCCATTTGAACTGGCTGGAGAATTTTATCCACAATGCAATGAGGAGGCTAGCTGTTCACTCTACGTCCTTTAAAGTAAAACTTCACTCTGCATAATATTCAACCCATGGCAACGGCAGGAGCGACAGCGAGTTATGTCCTCAAAGCATTGCCGTCCCCCCCCCATCCACCCTCGCCCAACCCCGACCCCCTGCAGGCTTTCAATTACAGATCTTGAGTGTAGTGGAGTTCCTCCTGATGAGCAGATTATGCTGGTCTCATTTTGGTAGGACAGTGCAACCATGAACTCCGCTGCCCTTTCGGTCTGCAGCAGGCCCACCCATTAATCATAGCATCTAGGTCATCTGGTCCACCTGATTGCTGTCTGTTTTCCAGCAGAGGATCTCAGCACAGCCACCCAGCTCAAGGGAAGAGGAACAGGCACTATCCCAAGTAAACAGACTTATTACCAGCTAGCTTTCCCTACTTGTGCTGTTCTTGGTGTAACACAATGTGACATAATAACTAATGTGACCCATAACTTGACCAGCTCTTCATGATAGTGTATTACAGTCTTATTTAGCAGCTTAGTCACTATATTTACAGAAAGCAACTTACAATTTTAATCCTCATTAGGCATCTAGGTAATTTTAATAAAGCACTGAAGGTCTTTCCATGTAATAGATCAGTACTCTTAACCACTAGACCTCAGTAACTGCCAGATGAGCAAGATTCCAAAGGCCTTTCAACGAAAAACAACCTGTGGAAACGGAAGCAAGTCCTGTATAATTGTACAGCACTAAAAAACCTAAATTAATGTAGGCTAATATATATTTTTTACTGGTCATGGTGGAAGATGAGGTAATTACATTTAATTGCCTATAAAGACAACCAAATTGAAACTGACCCTTTTATTCCCTTTCTTTTCAGAACAACGAGGGAAATTAGAGACCCAAGTGGATGTAATCTTTAACAGCATCTCAGGAAGCAATAGATGTTAATTAACTGGTATCGAATTACACCAGTTTTTGACCCTCTGTGGGAAGTAGTACGGAAGCCCACATGGGGGCGTTACCATTATGTTCGCTAAACACAGACAGTGCTAAAATTATACGCGAATCACATCGAAGTTCGCGTTGCCGGGCGATGCATGCCGCTCGCAAGCGAGCTAAACACTCACTTCCTTGTGTGAGATCGCAGCGTTCCATCGTGGGCATGTCGTACACATCTATATATACTCACTTCCATCTGTGTGAGTTGGCCCACTGGCGAGCTCCACGTACGTAGGGAACAGGATGCGCTTGTCATAAAGTTAAGAAGTTCCTGTTCAAAGAATGGATTCTTCATCTCTACTCGCACTTCCATCTGTCACCTAACATTACGCTTCTATTTGAAACGCATTGCGCTCTGCCAAAATGGCCCAAATCTTCCATCATAGTAACTAACTTCCTGTAAATGATGTTCATTTAGTCATTCAGGAGCACTGCGAATACCTTTGGGGTTTAAATTAATCTTGCATATTCTTCTGTAAAATAAGGCATGGCTGCTTGAATGTCTGTCATCCCCACTAAACCTTTAAAAACAATCTCTTCCGATAATCACTCTAATGGATCTTGCACCTACTAAAAATACTGGTTTTTGTTTTGCATACAAAATCAGTAGCAGAAAGTGTATGAATGTTGCCCCAATGATAGATATGATTATTTAGGACTACATCAGAAGAGATTTACATTTATTATTGCATGGAGAGTTCAACATATTAGTTGTGCGAAATGAGGATATTAGTTCATTAATGTTGACAGTAAAATGCAATGTTGTAACATTTTCACTGAATAAGAACAAAACATGTCAATGTAATGTGATACACAAAAGAATGCGACTGACTTCTGGTACTTTTTAAAAGATCTGCAGTCACAATCTGATACAAATAAAATATAAAAATGACTTAAACCCATATTGGTACTAATGGGTAATATTGTACATTCATCCTTTTTTTGTAACAAGCTTATTTAACATGTGATTCTCACGTCTGGTTATAGGAAAGCAAAGACATTTACAATGCTTGAAACATCTAAAAAATACTTACAGAGTAGCTCATTGGTCAGGCTGTAATGTCACCAATTCAAACTCCGAGATCAGCAGTGCGATTTAACCGTTCGCTTGATTAAAGCTTTTAACCCATAGCCTCTCCAGGGACAGTCTGACCCTGCTGCCTCGAAAAATGCGTGTCACTTTAGGACATTTTCAAAGTTGAAAAGTGGAAAAATCAAAGCAGTTGAGAAACGCTGGAAGTACTACAGTAAGATGCCCCAAATCACAAGGCTGAAGCTTGGGACCATAAATCTTTAAAGATTTGAGTGTTTTAGAGATGAGTTCTTAAAGTTCAACCTTGAATATTTTAACGGGCTTTATTAGCAAAATGTGGTAATGAAGATGTGGTCGTTCTTATCTTGAACTCATAGTTAAAAGTTTTGGCAAAAAGTTCTAAGAGAAAACGTAATGGCCATATTTAGTTTAAAACAGGGAGAAAGTCCACTCAGGCTCAGAGACATATCCGGTAAACACCTAACTAGCGTCAGGATAAATTTGTGTCTGATAAAATTGTCTCAGTGGGAGACCAATTTGTGTGCAATAAAATTGTCTCAGTGGCAGCCCCAGAAACCTAGAGTCAATAACCACAAGATTGTGTAAAACTTTACAATGCAGTGATTCCCAATTCATTCTTTGGGGACCCACAGACAGTCCACATTTGTGTCTGATAGGGAGCAAAAATGTCTGGCAGGTAGCAGAGAGGGAGCAAAAATGCAAACCATCTGCGGGTCCCCAAGCACTGGGTTTGGAAACACTGCTTTACAGGTCTCAGCCCAAGTACCACAAAGAACCTGACTGAAGTCCAGCGGTCACAGACGACCTACCTGTGACCAGCAGCTCAGTGGTCCGTCGCACCACAAATGCCCCGAACTGTAATTCACACGTGTAATTTCCTATGTCATCTTCTCGCACATCCTGGATCGACAGCGTATCCTTTCTGTTCACGATACTCTGCCTCCATTGCTTTGGCTTGCATTCCTTGAAGACAAGGTAAAAAAAGATGGTGTGGCAAAGTTTCCATGGTAATAAGCAAAAAAAAGTCAGCAGAACATTTGGCCTTGGAATATGCCTCACATAATAAATGATGAAAGTGGACTCCTTTCATTAATGATAATGACTTTATTTGAATAGTTAATTAAAGTGATCATTGTCACCCATACTGAGTACAGTACCATTGTGGAGACAGGAGGTATTTAGGCATTGCTACCCTACTACAGAAGCTCCCACCTGGACGTGTCTGTAACTCTGCCGCTTCTCATACCCCAGAAAGCAGAACTCTAACGGACCTTAGCCCGTACACGTCTTTTAATTTCATTCACCAAGAAACTGGAAAAGACCTGTGCCTATATAATCCTAAACTGGGATGAGCTGCCCTTTCCAGCAAGATGGTCTGTTTCTCCCTTGAAAAATGACCATAAAACAGTCAAACCAAACATAGAGGCTAAAGCTGGGCTGGAAAGGGGGGCTGACGAGCACAGTAACAAGCAAAAGTCAGATCATGACTGGCGTATAATGCCTGACCTCCCTCTCTCACACACAGAAAAACACATAGGCTCATACACTAAACACGCATTCACATGGAAACACTAAGATGATTCAAATACTTAGAAAAGCGTACATCATTTATCATTCATATTTAGCACAGGATACTGTGAAAGTTTCTCCCTATCATAGACTAGTGTGTGACAGCTTGTGCAGACCTTATGATAATCAAAGATCTAATGATCTCGGTAGCAGACAGGCTAATTGTGTGTTGCTTCAATATGTTAAAATTAATGTTTTTTTTTCTTCACATTTCCATGATCTGAAGGTGCAAATACAGACCTACTCTGAAACAGATATGATTCTCCCAAGCTCTGCAGTAGGTGCAATATGGGAATGTGATGATGACTCCAGAGAGTGCTGATGCTCTCTTACCTTGTACCAAATGATCTCTGGGTCCTTCCCCGGCTGTACATAGTCCTCAATGTCAGGGCAGGAGATTTCTTTGCTTTTACTTAACTCAGCTTTCTCAAAGTACCTCATTTTGGAGTTGTAGCAGAGGTCTGAGTCATTCTCCGCCACGGTCAGAGACATCGACACCTTCATGCAGTATGAGGAATTTCTGCAAGAATGAAAGTGAAAGGATTCAGCAAATTAATTACTCACTAATTAATTACATGTTGGTCTTGCAGATCAAGAGAGACACGTTGAAGACAGATTGCAAAACTGTAAAAAAAATGTTTTCATCAATATGAAAACTTAATACAGCTATATAAATTAACATGTAAATACAATATGCTATTAGTTTATTGGTATGGTTACCTAGGTTGAATGGTGCTGTTACATTGCTCTTAATCATTTGAAAGCAACTATGGTAAGTGCTTTTAAATGCTAGCCTATATTAAATAAACTGAAGTGAAGTGAATGGAAATTAAATTTCCTCTGTGTGACACATTTGCTAATGCATCAGCAACTCTTCAAAGGCAAATCATTGCCATAACATGGTTACGTTTGCAATATGTCAACAATGGCACCCTACAAAATTAAACTTAATAACAAAATAAATATATCTTCCATTACAATTTATTGGCATTTAGTGGAGGAAAACCAAATCACCTTGCTTTGAATGAGGTTGAAAATAGGATCGGAGTTGATATATGCCTGTGGACCCATGATTTAAAATCATTTCCACAATAAGTAACAATTATGAAAGAAAGACTGTCAGTTAATGATAAAGGAATGTATAAAAAAGCAAAGACACTAACATCCTTAAAGCAATACTGAAGACAATAAAAACACATAGTTTCATTGAAGGTTGCATTTTTAATGCCAATTTCCAACACTGAGAATTAAAACAAACAAAAATGTAATTTCCCAGGCAATACCAATGCCAGAAGATTACATTCATTTCCAGCACTGACAAAACAAAGTTAAAAATATAATAAAAAAAAAAACCACAATTTCTAAGCCAATGCCAAGATTGTTGAGATTCAATTAATTGTTAACACAGTAAGTATCCAACAAATGGGATGTCCAAACACTGCATAATATACTTATGGAATAAAAGAAGCTGTCTGGAGTCACTGATGAGGACACAGCGCGATCATTGTAAAGTCATTTGTCATGGAGACCAAAGAGCTTTGTGTAGCTGTGTCCCCATCGCCGCTATCACTGCTGGCTGGCCTGCTGCAGCCACTGCGCTCACTGCCCTGGGGCTGCTGTGTCACTGTGCTCACTGCCCTGGGGCTGCTGCAGCCACTGCGCTCACTGCCCTGGGGCTGCTGTGTCACTGCGCTCACTGCCCTGGGGCTGCTGTGTCACTGCGTTCACTGCCCCGGGGCTGCTGTGTCACTGGAGATCAAGATGCAGGCAGTTTCTTTGGGAAAAGCTACTTATCAACAGTAATATATTAGCCATACAGACTGTAGGTCACATCAAACAACTCCTATTTTTCACTTCTATTTTTGAATAATTTGAATGGCTCCAGTGATATTATGTTTTGAAGTTTTCTTCTTTATAATGCGTTGAGAAGCCACTGCTCTAGTACTCTTGGTACACACTGTGAGAAACAGTCCAGTCACCTTAACTGGGTCACGTGATACATTGAATGGGGCGTTTTTTTTATTATTGTTTTTTTTTTATTTTAACAGACAATACAAGTAACAGCACCAGGCATCTAAAAATCTAAAAGAGTGACAATTAGTTCAGGGCAAGGGCCAGCATTACATGAAATGAGAGAGATTGCAGAGCATGCATGAAGAATGAAAAAGACTCAGCTACGACTGTCAAGCCTGAATACACTCAAGTGCAGAGTGACAGCTCTTTGGTCAGACACTAAATAGGCTTATCTTGTCCCTGCGTCCCCATTCTGCGGTGTGTAGATCATGTATAGCAAGATAAGTATTCGAAGATCAAATATGACCAATTCATACATCTTCTGTGTCTGTAATAAATCTTGATTAGGCTTTATTATCCCTGTTCCCTGGCACTTCAGTGGGTATCTGCGGGCAGCTTTGCAGCCTCACACCTTTAGCGCCGTGAGATTGATTTCGGCCTTTGCCCGTTCTGCCAGTGGAGTTTGTATGTTCTCCCCATGTCCAAGTGGATTTACCTCAGGGTCTCCTGCTTCCACCCACAGTGCAAAAACATTTTATGTGACTCTGTGTCTCTAAATGGCCCTTAGTCTGTGTTTATACCCCGTGATGGACTGGCATGTCTCCCAGGGTGTCCCCTGCGTTGTGCCCTGTGTTTCCTGGGATAGACTCCAAGCTTGCTGTAAGCCTGTGCTGGAAGGTTGTTCTGAGAGGAATGAATGAATAAATAAATAAATAAATAAATAAATAAATTTGCATTAAACTAAATTGAGACTGAGTTAGATAAGGTTTGACCATCCATATTACAACACAGACTTTCTGTCCCCATCTCCCCCTTTTTATTACTCAGAGATGATGAGGTCAGACCACCCATCATACCCCACGTTTATGGTGAGACACATCACCCAGGTCCAGACACATCACCCAGGTCCAGGCACATCACCCAGGTCCAGGTCCAGACACATCACCCAGGTCCAGGCCCAGACACATCACCCAGGTCCAGGCACATCACCCAGGTCCAGACACATCACCCAGGCCCAGGCACATCACCCAGGTCCAGGCACATCACCCAGGTTCAGACACATCACCCAGGCCCAGGCACATCACCCAGGCCTAGGCACATCACCCAGGTCCAGACACATGACCCAGGTCCAGGCCCAGGCCCATCACCCAGGTCCAGGCCCAGACACATCACCCAGGTCCAGGCACATCACCCAGGTCCAGACACATCACCCAGGTCCAGGCACATCACCCTGGTCCAGGCCCACAATACGTTCTTTGGGTTTATGAATGCAAAGAACACTGTTGCATTTGCTTCTTTATCATTTGTATATATGTTCTGGTTTCACTAAATACTTTATTTGCTGGTGAAACTGCTGTGTTTACACACACACATACACACACACACACACGCACACACACAGACATACACGTATACACACACACACAGACCACACTGCTCTCAGTCTCTCGTAAACAAGCCACTCATCAGTTTAGTGGCACAATTACTGTGACCCTTGATGTTGAATTTAACAGATAATATCTTTCCAGATGCAAATAAAAGACAAACATCAATTCCCAACAAAGTAATAAAAAATGTCTGAGTCACTGTTGATAAACAAATTAGCAAAAAATGCAGTTTTGGTCCAGGATGTAAAGGAGTCACTAGGGAAGAAGATGAGATATAGATTATAGCACTTTCTCTCAAATCTCCCCATACAGAGTCAGTGATCCTCACTGCACCGCCAGAAGGACCATCAACAATCTCATCATATTTAGATTATAAATCTGTCTTAATAAGAGCATCTGGCAAATAAATTAATAATAGGGAATGATAAGGAGTTTCCACCTTGACCACCACACAATGGGACAATGAGTGATCGGAGACTGGAGGGGGATTTTTCACGAACAATGTGGTCTTTACACCCAGGCAATCCACTTATCTGAGGGCTGCTTGTTGTCCGCTGCATAAAAGAGTCCTGCATAAAAGAGCTGTGTTGTGTTTGCTCACCCATTTAGGTACAAACGAGGATGAGCTGAGCTGAAAAGATGAGCCCAGCTATCACCAATTATCTAGCACAAAGGGAACGTAATGGGGGAGAAGGAGGGGAAAATATTCGGGGAAGGAATAGAGGAGGAGGGCGACCAAAGTCAGCCCGGGTGGAGATCTTTGCATTAAAGAGTATGACAGATAGCAGGGATAGCTGATGTTTTTAAGGTGCGACATCATGGATGTACAGCTGCACAACAAGGGGGAAATCGTTTAAGCGGAACACTCGCGCAATATTGAATATTTGAGTAAATTTTACAAGACGTTTAGTCCATAGGTTGTTAGGATGCATTATTAGCCACTAAATAGCACTGACTGACGTATTAATGGGATGTAACAGAGAATACATCGACTTTACTAGCACATCTAATATTGCCTTTTTGTCCACGAATGATGAGCAACTTAGTGTAATTTGTCAGTTTAGAAGGACCAAAGTAACAAATATGACAGGGACAAATTGCCACTTTCTCCTCCCAGGCCAAAACAAATAGCATCATCAGCTACGATGGCGTGTTATCGAGTTCTTTAGGAGCCCAGGATTACTCAGCAGTCCTGGGCTTCATTGAGGTACAAGACCAGAAAACAAGGAGATTTTTAAAAAAGAAATCAATGGACTGTCTTTTTCTGGAGTTAATGATCCTTCACTATAATATACATATCCGACATATGACCTAAAGCTAACCCTACATTTTTTTGATCCCCTCGTAAAAAGACATAAAATACACAATTTATATCAGCGTATCCAGAATTAACATATTCCACACTGATGAGCATTACGGGTTTGTGTCCTATTAATAAGTCAGTAATGTATTTGTTTTGCACTTTCTAATTCTCTCAAATTAAAAGCCACTTCCTGATTTCACTCATTCATAGCGGCACATCGTGAGCCACGTCAAAGACCTTCACGGAGCTGGAAATTAAACATTAATGTTGCTGTGAAGATGTGTTTTTCTCAACTGCAAATAAACAGTGTGTGTGATATTCTCCAGTACATTTTAAAGGTGAACGTGGCGCATTAAAGATGAGGCTCTGGCCACCCGTAATACTGATACTGTACTGCTGCATAAACAAATTAGCAGAAGAAGACTGTACATGTTTTGTATTCATACCCATAATGCATCATTCTGCCCTTTGGTGATGCATCCACTTAGAGGCCACACACTTAAATCCTCTTAAAAGTTTAAATCTCCTTTCTGGACCCATTTTATATGCTAGCTGCTGGATATACACAATCAGAGAGAGGGCACATGAGTCCCTGTCTGCTTTCCTAGCTTGTCAGATTTTTAACCTTCAACAAAAAGCTCTAGACATTAGTACATAAAACTGAAGTGTGTCTGCATCTGTCTATGAATATGCAATGGGATGTGTTACATTACAGGGGAAACGTATTACGGAGCAGGCAGCACAGCCACAGAAGAATATAATAAATATTTTAGTATTACACTGTCAGCCACTGCTCAGCCTACTGCCGGAAAAATACGCAAACGCAGCCTCTTTTGTAGTCCGCTTTGCATGACCCACAATCTCCAAAGGCTAATCTTAAGGCTAGTGGGTTATTTATATGTTGACAAAGCAACACTTTTTTTTCTGAAAAGGAAACAAATTCCTGGAGTGTAAAATCCATTAAAGACTGAAGCTTACAGCTGACCTAAGGCATTTAAATAATAAAACAAGATGTGAACCAAAGTGTATGTGAAATTGTGAGAAACCACACTAAACATATTGCATTGCTGTTTTGATGCCTAAATCCGGCTTTTCGGACAAAAGTGAGCCTACCTAAAACAAATTAGCAAGATTAATTAACTTATTCTTAACGTAAACAAACCTGCTCGTTTCACTATGGCTATGGCTATTCATTTAATTTATTTATATGTAAGTAATACAGTGAAATCAACCAACAATGTCTGCTTCATATTTATACCAGCTGGATTCGTTCCAGCGTAATATTGCCATTCACTGCATATTGTTTGCAAGATCATATTCCAGGTGGATCACAGGGAATTTTAAACGGAGCGTCCATATAGTTAAAGTCTGTCATTCTGTGTTTGCATGATCCAGCCAGCATCTTCATGAAGATTACAGGGAATTCGACATTAAGCAAACATGCATGATTATGCGGTTAAGCCACTAAATGGTCCCAGCGCATCATCAGACTGTGACAAAAGATGTCACAGGACATCAGGAAACCTCCGATTCAGCTACACAGAAGGATTTTCCAACAGAAAAGGCCCTGCACAGCTTTCAGCCGTCCTAAAACTCTAAGCTCTTCTAGAAACAAACAATTCGATAATAAGCAATATGCCCTTATTTAGCCTTCTGCTAACACTCCAAAGGCCCAACTGTGTCAAGACCACTGTTCAGCAACACCAGCAGACAATACTAAGTGATTTATATCCTGGTGACATTTTTATAAACTCAGTCTTGACCTTGTAAATTAGAACTAGATTAGTAAAAATCTCTGCTCTGTAAGACACAAAACACAATACACTCAACCTTTTTCAGTAAAAGGATTCAGTTATTCATCCAACCAGTTATCCTGGACTGGGTCATGGAGTGGGGAGGTCCCTGGATGGTATATCAATCCGTCACAGGGTTTCACCCATTCAATTAAGTCTAATACTGAGATTTTTAAGGTTATACACCTATATAGCATTGTTCACAGCTGCATGGAAAGCATTTTAATTTATATTCCAACTTTACCTTTATTACTGTTTGTTAAATCAGTGTTTTCTATTGTCATTCTGTACTCATTGTTTTAAAATTGCTACACAAGAGATTTATCTGAACTGAAATGACATGTAGTAAATGAAATGCAGTACATGAAATGACTGAAATGACAGTAACGCTCTAATCTTACAGTACTCTGCATATATGAAAAGTGTATGTGAAAGATTAAGAAAAGTATACGAAAAATGCAAACTGTTACCCACTAGCTACCGCTACTGCTGCCTTTCGTCCAACACAGAAAGCTGAGCAAGAGGTTCTTTCCCAAACTAACTTGGATCCTTAATGAGGACCAATCAGCGTTTCAGCCTACTCAACTTACAAGTGTACATATTACACATGTAAATACTTAATTATTCTTAGATTCTTTGCACTACCTGCCACTTTACTGAAAATTGCACATTATAGATATTTATGATTATTGTTTATTGTTTAATGTCCTATGCTTGTCTGTTTATCCCTATCATCCCCAAACGCACGTCCTCTGTTCGGTCCAGAGCTCAGCACTAATGATTTCACTGCCCACTGTACTGAGTGTAAAACACTGAACTACCCATAGATTATGTCAGGCGATTAGTTCTCACATTGATCATCACTCCTAGCAGCATCAGTGGGGATAAATAACATCAGTGCTTTCCTTATCTACATAATTAATGGCAAACCCATGTGCTAAAACATCTTCTACCACACTCAAAATGGTGAATCACTTCTTAAAATAGAAAAAAAAAAACTTCAGTAGGAAATTAGCTGGTTGATCAACAGATGGAAAAACATGAACATTAACAAAAATGCTAATTTAATTTGTTTAAGATTATATTCCTTTTCCTATCTGTAACACTCTAGATGTCCGTCACTCAGGATGTCTGATCTCCAATCTAGCCGCCTAAATTAGTAATGGTGACAGCTGTGCAGTCGATTGTCTCCATCTAACAGAACGAGAAGCTCCAGTTATGTACAAATTTAATTCAAAAAGGATTAATTAAAACAGGATTTACTCCATAGGGAAACTGGCCATCATCGGAACACTGCGCCTTCATAACACAGGGGTCATGTAATAAGTAACAGGGACAACGTGGGGTAGGGCTGGTGGTCAGTCTTTCATGAAACACTCATTTTTCCAACCCTAACAGCAAGCTCAGGGGACAAACTGACTGCTGATGTTTTATTTCTACAACACCAAAGAAAATTCACTTTATTCATTCATATTTATTTTGTGGTACCTGTTTTGATTAAATGAACATAACATGGACACATAATATGGGTTATTCATAAATTCATAATAATAATAAGCTAATGGTTTGCTCTGCAAAGTAATAAGAACATCCATCCATCCATCCATCATTCCATCCATCCATCCATACAACCATCTAATCATCCATCAGTTATCCTGGTCAGGGAGCCTGAACAATTATTTCCAAATTGCCCATCCAATCATTTCCCATGTTGATCCGGCCCCAGGAAGACCAGAGCACAAGGCAGATTTCCTAAGCAGATGTCAATCCATCACAACCCATCAGAAACTGTCACTCATAATTTACTTGAGACTGTCTGACTCACGTAGTATTTAGCAATAACATTAATCATACTCTGATTCTCTCATTTCTTACATAATTAATGACAGGGGACCCTGGGCTTTAATAATTCATTTGTGAGGCTGTCAGAATTGTCAGAATTCCTCACCACAAACACGCTGGGGCATTCTGGTGTTTCCATACCAAAGGACCACTGATACCCAGTCTGCTGTTTTGCATAACCTAAAAATATTCATCAGGCATTCATATGGGACAACAAATAGAACAATCTCTGACTCAGTTAAAATGTGAAAGACAGGAAAAGACAGCATCCATCCATCCATCCATCATAATTGGACTATAACATTACTTATCCAATAGAAGTTCTTGGTGAGTCAGGAAGTACATGACATGCAGTGGAGGTTCTAGACCATTTCCACTAAGTGGGGGAGGGGGGCAGTGGGGCCAGTTGTTCTGTTAGGGGGCCAGATGCATTTAACCTACTACGCCACGTTCGCCAGCATTAAGAAGCAAAAGACAATTTTGAAAACTGACGTTATTCATGCAGTGCTTTGCAGTTACATTTCACAATTTTTACAAACACGTCCTCACACTGGTTTTTTGCTTAGGCTGTCTCGCTTCCACAAGCTTGATTTTGTTTTTCTGTCATTAACTTTGCTTTTCACTGAAACGACTGGACCACCCATCTGCAGCCGCATTAAGTGTCCCGCAAAAGAAAAACGTGCTTATATTTGTGTTTTGTATTTCCAGTACACAAAATTTTAGCCCACATATATAAATGCAAATAATAACAATAGTAATAATAGCGATACATTTATTTCACACCCAAGTAGCATATGTACCCCCCATGGGGGGGTCATGTATGTTGACACAGTGACACCCACCCAGAACCGCCCCTGATGGCATGCAGTGGGGGACAGACTTGATTGGATGGTGGATTAGATCCAGCATTAAAGAGTTACTTGTGAAAAGGACTTTTTGCCCTCTTGGGCAAAGTAAGAGATGTTGCGGGAAATATAGCCAAAGTGTTTCACATTAACTTTTAACTTGCGGAAGTAGTTTTAAGATTCAGAGCTTCCATTTTCTGCTGCTTGTTATGTAACATTTCCTCCATCTAGAGAGAGCTGACGGAAGGTGATTAGATCATACAGGGTTTTCTCCAGCTGCAGGGAGGGCATGAGAAAGACAACGTTAATTTACAATTTCGGCCTGACATTTTCATGCTGCAGATAAGCCCCCACATGCAGAGGCGGGAGAAGGTCAGTGTTTTATACATTATATATATATATTTAATGAGCCTTCTCAGTCAGGATGAGGCACAGCTGCTCACACGCATGCTTGAGTTAGGGGTGGGACTCAGGCTGCAAGGGACGGCCAAATATCACCGGAGAGCCGTTCAGCTTCTGCCGTCTACGAGCTGATTGCTGGAATGGCCTGGACCTATTTTATGACTTTGGTGGATGCGCAGTGAGTGACTTTCTCTTCTTGGCTGTCATTTGCCCAGGATGACCGATACTCAGCAACTCCTACAGCCACAGTAACAAATGCCACTGATATGTAAAAAGCAAAATTGCACGCCACTCGTCCAGAGAACCAGGGGTGGCAGTACTTTCTGCAAAGCACCTTGATGTCTCACATTTCCCATCACGTTCCCAGGAACTCTGTCCCTACCAGTTTACTCCATTAAATGTTGTGCTGTGTTTTTTTTACCGTACTCACAAATTTGCAGATACTCAATATCTTCATTTCTGCTCCTCAGTGACTGAGAGTGGTGCCAACAAGTAAAAGAAAGCTTTTGATCATTTTAATCAACTCATGCTCTTTTATTTTTTTCAAGCTTCATGGTAAAGAAGTGTTGCATTTAAATGACATTAAACTGTATTACAATTTATTAATATTAGATGCCTTTAAGCCAGAGTCAACATTTCTCCAGAGTGTCTACAGGCCATTGAGCGACATGTTCATTGTTGTGATAACTGACTACATTCCTGTTGGTCATCATCTTTCATTTACCATCAACTTGTCCAAGCTGTATGACCTTCTCAAATGAGTACTACAAAAACAGGATACAAATCACTAATGTACAGAGCTGGTAGGTATTATGGATTCTCTGGGTACCCTCGGTCCCCCGAAATCATCTCACCTCTATCACTGCTCCAGGAACTCCCACAAGTCCTTCCATTACAAAAAGCAGCCAGATGTGATAAACACCTTGCTGTCCCTGTCTTGTTACTCAGTTGGGTTACATGGTAAGAATGGTCCAAAAACCCAGGTAGATTTGCTTGTGTCTTCACACTAAATGAATATTGATAAACAGCTATATCCTGTTGGAAATCAACGTGTAAGCTGAAAATATGGAACCAACATTTTTTTAGCATACCCACACATATCCTAAATCCATAACTGTTTCAAAGTGTACTGACATTTATTTTGAAAGCAAACCTTTTATTTTGAAAACGGACCTCAGACTTGTTATGATGTCAATAGCCTGACACCTGGAGGTAAACAATTAACACACCATAGTCACACATGACGAGGAGATGATCAATTTTACTGGGGATCTGACACTTCACCAGTGTAGGGGGGTGCACTGAATTGTTCGCGGCTCAACACAGGATACAGCGTGGAGGAGGGGCAAGATAATTAAAGTGTGACCTTCGCGGAGCTCTCCTCATCCTCTCCATAGATGGGGAGGCAACGTTTTGGGGCATGTGTGGAACCTCACCCGCAGTCCAGGACAGAGTGCGATTCGAAAGGTGGTGCTCCATTAATAAGGTCAAGGCCTCACATTGGACTGGTTCCCCCTTTCTCATACACATATAACATGACCAGAATGTTCAAAATATGTGGCCTTCAAGCAGGCTTCTGTGGCCCAGGACAAAAACACTATGACCTGCAACTTGTAGGATGTATGCCAATAAAATCACTGAAAAACACAAGTTCACGCACGGTTGTATAAGGTATTGGACACCTGTGACTGACACAGCGAAATGGTCACAACTCGCCTTAAAGCTGAAGGTGACCTGTCACACCAAAAACTGCCCCATCAGTCCTGAGAAAAATCACAGAAACTTACATTTCATATAGGTTCAGAAAATACTGGGGGAAAACTGTAAAGTAGGATCAAAAGAGATCAAACCAGTAAAAAAAAATGTCAAAAGAGACCAGAAGATGCCACGCTGCATTGGTACATATGCTGTGTTAGTATTTACTGTACGGGAATATCTGAGTTCAACACAGGGAATTTTCTCGCATTATTACAGCGGTGGTGAAAAAAAATCTTTAATGAGCTTGAGCTTAAAGCACAGTCATATTATACTTATGCGTGTAATATGAAACTATGTAGTTGTGCTTGAAAATCTTGCAAAAAATATTATTTTTTTAGCTGACAATTTCCCTCAAGAAAAATGCCTTTTTTGCCAATTACATACAAGGTTAAAACTATCATTGGCAAATTACAAGTGCAAATTACTTTTCACAGGAACGAAAAACAGAAAAACAAACAAATGGATAAAAATAAACCTTGACATCAGGGCGCACACACACACATATACGCACACACACACACACACACACACGCAGATGTAGGGTATACATATCCTTATGGGGACCGCTCATTCATTTCAATGGGAAAAATGCTAACGCTAACTATGACA
>JAOYFF010000036.1:14239284-14252087 GCA_025773925.1 Cryptomyrus ogoouensis
TCCCCATAAGGGAAAAAAACGGATATTTATCACGTTATGGGGACATTGTGTCCCCATAAGGATAGGTAAACCCGCTCGCACACATACGCACACATACACACACACACACACACACACGCACACACACACACACACACACAGCAGTATCTCCCAACAAACATCCTCCATCAACCAGCACCACCCACCTGCACCCCGTGCCAGGTCAGCATCCGACATTCACTCTAATCCAGTCTTTCCCAATTCAGTCCTCGGGGCCCAAACAGTCAAACAGTCCACATTATTACTCCATGTTGGTCCCTGAGGACCAGATTGGGAAACACTGCTCTAAACAAAATGAGCTGCCCCCCCCTGAGACCTTTACTTGCCTACAGACGGCCAGCCTCTGCCCACAGAAACACCCACACAATCTGTGCTGGCAGAAGCTAAAAACAATTCCACACCGAAAGATCCTCATAAAGCTGGGGAAGTCAAACATTATGTAACTATTCTCCCTTCGATATGTTAATAGTGACTCCTTCATACATTCTGTGGTTTTTTATAATAGATTCCTCGTAGGCATTTGGCCATTTGTTCTACCCCTGCGACCCAGACCTGGATGAGTAGTGTAGAATGGATGGATGGATGGATGGATGGATGGATGGATATTGTTGTAAAAGCGCTTTTCGGGTTTATGGTGTAAATATCTCCGGAAGCGCTCAGCAGTTTGGTAGATGCCCCATATTAGATGAAAATGCTGATGCAGCTTTTGAGACTATCCCTCCGATGGACGGGTACCTGAGGTTGATGTGAAACATGCCAGGCTGCTGAGCCCAACATCTCACATTTCTCTTGGGTCACTCAAGCTCTGGTCCAGTGTCATCTCAAAATCACATTCTTTTTTTTGGAAATTTCTGGAAAGTATTTTTATAATAGATGTCCCTGTCATAACCAAAAAAAAAATTAAAAAATCATAACCTGATACAAGGCAGGGCACCGTTAAAAAAATAATAAACAAATGGTGACAGTGACATATGAATTTATGCCTTGTGGGATGTCACGCTCAGTGTGACAATGACTTATGCCACCTGTCATGATGTATCAGCTATGGCTGCCGTAACTCTGCCTCACACCCATAAAACGCTACTGCTTAGCCACATTCAGCTGGCAGCCATATTTGTTTTCATCTCAGTTTGGAGAGTCCAGACATAAGATTTGCAGCTTATTTTCCCATTAAATCAGAGAACCATAGATAATTTGACATTTGAAGGGTAAGCGTAATGGTGAGGGAGCCACAGGGATTCAGCGATGGGATTGATGAGAAAGCTCAAGAAGCGAAATATGAACAATTTTAAAAGAACCATAGAAAGTCAAACGTGAATTAGCATTTTTAAATGATGCACTGTAGGCAAAACTGCCAGGGCATCTGATTATACTGGAGATAATTAGTTACATTTCCAGCTGTAATTTATGCCATAGAAGAGAGGAGTCAAGAAAGGACTTTTTAGAAAACTGTTTCTAGAAAAGTCCTGTTATGGATGTGAATTCACTCCTATTTCAATCCTATTTGCTGTGCCCAATGTCTCCTGGGACAGGTTCTAAGCTCTCCATGACAAGATGAGCAGTTGGAAGAATGTTGAATGTATGGATTGTCAGTCATGGAGGGTGTAGATTTGGGTATGGATGATAGGGACATATCCTACGAGTATCCTGGGAGTAGCATGTGTCTTTAGGGGGGTGGGGGATTCAGGGATGATTTATTCCCTACAAATGTTGAAACCAGATCTATGCCCTTGTGGGTGGTCAATTATTTCTAAGCTGTTGCAAAAGATTTATCACAATATCAAAAATACTACATATAATTTTGTGATATGCAGCTTTTTTTTAATGTCTTAGTGTTTACGGATGTGTATGTTTATAGATGCCCTTTTCAGTTATGTTTTTGTTATTTTTCAACTAGTAAATATATTTGAGAAATTATATGTATGAAAAAAGATATTAATTTTGAACTTTAGATGGTTAAGCTCAACTCTAAACATCACTTTAAACATGATTTAATGCACAGAGACATCACCTTTGTTAGCACTAATTTCCTCAAACACCCCCTACAGTTAAGCTATAACGGAACTCTGACGGAGTACAGAAGTGAAGGCATAACAGACAATACAAAAATCACAGAGAGAACCTCTTCAACATTTTGTATCTGTCTCTCCCCTTAGGCATGAATAAGGTGAGAAGGGTTTTCTGGTCCTTAGTGACATCAGATAGAGCTGAAAGCCTTTGTAATTGGACAAAACGTAGTTCCTGGGGCCAGAGTGTCTGGGCCTCTCCAGTGGAATAAATGAATATATGAAGACAGGAGATTGCTCAGTTCTCTCCCTCTCTGATAGGGTGATCATCTCAGTCTCTGCTTCTCTGATAGGTTGATCAACTCAGTCCCTGCCTCCTTGGTAGGTCGATTAGCTCAGGCCCTGTCTCTCTGATAGGTCGATCAACTCAGTCCCTGTCTCCTTGGTAGGTCGATTAGCTCAGGCCCTGTCTCTCTGATAGGTCGATCAACTCAGTCCCTGCCTCCTCGGTAGGTCGATTAGCTCAGGCTCTGTCTCTCTGAGAAGTTCACCACCACTGCAAGCTTCGCTCTCCTGTGCCCTCAAGTGAAGGACACATCTGACCGGCTGAGCAATGGGTCCCACACCACTGTGCACCTTGACATTCCGTAACGTGACGGAACAGATGCAGGAACAGACGCAAGGCCTACCATTCCGAGCCAGCAGGAGGGGGGGGGGGAGAGGCATGGGGGGGGAAAACAGAAAGAAGTGAGGGAAGGGCAGATAGGACATGGGGGAGAGATCAAGAGAGGTGGCTACAGAACAAGGAACAAATAAATGTGGACTTTATAAGATGTCATAGCTCTCTTATACGTTACATGTTCAGCCTTTGGCATTCCACAACCGACTGGCTTGGATCAGCATATACGATAAAATACTAGTATCCTTGCACTGGGCACAGCTGTGCACAACCTGGCCTGCTCAACACTGTACAACTGCAACAATGCAGCGGGATGGGTTTGTGATGTTCAAGGGATGGATTAGCATACAGTACATGTTCACTGAGCTGTTTCACTTCACCATCGTGAAAAACACGCAAATTAATCATTTTGAGACATTGGGGCTATGGGTAGTTAGCCACAGCGGTAGTCTGATGATAAATGTAAAGTTTAGCATTTGGCAAAAATGAATTATGTCAAATAATACTCCTTAACTTCCATGGGCCTGGGAATAAAAGTAATATTATTTTTTTAAAGGTCTGGTATCATCATAAACAAGAAATGATTCATTCTACATCCTGCAGTAGAATCTAATACCTTCTTCAGCTATCTCACTATTGCGCAGGCAGCATAATCCTACCTCATTATGTTAACATATGCAGCTTGGTTGTACATTTTAAATGAAAGCTAGAAACAAAAGAGTTTTCTGCTACATGGCTGCGGTGGAAAGCGAGGACAAGAAGGTTTCACCGGCTCCCGCTTATATAAATTGGGGGCGATGAAGGCAGACCCCGAATTTCTGAACCACTCTCTGCTGTTTTTGCTCGCCTTGTAAATGTAAAATATTAAAATCACCTTCTGCATCTCCGGCAGCACTTATTCACAATGGGACACTGTAAAGTAATGCAAACAGCCGTCAGACCTTACGAATAATCGGAATCGTATGTCCGCTGTAGTTGGGGATTGACGGACAGCGCAAATATTGGTTTTTATATCGGTGTGTCGGGGCGAACTGTTCCTCTCAGAACGAAATGCGTGTCATTTAGCTTTAGGGGAAATTGCCACATATCTCAGGAATCGGCTAAAGCGGTGCGTGAATGGGGCACACTAAAGTGGGCATTGTCCCGAAATGAGCGGCTGTTTCAGGGGAGATTGGAAATACGGAACCGTGCGACGGTGCGAGTCCATGCGCCCCCGTCACCTGGGTGCTGTTATGGGTCACGGACAGGTCGGCGGTACAACATATACTCACACAATTACTCCGGCCAATGTCACCTGGCTGACAAGTGATGTATTAGAAAAAGAAAAAAAAAACATGTACAAAATTTAAAAAGCAGTATCAACGGACATTATGTCATTTTGGTTTTATAATTTAGAAATTTCATGTATGGATCTAACACGTCAGTAAGACATAAAAGCACAGTAGGCAAAAAAAAAATTAAATCCTCAGGAAATTTCTGCGTGAGCAAAAGGCTTTTTTATTCCCATTAAAAGCAGTCTGAAAAAAGCAGACTAATGAGTCATTTATGAAAAGACACTTTACGTAAAAGGTTAATACGTTATTAGCATACAATTATGCAGAACACCTTCTTAGTGAAACTTGCATTGAAGAGTTCCCCTTCCCCTCATCACATTTCCTTGTTGCAGCTTCTATACCTGGAGTGTGACAAGAAAGGTGACGTTCACCAACTCAACACTAACTTTTCCTGAATTCTACATGGGGGAGGGGATTTCATTTTCTGAATTATCCTTTAGAAAAAGAAATGCTGAATTATAGCCAGACTTCGACAGATTATTTGATCAGTGCTACATTTTAAATTTAGGGGGAGAAAAAAAAAACATATATATATATATGTGTGTGTGTGTGTGTGTGTGTGTGTGTATATATGTGGTCTTTTGCTGGAATAGAAGAACACCTCAGGCTTCTGACTAACCCTGTGGTCATACTGCAACGTTTACAGCTGCTGAGTTGAGCTTTAAATTGTGCAGTTTTACAGTAACACTGCAGAGCATTTCCCGGAGTTTCCTATATAAAATGCGTAACCTACATCGTTATATTGCCAGGTTTTAGAGTGGCTGGGAACTGCTAGATACAGACATATCCGGAATGACCTTGCTAATTAACGTGAGACAGACCACCTGACTTCCCAAATGCAAACTGTATATTCTGATAATATTACTCTTAGACAAATACTCTCTAAACATCCAATAATCCATGTTACCCTTTCTTGTCCGTAAGTGTCCAGCATGTCTGCCTCTGTCTGTATTTCTATCCATGGTATTACTTTTTACTGTTACATTATAGAACTTTAAATTCTCTTCTATGCAAATATCTTTCAATCAGATCTTCTGAAGGTTACTAAGGTGAAGGCATCGTCAGGTCATGGTATGTTTGTATGTACTCATGATACGTGTACTGAAAGATACTGCATGTAAGAGGGGATAGTTTTCAGGTCAAGGAATACTTTTTAATTGCTTAATGTGAGTCACTGTTCTGTTAATATTTCAGAATCCCACTGACAAATAATTGGGAAGTCTGACAGTTTGCACAAAATGTGTCTTATTACATAGAGTGTAACTGAAGCACCAACAAAACACTCATTCTTCACAAAGCACTGCTCAAGAATTCCCTACTACAAACAAAGTGGAATTACTTCTTTTTATTGCAGCTGAGTAAATGTTACCCATAATTAGGCAAAACAGTTGTGACTCGCAGGAAAGTAACACACTCATCCAAATCAAACGTCTTCGCTCTCGTTCAGGCCTGATTACACAATGATGCAGTGCTGAATGATTGTGTTCCTAAGGCAAAAGAGTGAATACAGTGGAGAGAGTCTCTGTAGCCATTATATTCACTACATGATGCATTTGTTTTTTTCCTGGCTAAAGTTTCAAGGCTTGTAAAAATGAATAAGTAGTTGATTGTTTCCCATGAACTGTTTTGAAGCTCCCCCACAAAACCACGTAAGGGGGGCGCAAGCCTACTAACACAACATTATTCATTATTTATACCAATTTTTATCAATAATATGTATACCTTTTACCTCTACCTTTGCTGGCCTCACCTACTACACTTCAGCCCAGCAGTGGTGGCAGAGGGCAGGATGCAGCCCCACCACGGACGGCAATAATGTACAACACGGTTAACCCTGACTCTAGCTCTTTTACCATCGCAAAAGGCCAATTCCCCAGACTTCGAAAGCACTGGATTCAGAGGTTGAGTGGTAGCAGGAGTTTGGCCGTTTGCTAAAAGAACAACAAAAACCATGAGATGTTTTTTTAATCTCTTTTGTTGGTTTTTACACAAGCAAGGTGTAATTGAGCTGAAACAAAATCATCCCTATGTCAATGAAAAATCCCCCACCAATACACACACACACACACAGGTTTGTAATTATATATTTATGGGGACTCTCCATTCATTTATATGGGAAAAACTCAAATCGCAACATGATGACCTTAACCCCTACCCAGCCCTAACCTTACCCATAAGTAACCAAACATTTTTACTATTTTGATTGGATTCACTGATTTTTGTGGGGACCTGAAAAATGGTCCCCACAATGTCAAAAGAACAGGATTTTATTACATTGTGGGGGACATATCCAACAGTTTTTCATGAATCGCAAGATGACATCAAGTGACCTTCAAAAGGAACAGGAAACATTAAGTGCAGGTGTGAAGTGCACTGCTAGGACAGTTCATATCAGGCTCCGAGAAGCAGGACTGAAGACCCATAAGCAAGGAAGAAGTCCTTAATGAAAGAAACGGAAGAAACTGCAGTTTGCAGAAAAATTATATTACATACAGATGCACGCCCATAAATTGAGAAATGAGTCAAACAAGATGTTGTCATGGTTTCTTAATTTTTCCAGGGCTGTGTGTATGTGTGTGTGCAGGTGTAGTGGAGTATAGTGTAGTGTAGTATAGTGTAGTATAGTGTAGTGTAGTATAGTGTAGTGTAGTGTAGAGAATGAGAAGCTAGAAGCTTTGAGGTATTAATAATATTT
Source organism: Cryptomyrus ogoouensis (assembly GCA_025773925.1). NCBI lineage: Eukaryota > Metazoa > Chordata > Actinopteri > Osteoglossiformes > Mormyridae > Cryptomyrus > Cryptomyrus ogoouensis. The sequence continues at coordinate 14,246,038 of JAOYFF010000036.1, forward strand.
ACTCAGGAATAAAAAGAAGGCACCATCTTCTGGCCAGGAGGCAAGAGTAAGGAAGGCAGAGCGGGGAAGTGAAAGGGGCAGAGTGCTTATCACAGCCAAACTCATCAGGGTGCGCGTGATCTTTGTGCTATTGAGACCGTCTCTCAACATCGGTCATGGAGGCAGAAACTTTGGATCTCCAGGGATCACGTGGCTGCCTGGAAGAAGGAGATAGGGGAGCCAGACGAGGTTGTCCTGTGCATGTTTGGGTGAGTGTGTGTGTACAGAAGACTGGTAATGTGAAGACTCACTCATTGCTCTGCCAATACCACTTAAAACCTCATTGTTCTCCTGGGGGACGGGAATTAAAATTTTATTTTGTACGTGTGCATGAACATGGCATGGACATTTGTTGAATGTCCTGTTGGCTGTTTTTGTAATACCCAGAACACCGCAGGAAAATGGGGGAGGGACCTGAGTGACTGACACACATACAGGCACCGCGGATAGCACCTCCCCCCTTACGAAGCTGAAAGCCTGCTCCACCAAAGGCCCCCCAGGAAAGATGGCTTACCTCACAGCGATGACGCCCCTATTAGTGTGACAACTCTGAATAGCCGTCGCATTTAAAAGACTCGTCTCACAGCAGTATGCACATGCCATGCTGAAAAACCGCACTACGGAGCATGAGGAAGTCACAGTTCCGGTCGTCTTACCGTAGAACACAGGAATAAAGTCCGACATCCTGTAACTCCGTGGGTCGAAACCATATGGCGTCCTCCTCCTTACTCATGCGCAGGCCATCGAACGAGATGGGTTCCTCAAAGTCCCCGTGGCCTGTGCTTTTATACCACATCAGACTGAGTCCCGCGCTCTGGGCGTGTGTGTAGTTTGCACGGATGTATCCGTAAAACAGGGCACACTTAATCCGCACCGGCTCCCCAAGGAGCACTTTGTACTTCAGGTAGTCGACCGACCAGTCCGTGCAGCCGTCCACTGAAATGACAGACAGAGAGAACAAAGGGAATCAGAACACTTAAACACTTAAAACACTTTGCAGCACAGCCATAAAAGCTGCTTCATGTGGCCCGAATCTGTGCTGTATAAGCATTTGGGCTGCATTGGCACTAATACGAGGGGTAGAAAAGAAAACATGCATTACCCTCAAAGTTCTTGTTGAAGCCTTGTTACCATAGAAACACCATTATGAACTTACACTTAAAGGATGTTGTTAATGAGGTTTCACACATTTTATGCCAGATGTAATATCGGAAAATTATGCAACACTTTCTTTTTAGTTTCTTCTTCATCTCATGAAGACCTTTTGTGGAGAAAACTTAACTTCCTGAATCATGACTCACTACGGAATCGATATTTAAACAGTTGAGATACATGAATTGAGAGAGAGAAAGAGAGAGAGACTAAACAGACCAACATCTCTTTAGTTATTCCCTTTTAATACCAGTCTTTTATTTAGAAATAAGAAAAAAAAATATTTCATAAGACCCGGAATTATATGTGAGTACAAGTTGTGCAGAAACTTCACTGCTGAGAGTTCAGTTTCTGTTTTTGAGAATCCTACCTTACACATACCTTATTCATCTTCTGTGAAATTATGTTTTAGTACTTAGTATTTGTTAACTAAGATTAGAAAGTTTTGTTTAATTGCTGTATTTGAAGTGCCATTTCACATTGTGAGTATATCAATAGGCCATACCACTTTTGCGTTCAAGGTGTCCTTTTAAAAAAAAATGCACGGAGACAATATTGGGGTCAGACACATTAATCTGCTTAATTGTGGTGCTTCACAACTTTTAGCTCAAGGCTGGCATTCATTGTTCAGCTCTCAATGAACCGGAGAAACAACTGAAAATACATCTAATGCATAAGCAGAACATAATCATACCTTATAGTTGAATTCTCCATGACAAAAATCAATGTTCAGTCGATGTTTTATTACAGTAATGTTCATTGTCCAAAACAGAACCACCCAAAGCAGAACACGATCATAATTAATATTCATTATAATGTTGAAATATACCTTGAAAAAAATACTGGAGTTTCCTGCATTCCTGTATTATGGCAGAAGTGTATTGATTTCACGCTGAGAGCGAAAAGGCGAAGCACGAGTCCAGCTGAGCCGTTGCTCTAGCTGTGACCCAGCGAGCACGTGCTTCTGTCCAGGAGAGACGCCTCTGGGTTCTGGAGGACACTGTTACTAGGTCACGGCACGGTTCACCAAGAGATCTGCGTGAAAAAGGGGCCTAGAGCAGGGCGAGCTGCAATCCTGGGAGATGTGTCTCTGCTCCATTAAGTAGCCCGGCCAGGGAGCGGGGGGACATACATCCACACACGCGCCAAGCCCAACACAAACACCCCCGCGGCCCTACAATCTCCTCTCAACGTCGCCGCATCTTCGCAACACAAAAAGGCTACGATAAACACTTCATTTTATGGGACCATTTGCCATACCGTATCATTCCAGCGATGCACGCTCTGCTTAAAAAATATCTGAAAAACAACCAGGCATCTCACTTTAAATGTTATTACATTTGCTCATTCACACTCATACGATCATTCAGTAATAGAGTCGAAGGAGCATTTATCGTGCATTATTGCTGGCTTTCTGTACGGACCACCCCCCCCCCCCCACAAAGGATGAGGTTCAGCTAGCACAATGCAGATTCTCTCCATCCTTTCACACATCCATCAAGGGAGCTGTCACCGGGAGGCCAGATTCCCATTACCTCATAAATACAGAAAACGCCTGAATTATTCAACAGCATAATAATATTCTATTTGTATTAACATCCCTGGCTGTGTGGACTACGGAAATGTCCTGCGTAACACAGGGCATGTTAGAAAGCAGAGGAGAAAGCCCCCCAGGCCCACGCTGGTATCCCAAAGGCACCAACCCCCCCTTCTCTTTCCAGGAAAAGAGACCCAACCGTAACGTAGCGGCCTGAACTCTGTTCGTCTCAGCTGCTGCCGGAAGGTTCTACAGCAGGATTTGAGGACATAGGGGAGAAAACTTGCAAGGGGGGGCAGGAAGATAGGGGGTGTCTGGGAGCACTGGAAGCGAGTCCCCCTCCCGGCAAGTCACAGAAGCTGGAAGGGAAATTCCAATACAGAGACGGGGGCTCCAGGCAATCTCACGTTTTTTTAGCGGTGGATTTTGTGGGATTGGCTGCAGGAAATAATGAGAGGGGTGAGGATGCAGAGGGAATCGCCATGCGCCGTCGATCCCAGAACAATAATGCGGGAATGAGATCGGCCGTACGGCCGGCATCCGCAGCTCGCTACCAGATCCCGGGCAGCTGGGCTGTAGCGCACACGTGCTGGGGCTGGGATAAATGAAGATTAAGTGGTGCGGGATAAAGATGGAGGCAGGATTAGGAGGCTGGGGAGCTGATGGGCTTCTCAAGTTATTAGGGTTTTTTTGTGGGGGGGGGGGGGGGGGGTATTTTTTATTTCATTTTGGGATACGCTATATAAAGCGATACATGCGGCAACCTCTTTTTGATCTTTATATGCTTAATGCGTATTTTATTCGCGGTATAAAGGTTGAAATGCACAGTAATGTCGTAACGGTGCAAATGCACTCACAGTAAGTGCCCATTTCTGCTGTTATGAATATACATACACTCCTGGTATGTCAAGTATCACATTTCTGATGGATCTGTCAAAAGATCAATTAAATTAGCAATAGGCAGCTGCCTAAACAGCCATTTCCAGCCACACCCCCTACTTCCTTCTTGCCATGTATACAGAATGTGGACAGTTTTCACTCTGTCTGATATACCGCCAAACCTGCTTTCATTGTCATGTGATATACTTCCATGTCCCACTATACCTAGTGTGTGGCCTGTCATTGGACACTGCTGACATGCATCCATCTTCTCACTGTGATTCACAGCATCACTTTCACTGCAACAGCACTAGGGCACTGGACTTCCAGTTTCTCTAAGGTAAGATAAGATGCAAGATCTTCCCAACTCATAATGACTAGTAGGTTTAGCTAAATAGTGTGGTATCTTGGTTGTTGGACTGTAGCTGATTTTGCTTATATACAAAACATAAATATAAATAGTTATAATGAGGTGTATAATTATATCGGTGTTAGAGGGTCACACTGCTTATTTATTCTCAGGTGGGATGAATGGCGAGACGAACGCTGAGAAAGGATAGGAGGAGGCATAGGGCAGAGTGTGTTCAGGAACAAACACAGATACGATGGCTTCAGTGTCAGCACAGGGAACATACACAGGGAACCTCAAGCAGCATCAAACTCTGAAAACGGCTACAGCAGGCTGAGGGCTTGGGAATCAGCATGTTAGTGAGTGGCAATAACACACAGATGAATTAAATGAATGCGCCCCCCCATGAATTAATTACTTTACAGGCTCTAGGAGAACAAACTGAATGCTGTTACAGAAACTTCTTACAATTACATTGACATTTCTAAATACTAGAAGGTAGTTCCTTTTCCTCCCTCATTTCCATGGTTACGAAAGGTTAACCATGCTAATCAAGCATCGATTAATTAAGCCCCATTTTGTGTACAGTAATATCGTGACAGCTGTGTGGCAGTCTGTAACTAAACTTATCACTCGTGGGGATCTCTCAGTGTAATTATAACCCGCAATTATCTGCACAGGCAATTTCATGGGAGGTATTGTTCCTATACTGTTGGCCCCTCTGATACCCAGATTTGGTTGGGAGCCAGAAATAATTTTTGTGGTTTAACTGTAAAAATCGAAATAAAATATTCTAATGTACTAAACAGTTTTATGATCTAAGAATACACACACATATACAGGTTGCACATACATGGACAGAGCTCTGAAAAAAAAATTATATCAGCATCCTAAAACATCACAGCTTCATAGCAACCAAAATGCAATTAGCTTATCAGTGGATGGAGCCAACACTGTTACTATAGTTACTGGTTATGCTAAATATCACAGGACTTCCCAGTCAGCATACTGAAAATCCATTTTGCTGCAAATCCCGATTTATTATTTTTTTTTTTTTTTGGAGAGAGAGAGAAATGCTTATTTCAAGAGGAAGTACTTTATCCAGTACACATTATTCAATTTCAAAACCTCATTTAATCCAGCAAAGAAATTGATCAAAGTAAAGGTTCTGAAAAATCCTTTTGTGCTGCAGTCAAAGCTCAATTATTTCTGAAACTGATTTTATTTATTGAACACATTGGCACTTGTTTTTTCTCCTCCTTAACTTCTCTGCGCAGCGCAACATTTTACTATAAATACATCTGTTTGGTCATAGTCCCCAGTACAAATGCTTGATTTTTGCCATCAAAAAAAAAAAACAAGCTTTCATGTCACCGATGTCATGTACATATTGGTTGTGCGGTCCCAAGGTGACGCAAGATGACAAGATTAAGAGAAAAGCAGAGTGAGAGGGAAAGAGAGAGTGATTGAGAGAGGGAGAGACCAGGAGAGACATTGAGAGATGGAAGGAGACAGAGAGGGGAGGGGACTCCAATGAGCCACATTAGGAAGGGCTCTTTTCCCCCAGTCACACCGGCAAGAGACACACACACACACACACACACACACAACCATGCGGCTTCATTCGTGTCAATCAGAGGGTAAATCTCTCTTACTCTTCTACAGCTAGATAACTCCACATGCACCATGACTCCTATCTGCCATCATAACAAAGGTTTTTCTTAGGTGAATCTCAGAACACAACATGAAAATAACTGTCTTCGTCTGACAAACTATGGATCAAATACCATCCATAAATCCAAGATGGCAGCTAGGGCTGCTGCCAGATCGTGCTGCACCTGTCATGCTGTGTGTAACATGTATGACTGAGCATACATCTCAAATTCCCTGTACGTGCAAATGTACCTGTCCATTAAAATGCTGTCTGTTTATTCATATAACCCACATCACCATTAACCAGGAAAGCATTACATTAGTGCACAGCATTAAAACAGACTGAAATTAACCTGAGATGGCAATATCTCAACACAGGGATTCCAATGGGTGATGCCACCAGCAACATCCTCTCTCTCTCTGCTATGGGTGGCATCGCCC
>JAOYFF010000036.1:14259006-14269946 GCA_025773925.1 Cryptomyrus ogoouensis
CACAATCCCTCACACCCACACACACCCGCACAATCCCTCACACCCACACACACCCGCACACACACACACACACACCCACAAACACACACACACCCGCACAAACCCCCACACCCACCCGCACACTCCCACACACACCCACACACACCCGCACAATCCCACACACACCCGCACAATCCCTCACACCCACCCGCACAATCCCACACACACCCACACACACCCGCACAATCCCACACACACCTGCACAATCCCTCACACCCACACCCACACACCCGCACAATCCCTCACACCCACACACACCCGCACAATCCCACACACACCCACACACACCCGCACAATCCCACACACACCCACACACACCCGCACAATCCCGCAATCACTTTGGAGAACTTGGCTCTTCTGTTAAAAATCGTGATTCTTCAAGGTGACAATTATTTTATCGCTGTGAGAGATAAAAAAAATCTATTTCTAAATATCAGTTTAAACATTGGTTAATGAAATTATGATTTTCACATTTGATACTGCTAATATATTTGCCCAGTTGCACACAGCCTGATTTGCAGTTCGGCAAAATGCCATCATGAATGAACAAGCGTGTGCAGACTTTTCCTGCGCCATCTCAATTCAAAGCCACAACTAACTGCAAGTGTGTGAAATGTAAACTTTCATTGAATATCTCTATACCTCTTCCCTGAACATTAAGAATGGTTTCTAAACAATCGGAACTATTTACACCTTTTTTAAACTCCTTCCTCAGGTTTCACCTCACCCTGTGTCTTGCTCTCTCATTGGCCATAGCTCATCACCTCACCCTGTGCCTTGCTCTCTCATTGGCCATAGCTCATCACCTCACCCGGTGCCTTGCTCTCTCATTGGCCGTAGCTCGTTGCCACACTCATCGACAGTTGTAGCACTTTTCACACTACAGGATTTGGAGTTAACGACAGCTGTTATTTAGCCAGATATCTGATGGGCATCTGCAATGTATAAGCAACTCTGTCCAATTGTGTCTTTGGACTAATAGTGATTGAGCACCAATTTGCTAGCGCAGATTGCATCCTGATTTGCCTCTGATCTGGGGCTTTGGTTGTCGATCGCCAAAAGCTCTCGGCAAGTGGAAAATCGGGGCTAAAATCGCGTAGTGTGAACGTAGTAATTCTTTTTCAGCTCGGTCGGAGTTTCCTGGCAAAAGCACACACTCAGATGAGATCATCTAGAATGAGTTAACATGAGTTAATGAGTTATCAGACATTCTTAATATTATCAACCACTTTCTCCCTCTGGTGTTGACGTAATTTATTGGGAAGCCAGAATGTTCCCAAACCACTGATTTATGTGATGTGGGGGGGTCTTCGAGCTCTCTAGCACTAGCTACAATGAGAGATGCACCAATCTGATATTCAGATCAGTATTGGCACTGATCAAGACCTATTTGATGGATCGGGTATCGGCCATATGTGCCCGAAACCACATTTAATACTTTTTTTATTTAGTTTTCTGCAGTCTGAAAAAAGATAGATTATATTTCTTGTTAAAGCAATTTGTACAATCAATCCCAAGACAGCTCTTTCCCATTTTATATAAATTTTTTGCAGCATGCTGCCACTCAATTTTTGCCACTCAGTAGGTGTGAGTGCAGTGATTTCCACTTACTGTGATGTCATGAGCATTTGCTTTGCAGCAGGGGGACCATAAGAACATCAGATAAGAAGGTGATGATCTGAAAGTATTTTACACTTTTAACAGCAACTAGTAGCACTGCTACAGCCAACTAAAAGCCACAATTAGCCACAACAGCCACAATATTTTCCTTGTAGAACATGTACTCGTGAATTTAGGTTTCACCCATATCAAGACATGTATTAATTAATTTCATTGCATGTTTCAAACTGAAAATGCTGCCGCTGAAAGGCATACAATGAATATGTATCATTACAGTCCTTGTCTTTGTAGACCTGAAACGCTCTTCAGCAACATCAGCCTAAAAATTGAGATACATATCGAATCAGCAAACATTTATAGATATAATATCTATCGGGGCGGTCACTGCCGATTCCCACTCTGGCAGCAACAGTACTACCCAATGCTGCCTGTATGGAATATATGTTTTAATTAAAAAAAAGTGTATTAACATGATGTCAATCTATTCTGGCTTTTAATGTTGGTCTGTGTTTTTTATAAATCCACTATAGAAAAAAGGAAGAAAATTAAAATTGCCGTCCTGGCAATAGCCATCAGCATTAAAGCAGACATTCTTCACATTCTGCTACTTACTACACAGGTAAAATTGAGAGCAGGAATACAACACTGGTCGGCCTATAGATTCCAGAGTTGCTGGAGTAAAATTGACAGATTTCATGTAAGAGGGATGGGTATGTCCTTAGTGGCGGGAACAATGTCCTTGTCAATGGACATGAAGTAGAATTAGGAATTCCTGCAGTCCAAGGCTTTTACTACAACATAATTTGAATTCGATTCATCTCCACACAATACAAGGCAATAAATCTATGCATAGCCTGATTGGCTTCAGTAGGAGACATGGAGGAAAGAAAGTCTGCTTTCAGAAGGTGAAATGTTCGCCATGTCGTTATCAGCCGTTTGTAGGACAAACATTGGATCAGTCTGCTGGACAAGGAAGACAATGATTTCATCTGGACACCTAATGATCCTCAATATGAAAATATCACAGGAAAAATGTATGATATTATATGGAAAAGGAAAAAAAAAACATGTTCTGCACAAATTAACATTTTAAAGTTTTTTTTGTGGAGCTGAAATAAGCTACTTCAGTTACATGGCGACTGACAATAGAAAAAAGGAAAAAAAATTACATTACAAAGGAATGGGAAAGGCACAGTTTCAGACTTAATGATTCAATATTTTGTAATAAATGAGATATTCTTGGGAGCTCAGAGAGGAAATGGATCCATCTATTTCGGAAGGTTTTTGGAAATACAGAATGTCCTCATTTAACGACTGCAAGTGAGACAATTATTCCAATGAGATTGCATGCTCTACTGAGAGAGTTTGAGCTAATGTTTAAGCAGTGACATGGCTACTTGTTATTTTGTAAATAATGTCAACAAATAGCAAAGAGTGGTATTGTCATGCCCTGCTCGTCCGATCCTCCTGTTTTCCACGCCCCCTCAGTAACCTTGTGTGGAATCCCCACGTTTACCAGCTGTTTCTTGTTATTTTCGATTAAGTCCGGTGTATTTAAGTCCACGTCAGAGTATGTTTCCCTAGGTCTGTCATTGAAATATGATTGTGAAGTCTGGTGAAGTATTGCGTGTTCTCTGCTTGTTCCATGTCCCTGCTCCAATTCCCCATTAAATCCTGTGTTCCCCCAATCCTTCGTGTTCTTCTCCTGCTTTTCCGGTCCATGAGCCCTGCTACATCACGACAGGTATTTCCTCAAACTTCAGAGTTGGGAGTTTGCATCCTGCCTTTGCTTTGTATTAGTGTGGGTGAAGTTTGCATGTTCTCTCCATTTTGTATGTCCCACAGTCATGGAGAAATTTGAATTGGTATCTCAAATTTCTCTATATTGTGTGACCTGTAATCCACCGGTATTCCATTGGCTTCATGCTGCCTAGATGGTTGGATCGATATAGGCAAAAAAACAAAAAAAGTAGGCAATGCATTCATATTACTGCCAAAGAAATCGGTGCAACTTTGTAAACTGTAATGCTGCACTTAATTATAACTCGTATTCAAGTGCATTTTTTGTATAGATCTATGTACTGTATATACATAGAACATGGGGAAAACATTGTGCATTATAAAATCTTTAATTAGATTAAGCAGAAATTAATGACTGTGTTAGCCGTTCTCAATTTCCCTGGTTTGACTCCTGCAGACACTAAATAAGAACAATCCTTCTGTGGTGGTCCATTAATGCATAGCTGATAGGGAGAAGAGACCGTCCACAGCCAGCGTTTGACCACTCTCTCAGCTGCTGTCCATCTGGCCTGTGCTGCTTGGATATTGTCTCCTACCCAACTGTCCAGTCAATGCGCAGCACAAATAGTAAAAGTTAGCTTTGTATAATGCTAATTAGGATCTAAAACGATTATTGATAAATATTGACACTCATACTATAATAAGTAACCAGGGTTTTTTTTTAAAGGATATTCTTTCAAGAATGCCTGATACTCACACAGAAACTAAGGTTACAGACAATGTCCTTGACCAAATTTGGGACTTTTAAAATGGATCCTTTTAATAACTTCAAATTGAATTCAAATTAGCTGCACACTAGTTATAGAAAGATCATTTCCCTACTGTGTGTGAAATAATGTCAGACATGAGCTTCTGATTTAGCTTTTTTTCTAGTTCTGCAACAAAAGAACATTCTTGAAAAAAAAAACTTGCTACGGTTTACCCACGGAGAGTTTTTTGTAGCTGTTGTTTGTTTTCTCCCAATATATCACAATAAGCCTGAATTATGAGACGTTGGGGAATCTCACTTCCACAGCTCTTTATAAGAGCATCAGGGCATTGTGGTAAAAGCACCAAGCCCTTCAGAGAATGCTTCTTCATAATAACTAGTTCAGAGTGCTAATTATTACTTTGAATAACCGTGATAACAGAGGTGGTTCAATGTGCAATTCTGTGTGTTACAGAGTCCGACACAGGTCATAACTACAGTACGTTTATATAGATACGCGAAGCGACACAGCACGAGTGTTCAACTGTAAAAAACCAAGACCTTCCATTTTCAGCATTTAATGCAGCTTTGTTTTTGCACAAAGGCATGCGGTGTTTCTGTGGTGTTTGATGGTTTTTTTTTAAAATAAAAAACTGTCACATTACAGTCACATTACAGTCCCTGAAACGTTATCTTTCTGTTCCTATGCATGTTTATATACTCTGCAGAATCAATGTCCTGCGATTTGACAAGTCATTATCACTCCCATTCTTCAAATGCTTAGACTTACTAATGCAGCACAGCAGATTTTTGAAGAAAAAAACTTCAATTTTTACAGCTGCACCGACACTGTTTAATCGTGGGTTCTAATGAGCTGTTGTACTTTATCTATTCAGTTTCAGAAACCATGGAAAACCAGAATCACAAAAAAAGGTCGTGTGAGCAGCTGGTGCTCATTCAGGTGAATAAGGTGCAAAGGTGACAGTGACACTAGCGGTGATCCTGGTAAAGGGCACCATGAGAAAGTCCTGGTCAGTAATGGGTATAAACTAGGTCGCACATCAGGGACCAGGTTCCCCTTTTCAGGGTTACAGGGACGAGGCAGGAGTGCGGTCAACACAAGACACAAGGGGAAACAATAAAAATAACCAAAAATAAAGAAGCCTAGCCATATGCTGCCTGGGATTGGCTGCAGGCCCAACAATGACCTTGACCAGGATAAATGGTTAGAAGATGGATGGATGGATTTGTCCATCGGCGAAATATTCATGTTATGAGGAGACAGACCTGGAACCATAGTCTGAGTAGGATTTGTGGGGGCATGTTTAGAGTCTGTAGAGGAGGAAAAGGTAAATGGAATCACAACATTCCCACCATTCATACCTTGCCCTCCAACCCTGAAAAGGTGAACTGAATCACAACCCCCCCCCCACGACCACTGAACCTGAGGGCATATATGGAATCACAGCATATGACCCTCCCTCCCCCAGAGGTATACTGGATCACAACATCCCAGCTGTACAATGAACATCTTGACTGATGGTTTATGAAACTTCGCATTTTTGCTTATATCATGAAGTTGTTCTTTCATAAAAAAAGGTTTTTGATGCTCTTGTCAGTTTACTTCACTAGGGAAAACAGTGTTATCAAAATAAAAGTCCCATCAAAAATGAGCGCCCCTTAGGCAAAGAAACCTCACAGAATTCAACAGAAATTCATACATTTGGCAATCAGAGGCTTATTTACAAACCCTCCAGATACCCCCTCTCCTCTTCACTAGCATGTTATTAGGTATCGACGTTAGTCTACCCCAGATAGATACCCCCGCTGAGGTCACCCCTGCCCAGCCCAGATAGCTATCGTACACGAATATCCTTCGTTTAGCTTGGCCCTCATGAAGGAAGGGGAACTCCAGTAAACCAAAGTGTGTCATATGCTGAGTGGGAGGGATCTACGGGTAAGAAGCAAATGTCTCTCATGTACATTACTGAGTTCTTCACCTACTGTCATGATCACCATAGGGGGACAGTAAGGGGACAGTACCTCCATTGTGGAGGACAGGGGAGGATTTAGGCTCATGTGAAGGGTGCGAATGGGTAAAATGCAGAGGAAGACATAGGGCAGAGGTGGCCATGATTGAAGCAGAACCTCTGAAAATCAATTCCATCTACAATGGCTCTCCACTACGTCCCACTAGAATCGGGATATCCATGTCCAGATGAAACAATACTGACGCAACATTTGGGGGCAGCATAGCATGACTTGTGGATCTACATATCCCATATCCCACAATGCAAGAATGGCACCCATTTCTCAATAACGGGCAAAAAAAAGCATATGGGCACTTCAGTCTGAGGTAAAGTGCTGATTGTTAGCGAGCAATGCTTTCCTCTTAAACAAGCTGTGCCGTTAATGGACTTTTTAGGGCGGCGAGAGTGCTACATTAGCGCTAACAGCTTTGGCTCATCAGAGAGTGCAGGTTAGAATAATTAACACGCGTACAGCCTTGTCGGAAGTCTCCTGGCAGGAACAGATGGTCGTAAGCCATGTGCCCCGATCTTAAAGCAGTCCAGTAGCAAACGCACACTTTCGCATCATAGCTACCAGCACCGGGGACAGTCCCAGTGTCTCTCCGGTGCCATTAGTTCAGGACAAGGTCTGACCGAGGGTACCACAAATAGACAAGATATACAGCACTCCTCCAAGACCTGTCGTGTGTTTATCTTTTTAAAGAGGCCAACTGATCCTACAGGAAGCAGTACAATTTTAGATTAAAAAAAAGTTTCCAGTGGCAAGAGGGTATCTGGACAGGCCAAGACCAGTAACTGTACTACTGAACACTGCCATCTTTAAGGAATGTCTCATAGTTAGCGTAGCCTTGTTTAAATGAATGTTACTTTACTTGCAATTTGCGCAAGCAAAAGTACACAAGAATGCTACTTTTCACATATCTTTCCTTTGCTTCTTTGGGACATACATACACACAAGAGAATGAAGCTGAAGGTCCAGGGACAGGGTCAGGCCATTTATACAGGGGGCCAAAAGCCTTGCTGAAGGGCCCAACAGATGTGACTCTTTTATTCAGGACAGGATCTGAACCGGGGACTTTCCAATCACAGACACAGAGGTCTAATAACTAATAACTAACGCAGGGAAATGATCAGGAGGCATTTATTTTGTTACTTAATGAGCCACTAAACAAATTTTGACAAATGTTAGCGAATTTCTCTGCATGGTGATCCTCCCATTCCAGATTTTGGTCCCACTCTCTGCTGGCACCATGCTGGGAATGGCCATCCACCTTCGCCCTCATCCATTCCTCCTCGGAAATGACTTTGAAGCCCCTCTGTAAGTGATGTATTTAAAACAGCTGCAGAACTGCCTAGCTGGCTCCATCTCTTCATGATAATATCCTGCTCCCCCTATATCATTGGCTCCCCTCTCCTCCTCAGCAAAGGGGGGGGGTGTTCTGTCCCTCCCACCGCCCCAAACAATGTCACTCGCCCTGGCAACCCCTTATTTCCCCACATGTCTAGAGAAGGGGAACGGGGGCTATTTTCATGTGCCGCCCACATCAGAGCAATTAAAGGCGGCTACACTTCATGCAACGGAGAGCTCACGGGTATGGAAATTACAGCTCAGGGATAAAAAAAAAAAAAAAGCTTAAAATTTTACATAGAATCCTCTGAGCTCTTCAGCATCTGGGAGGAAATGGACCCAAACCTGTCTTTATCTGGATAATGCATGTCCAAGAAAAACAGCAGTGTGTCGTGGTTATGTAAGAACTACGAAGAACCTTTCAGACAGTAGTGGAGAGAAAATTCATTCATGTGAGGTTTTATTTTTTTAAACCTCCCCTTTCTTAACCTGACAGTTAATCTACCTGCAGCTAGGCACTCATTCCCTGAGGCAACAGGACTAGGACAGGGACCCAGACCATTAACCAGGTCACATTCGTAGTCCCCTTGCAGCTACTCAGAATCCACCATCTTATTTTGAGGGCAAAACAGAATCAGGAATAAAGGAGTATTTCATCTTTAAAAAGAGATACCATAAATGTAACTGTATAACATTTAGAAAATTGTGCTTTTTTGGTACAAGTAAGATAAACACTTTCACTGTATGCGTGAGATTGTTAGGAATGCTTATTTTACGTTTTAATGCATCGCATTGCGGAACAAATGCACCGGAAACCTCCTTTTCTAAAGGGAACTGAATTTCTAAAAAGAAATCAATGTGTTCATTTACCAGAATGTTCCGGAATCTCTGGATTTAAAATACATTCAAAGACTCATATGGAGAGGTGTAACTCGCTGCACTGATGGTTTGACAATTAATTATAAGGACACTTTTAAAATGACAACCATTAATCATGGCCACAATTTGAGACCGTAAATAGCAGGTTTCTAGGGTGGGATGGCCACATTCCCAGCTTCATGCAGTGGAATCTCTTGCAACGGGGAATTCCCAGGCTGCACGTAGGAGCGTGCCGCGGTTTATGCTGCTGTTACCGGCTGTTCTGTCCAGGGGCTCCTAGAGATGCGAATGTGAGAAGCGCAAACTGCTGCAGGAACTTTTACTCCCGTACTGGCAAACATGGCTTAGGGCTCCCTCTAGCAGATAATGAGCCTGTGCTTTTCAAACCGCCTGCTTGTTAGCGGAACTGTGGAAACGACAGCAGGGCTGCGTGATATTAGCACCATTCTTTCATAAAACGACAGCATAATATCAATCACCAATCATTCACAAGACGGACATGGTTAAAGTAACATAACAAGTGAATGTTTATGTACTATATTTTAATGCAACATCTATTAGAAGAGTAGAATCATTACACAGCTGGCAACTTCATCTGCATAGTAACATGCAGGTTTTTGGAAAGTTTGTGCAGTTATTTCAGCTGTGACACACTGAGAGTTCAGGCGGTGATATAACAGAAAACTCCAGATTTCACATACTGGACAAATGCCTTAATTGTGATCACAGTATTCCATGTGGAGTTTATTGCTCACCAGCTCCCAAGCCACATCACCCACATGACGTCGACACGACGAAGGAGGGCATTGTCAGCTCCCAAGCCACATCACCCACATGACGTCGACATGACGAAGGAAGGCACTGTCAGCTCCCAAGCCACATCACCCACATGACGTCTACACGACGTAGGAGGGCACTGTCAGCTCCCAAGCCACATCACCACCAGGACGTCTACACGACGTAGGAGGGCACTGTCAGCTCCCAAGCCACATCACCCCCTTACTTGCTGCCGATAACATTCTCTGGGCCTTGTATCCACATGTTGAATCCATCGAAAGCTGATTCCTACACTAGGATACACATGCTTTTGACCTCATTGCCCCACATGTCCAAATTCAGCTTTTCAGTTCAGGAAACACTCAGCAAACACACATGTCCCAGCCTGCAAGGCACACACAGAATCCGGCTGTAATACTTTTTAATTTTTGCAATATATTTTAATGTTTGTGTGTGCAATTCACGTTCAACAGCCCAGCTGTCTTGCTTAAAGTCAGTGGTGGTGAATGGACACAGTGCAATTATTAATAAATGCAAATAAAAACACATAATATTACACTGTGTACATTGTCCCCTATAATTTAATGCTTAAAGCCCACTTTACAGGACATGTCTGTATTATTTAGGGTTATCCTTGCCGTCAGGTAGCAGCAAATAGCAAGTGGGAAAGTGCAGTGCAAATATAAAACTATAGTGAGGGAAAACGCAAAACTTATTGCAAGGGATCGCAAAAGTATTGCGAAGGAATGCAAAACTATTTCAAAAAATATTTTCCCACCCTGACCTCTTGGGGGCTCCGTACATTTGAGTGACAGGTTATGAAAGATTTTCCTGTAGATGCATTATTGATATATCTATCCATCAAACCCAGCACTCAAATATGCAAGTTACATAAACACAGCTATATCCATTCAGTTTATACATACAGAAAAGGTCTGATTCCAGAGGACAAGAATGTTGTTTTATGCATCTGATTGCGGGCATCTGGGTGCCATAATGTTAATACCCCATACATCTGTGGGTGTATACACACTCAGTGGCCAGATTATTAAGAACACCTGCTTGATAATGCAAACAAACTGCTCCATCAAACAGCAAACCATGTGGCTGAATACATGCAGCATGCAGAAAGGGCCAAAAGGTTCACTCACTGTATGGCTAAGCATCTGAATGGCTAAGATGCAAATTTAAGCAATTCCAGTGCCAGACGTGGTGCTTTCAGCATCCCAGAATCAGCCACCTTTCATACATTTTCATACACCAAATCCTCTAGAGTTGAAAGAATAGTGCAATAGGCAAATATATCCAGGCAGTGAGTGACAACACCTTGGTAATGAGAGAGGTCAGAGGAGAATGACTCATTAAAGCTATCAGGAAGGTTAAAAGTGCAAAAATATCGGGTCAGTGGTGTGCAGAGGACCGTCTCTGAACAGAGAACTCCTCTACAGTTACTGCAGTTCTGGAGGCAAAAGTGGGATATACGAAGTACTAATGCAGATATTATATATTAATATAATAACAAGTGCATATATAATTTGGGTTCACCTTCACACACATTGTCATGTATGTTAAGTACTCTATATATATGTGTGTGTGTGTATATATATATATATATATATATATATACAGGGATGTACTGGCCATCGGGACTACCGGGAGATTCCCGGTGGGCCGCGGTCTTAGTGGGCCGGTGGGTTAGGCATTTAGTTTTTAAATTATTTATAATCGTAATTCTGTTTGGAAGTTTATTGTTGTATAG
>JAOYFF010000036.1:14278589-14293872 GCA_025773925.1 Cryptomyrus ogoouensis
GGTGCGATAATCCAGCACTGGACGCCCAGCCCTTGCTGAGCTGTGTGTTTGTGTTGTGCTTGGTTACACACTGGAGGCACCAGAGCCATGAGATTTTTTGTTTTTTTTGTACCTTGTACGTTTTGTTATTGCACTGTACTGCAGTATTGGGAATCCCCCCCTCCACCTGCACCAGCACTCACTCCCCCAACCCAAATCCTCCAGTATCCCACAGGAAAAAAGACACGCTATTTACGCCGGAGATCTCGTAATGCAGGACTTCTCAAGGTTAATCCGTGGGCTGAGAGACACTCACCACCTGTGGATCGCAGGCTGCTTCAGGCACGACTGCCTCTCCATTGTACGCTGAGCTCTCAGCAACCCCGATGCTCCGAAAGAAAGAGAGAAAAAAGGGAAAAAAAAAAAGGCAGGCTATCCTCTGCGGCCGGACCCTGGGGTCTGCGGGAGCAACTGCACAAAGCGCTCGTCCTCTCCGTTCATAAAAATAGGGCTGTGATCTGTACAATCAACCCAAAAAACTGCAGCATCATTCCCCACGTGGCAGATAAAGAAACGGTCCAATGAGCAGAGGCTCAGGGGCCAGGCAGCACTGTGTCGCTGCTATCAGACGGCCGTACAGCAGGGGGTGACCGATTGGCTTATCTGCTCCCTTTGTAACCCAGGCGCGAGGAGAGCGTCTCCATTATTAACGCCGAGAAGCAGCGGGGAGGCGTTCAGGGAGGCTGCAGTCGGAGGCCCAACCCTTGTAGCCTGCTACCCCTCATCTCATGCTCAGTACTCAGTGCAAGGTGGATGGCCCTCATGGATAGGGGAACCCCAAGCCCCGCATATGTCAGAGGGCGTTAGTAGCAGTGGTGTGCTAACAATGCAAAGGTCATGGGTTCAAATCCCAGGAAGCGCACTGAGAAATTGCAATCCTTCTCTCTACTGCAAGTCACTTGATTTTGTAAATGTGTCAGATAAAATGCAAATGTTGTGGTGCCCAGCCCTCTGTTTTGGGGGGACACTTTGCCCCGGTCCCAGGGTGGGGCCCAAATGAGGGCCCAGTTCAGCCAGCTTTACTGCCGGGATCCCACAGTTATTTAATCCTGCCATGGCTGCGTGTCATGGGGTGAACTGAAGGCCCAGCGATTCTGCTCACCAGCATTGGGTGGCACCGCCAGCTGACGCAGTGATACAACCATGGGTGTCTCTTCTAGATCGTGCCGAGAGACCCGGAAATGCATTAACCTGGCATGGAGCGTGTTGGGATCGTTTAGGAGCCTGAGATTAAGTGGATGTCTCGGGACGGGCACACGCCCCACGTTGGTGAAAGCGTGTATTTGTGCGTGCAAGAGAAAGCGAGCGCATGCAACTCGAAGCGGCACAGACAAATGCGCTTGTGTGCCTGTGCAGACAGGCGGCTGGCAGGGCCCAGCGCAGCTGCGGAGGGGTCGTCTGGGGGGTGCGCGGTACCTCTGACATGGCTCCAAAAGTATGCGACGAACGGCTCGGAAAAATCCCTGCCGTCATCCCTCTTCGTGTTTCCAAGCGTGGGACAAAGGGCTCTGTTTTGAAAAAAATTCCTGCCATCTGGCACGATGGCAGGGGGAAGAAAAAGGCAGGACCCCTAAAATTCTGTATTTTAGCAGAGATAACAGCCAATCTCTTCCCAGGATCCCATCCAGAGCCCTGGCACGGAATGTGACCATTTCGCATTTCTCTGATGACGAGGAAACAGTAATTTGGCGCAAAACTTCAGGGGCTTCTGCTGTGATAGAAGTATACATTAAAAAAAGCAGAAGAGAGGCTTGGATGCTATGGAAACGTGAGCCGCAGAGGCATCACCTCTTCAGACGGGAAGGGACCGTACCAGAGGCTCCCGTAACTCCATATATGCTGCTGTCTCACAGCGGCTGAGGACTGCAGCTGTACAGCTGAGATCCACTCACTGAGCCCTGGGGCCAAAGCCAATCTGAAGGCTTCAAACAAAAAACAAAAACAGAGAACATTTTAACTTCCAGTGCTGCCATTTTCATTTCTACAGCTGCTAGAGTAACAAAAAAAGTGAGGGACACTTCTCTGAACACGGAGGTGACACACCTTATAGCACGTGAGTGTAAAAACAATGAATCTTTCGGTGTTATGTCAGAAGGGTGGTTAAGTGTGTTTGAGAGAGTGATCAGAGTCTGGCTTGAGTCACTGCACCGGGATTCTCTGCGTCTGATTGGCTGCTAGCTACCAATCCCTTTGTGCTCCGTCCAGGGGGGGCTAATGGCAAATCAAGGTACATGAGGATCCGGAATACACAGACCACCCCCCAAAGGCAAGGGCAAACCCGGATGTATTACAAAATAACTGCCAGCTTCATGCAGCCATATAATCACAGCTCAGAATGAGAGTAAGTCGGATATTTCAGAGATTACATGTGTCGGTAACACTCATCACTGCAGAACATTTTGGATGGTAACAGGATCAACCCTGTAATTGTAATATAGTGACTGAATTTATGTTTAAGCCACATTGTTCCTGACCTCCCATAACAGCTAATAAATTTATAATGGATATATCACATTTGTAATATAACAGCTGGAATGAAAATCCAGGTGCATCTTGCTGTTACAAGCTGAGTCGTTTGTAAATGACTCTCATTCTGCTAATTTTACTGTGAAATACCTACTGTATGGTGACTCTGCTACATGACGACTTTTCTCACACGACTGCTTTCTGAAAACAGATTCAGTAAAACAAAAGCACAATGCAGTGACACAGTTAAACAGGACACAGTGAACTTACTTAAATAGGTTCAGAATACAGAAATAGGTTCAACCAAACCTGTGCCTTCCCACTGATCTCAAATAAGAAACCTGTGAAAGTTCAGATTCTGTAAATAAATATTATGCAAAAATATCATAACACTAATTCCTTATCATTAGTTTTAAATGCTTAAATTATTTCATTAAAAATGTGATTAGCATATCGAAAATTTGGTCACGTTTAATTTCAACAGTTATTTCTATTAATATAATAATTCTAAGCATTTTAAATGGAATATTATAAGAATTCAATGTATTCCTAATCCCCTTAAAACTCTACAGTATACATGGAAAACCATAACTGAGATCACAACTGACCTTCATAACATAATCCATACTTAAGAAAGTAATGAAACAATGCTTTATTTGCACAAGGACATTGGAATGTTTCTCTTTGCATATCTTGCTCTTCGTTGAGACACAACTGAGAGCAAAGCTGGGGGTTTGAATGCAGGTTCAGCTATTTATCCAGTTTCTCTGGATCATTTTGGGGGCTTAAGGGCTCAACGGAGATGTAACTATTCTGCCAAGACTTTAACCAGCAACCTTCCAACTACAGGCACAGTGGCCAAATTCATTCAGTCACACACACTGTTGTCTAAAATAAAGTTTCACATAAGTTTTTTTTTTTTTACCATACACTGTAACTCTTCAAGTGTGCAGGGAGTTTCCTGTTTTTTTTTGTTCCTTCCCGGTAAATTTAGTTTTCAGTCGTATCATTAAGGTGACCCATGCCGTTATTCTGCCCTATTTAGAGAGGGGAGACCTGCACGTCGCATGCATGGGAAGCTGTGACATCCACACTGCACCTACATTGGAGATCTATTTCTGTCCAATGAGAGGCGAAGGATTCTTTGTGGAACACCTGACTTAATCCCCTGACATTTTCATTCTGCTTAAGTGGAATGCATTATGGGAGAAGCTTCCGCGATCACCGCGACAGCCAGAAACGGAGCGGAAAGTGAATGGCTCCATTATCCAAAGGGCTGCCGTCATGTTCGTTGGCACCTGGCCCCTTGAGCATTTACTGTACGACTAATAAAGCAGATAGAAGGGTGATGAAAATGTTTTACAATTTGTTTCTGCTTCATGGAACACACAGCTTCTCTAAAAGAAAAAAAAAAGACTTCAGAAAACTAAATAATTAATCCTCCCGTTTAGCTCCTGACAGAATACAGTGATACCTTAAAGAGTTTTTTTTCTGGCTTGCTCAGGAGGAAAAAAATGTCGGCTATAGTGAGATGACCGAACACGAAACAGCTAATTCGCATATGAAGTTATGGTTCTGTCAGTCTTAAACAGTCCCCTACATTAGGTAGGGATGTGTTTGAAAGCAAAAAAGTACAGACCTGAAGTATTTCCTTCGCCTTAAAACTCTTTACAAATGAGCTGAGGTGCAACTTTGACCTGGAGACTAGCCACCAGGACATTTATAGGCGTGGTAATACCTTAGACGGCATTTTGCAGATGGTACAGCTTCCATTAAAAAGACAGAGAAACATCCGGCACTGGGGTTGGAGATGACATGTGGAGTTCATCACAGCCCTACAGCGCTTACCGGTGTACAAATCTCATTAGCATTCTCATTAGTTTCAAAACCAATCCAAGACCCCTAAAGACCCACCATGTTCTGTCTGGTTAAGGAAGACACCCATTATAACATCTGCGCTGAGCAATTACCACAAGGCACAACCTTCATTATAAAAATTATTCATCTCAGGTTTAATGGTATATTAAAAACTGAGAGCCATGGACTTACATGATAAATTGTGCATTGTGATTTGAGCCACAGAAATGAAACCCCAGGGAGTTATGGATACACCTCAGAATGTATGAGACGCGTCTCCAGGTGGACGTTCCAACACTTATAATTACTCAAAACCAGGCAGCTGAAGAAATGTGTTTGTTTCCATATTAGTTGGTCCTCAATTTGAAGCCTAAATTAACATGCATTCATTAATCAGAAACGTGGATCAATCATGCATCAAGCCCCCCATTTCCAACTCGAGTAGGGTTGGGGAAACTTTGGTTCAAAGAATTTTATGAAAGTAGGTGAAGTGCCTTTACTCAAGAACAATACAGCAAGACCACACCGGAGACCTGCAAGTCACAAGCTTACTAGTCATCCCCTTTACTACTCTTCTACCAACCGCCAATCAAAGTGCAGTAACATCTCCCACCAAGAAAGCACAAACACCTCCTGCTCTGAAGGTTCAGCAAGAGTAGCATTACCATTCGTTTTAAATACACCATCTTAAGTATATTAACACTGGATGGAATGGATCCTTTAAATGCTAGGATGTGCTCTAGGGGAAGATGGACTTTTTAAATTTCTCCTCGTTTTTTTATCTAGCAGTAATCTCTCTGCCATCTTCCACTCCACCAGTCTCTCTGCCATCTTCCACTCTGCCAATATCTCTGCCATCTTCCACTCCGCCAGTCTCTCTTTCTATCTTCTCACCCTGTTTTAATTTACAGAGTGGACTCTGCATACCTTCTCCCAGTCAAATCCTGATCCTCACTCATATCGGATCTGCTTCTCAGAAACCAGGGCAGTGGACCCACTGCAGATAAACGTGAGGAACAGAGGCCTAGGAAATCACACGAGAGCAAAAAAATTCTCCCCAAAAAAAGTGTTTGTGTGTGTGTGTGTGCATATATATATATATATATATATATATATATATATAGAGAGAGAGAGAGAGAGAGAGAGAGAGAGAAAGAGAGAAAGAGAGAAACTTGTCCTAAAGGGATTACATTTGTGTTATTTGCAGAATTCACTTTCAGCTATTACCAATGCAAAGTGCTCCACCAGCGACATGGAACCTCCATCCATCCTGTGATGTGAGCATTGCCTCTAGCCCAGGTCGCAATGCCCTGCCTCTGAATGTTCTTACATGGTCCAGAGGCCTACCACTGCCGTGTTTCCCAAAAATCCTTTGGAGGTACAAGATGATTAAGCTGAACTGAGTCCCAACAAACAAGCCAGTCATTGATACACGCTGAGTCTCCCGCAGAGTCCACTGATGGACGCACACTGACTGCCGGATATACTGGGAGATACTGGGACTCCACATCTCCTCCAAAAAGGCAGCCGCCAGTATAACCAGTGCATCATCCTCGGACAACAGCTTCCCATCATCTCCTTCTGGGTAATGGTTGCCAACTGCGCGCGCTGGTCCGAGTAAACGATAGCAAATGAAGACTGACAGGGTAGGCAGAGGTGGGGCTCCAGGCTAGGAGCCCTAAACTCTCGCCAGTCTGTGGAGGTCAGTCAAAAGTCATCTTTATCAATCTCTGCATGATTATCCCAGGCTGTGCCAAGTAATTATAAGGCACCCACTGTGGGAGAGTGTACTTACCCTGTCAAAAATGCAGACCTGTCCTGTGTTGAGTCCATCAAGGCTCAAAAATTTTATTTGAAGACCTCTGTATAATCCCTCATGACTTAACACCAGGTTCCGAAAAAAAAATGTCATAGACAGTGACTGGGTGTTAAAAAACGTATACGTTTACTGGTAAACACCATATCTAAAGTAACGTAAAATCACATGCATATGGAAAATCATATGCATAAAAAATTACACAGTGAATTTAGGAATACATGCTGCATTATGGTTTTGATTTTAATAAATATGTGCCCTATTATTTACTCACTGTAACAGACTTTTTCCAATTATATCCACCATCCAACTAGGAATCTGCTTTGTACTGAAAGGACATATTCAGGCTTTTCAGCTAAGTATTCTGGCAAAAAATGTGCATGATTGTTGAGTCCATCTTTCATAGCCACATGAGAAAAATTCTCCCCAGTAATTATGAACTCTGTTCATTCAGATTATACTGTGGATTGAGCTACAAAGACATTACACGTTATTGTAAAAAATGTCATGACTATGGAAAAAAGACCACACTAACTGCTGCCTTGTAATGGGTGTTGCTGATGACTTAAATATCTCATGAGTTACATCACGCTGTGTAAATAGCCTTAGGTGGCATTAAGTATTTAGGTATTACGAAATATTGTGGTATGTTTGGCTTTACCGCGATAAATCCCTCATCTCCTACGGCCGAGTGAAATTTATCATGGGCCCCTAGCAATATTTTATCGTCAAAATTTCAAAATACAAGAAAAGCCTTACTTTTCAAATGGCATCAAAATTCTTTACACTCTATAACATCTAGAAGGTATGATGGCATAAAAAGTTTGATGACGCCCAAGCTTATGTGTAAATAAATATTTTATACTGCAATTTAATTGCACTAGCACAGCGCCAGATAAATGCTCATGAAATGGTTTTTGTACGTATGTTTTTTCCTTCCTTTACACTTGCCGGAGCACCTGCAGTCACATACTGAGCCGCCAACTTGCTCGCCATCCCCCTCCCTGTTCCCTGGATGATGTATGGCCTCCCTGTCGGCAGGGGGAACGGCGACACAGCTGTGCGCCGCCTCGCTGGCGGCAGCATGTCGCAGGGAGCCGAATTGCAGAGTATTTATGTAGCGCGTCAGCTTGGATCCACTTAAGGGGGCGTGGGAGCTTAGCAGGCCTGAGAGATCCAGCTCGCTCGCTCCTCTGACGCA
This sequence comes from Cryptomyrus ogoouensis, assembly GCA_025773925.1. Classification (NCBI taxonomy): domain Eukaryota; kingdom Metazoa; phylum Chordata; class Actinopteri; order Osteoglossiformes; family Mormyridae; genus Cryptomyrus; species Cryptomyrus ogoouensis. The sequence continues at coordinate 14,285,969 of JAOYFF010000036.1, forward strand.
AACACCTCAATCTCTTCGCGGTGTTAGTCCCCAGGCGTGCTCTTAACCCATGCTTGCAGGACGGCAATGGTTTCTGGAAAAGCAGACTTTGCATACCATTTACACTATTAGATATACTTTATATTTTATTCAGCTTTTTGTAAAGATTTTGAATATCACGGAGTGGTATGTATTAGACCTGTGAATTCCTTCAATGTCTAGATCCTCTTTATGGTGGAGTTATAGTAACACACATAATTATCTTTATAATAGACTACTGATAGTGTTTGTCTCACTCCCAACACTTGCGAATCACTCTTTCCTCCCATGTCTCCTTATTCTTTTGGTATTTTCAAATCATTTAAAGCCTGTGGCATAAAAGAATGACTAGCATATCCATTCACCCACCTTCCACCCACTTAGTCAGGGGTAGGTCAGGGGGGATCTGGAGCCTGTCCCAGACAGTGCAGGACACAAGGATGAGGTAGAACCTGGATGGGATGCCAGTTCATCACAGGACACATACATACCGTCATGCACTATGGGTACCTTATAGGTGCCAATTAGCCTAACCACATGTCTTTAGACTGCAGGTGGAAATCCATACAATAGGGGGGGTGAACATTCCAACCCCCCCACACACACACACACACACACACACACACACACAGCAGAGCTGAGATTCAATCCTCCAACCCAGAAGATGTGAAGCAGCTGCACAACCTAATGAACCAACATGTCACCCCCCTGACTGCAACCTCAAACAAAGAACTATACAAATATAGACGATTGACTTCCATTAACAACATTTGTATTTACTTTGATTCGTAAATGTAAACTCACTGGGTTATTTAATTTCTTCTTTTGTCATTTGGTGGTTGCAAAGTGTTACCTTGATGTGGAAATGCACTGTTCAATAAAAAGGCAGTCAATGTCTGATATATCAGACGCCTTCCTGTCTTTGATATATCTGATGGGCAAAGAGTTCAACGATTTTTATCAAAATAACTCTGGCCATTCTGCTGGTCCTCCTGCACGTCATTAATCACCATTTTCAAAGTCACTCTCATCCTCTCCCTCGGTACAGAGAATGAAACAGTAGGATAGAGAGATGAGATTCGGATTGCTCCTTGTAAGAAGAACACTTTTATAGCCAAACAGCCAGAGATATAAACATGTTCTTTACTCATTGTCAAGAAAGCAAAGACATACCAATCACCTCGGAGCTTAAAAACTTAGGAACACAATGGACTCACATAGAAAAATTCATTTCAATTATGCTGTTATTTGATCTTTCAAGCCCTGTTCAGTATGCAGTCACAGAGAACTGAGCCTTAGCTGTCATTCATCGTTTGAAAAATCTGCCAAAATTCAAGTAGTTCATTCCTAATTTACATGTTTTCTTTGGTAGAAATCTCAGCCAAATATTAATTTGTTAGTATGATGGATATTTTTATAGCTGGAGATTGTGATTATTTTTCAATTTTTACAACACCAGTGATTTATGGAAAGTGAAGACTGTAACCCTGAGGTTAAGGGGGCATCATGGAATCATGAAATACAGGCCCCACATGTTTAACATGACAAACACGGGCAGTTGATAATGAGATCTGGGAGAAAAAACATAATCGGTTTACCTTTAACCTGCCATTTAAATTAGAGAACAAACACAATATGATGATGCAGGAATATTAAGTCTCTCATTACACTACTCCAATAATCACATTTGGCTATGGACAAAATCTCTGGGTGATTAAAAAAAACATATAGTGATTTAGGTTTATATTTCAGGCAGGACGTTTTGCAACCGTCCGCAAGCAACCAAACAAATCTGGGTCAAGAACATCAAGTCCCACATAATGCAGTCTTGCATCATCAACTTATGCCATTTTGCCCTAACCCAATCTCAACCTCTATTTCCACTTTAGAGCAGCGTTTCCCAATGCGATCATTGGGGACCTGCAGACAGTCCACATTTTACCAGGAGCTGGGAGGGAGCTGGGAGGGATCAAAAACGCTGCTTTAGAATATCCTTACTGGGAGCCTGGCAGCCTGGCACTCTTTCCCCAGTAACGTATTCTGTCTGGTTTCCCTTGTGTCCAGTATAGTTTTTTCGTTATTATCTTTTTGTAATAAATATTGTAATATTTATAAAGCAAAAAGGGAGTTCAGAATAAATAAATAGATACCTACAGTATCTATGAGTGATTTAAACAGCTGAAAAAAATATGATTGGCTTGGAGAATGCATGCAGGGCTCAGGCAGAAGCAGGGGCAGTAAACTTTAAACTGATTTTTAAACATATGATAGATAATCTTGAAAAGGAATGGCCATTAAAATGGCATAGCTTGATAAGTTTTATTTCCTATGACAAAGTAAAAATGTTCTAGTAAAACTTAACCCACCCCAGAACCCACTTTCGGTCAATTTTATCACTAAGACTTATACTGGAACTGAAATGCAAAATTACATTTTTTTGAAAATACCGTACACTGCAGTGTAATGTCTGGACAGTGTGAAGGCATGAAAAAGCTTGATTTCAGCCCAGCTGATTATCATGGCACCATGTGAGAATCGCTTATGCATAACATCCTTACCCAGCCCTAGTTTTAGGTTTAGTTCCTATCATCTGACTGGTCAATCAGAGGCTTCTACAGTTTCCCAGTATTGGTTAATGGGCCTGGAAGGACAGGAAAGTGAGGAGCTGAGCACAGTGCTAGTGAGAGCAGGTAGCTGTAGTGAGTATGACATCTAAAGGGTCAAAAGCTCTGACTTCATATTCTAAGATCATTATGACCATGATTGGTAATATATTGTCACTGTATCTCCCCAAATCCCTTATTTCTGGAGCATTATTAGCAATATTAAGTAATACACAAACATTTATCATGAATACAAATGATAACTAGTACAAACATAAATTCTAGTTAAACAGACAACTTCATAAAACATCTTTTCATTGGTCAATTAGATGTTAAACACTATCAGTAGACAGAGGAGAATGGGAGATTTCCATTTATAGTAAAAAGTCATAATCCTCAAAAAGTGGACATACACAGTTTTCATCGGGCAACTAAAATATGTACCATTAAGTAGATGTGCACAGATCAACCAGCCAGGGACCAGAATTGGCCAATTTTCAGCATGCACAGCCCAGATCTGAGAGCAGCCGATCAGTGTCATGTATTTCCAATACCGAACCGGTCCGTTTTATGCATGCACCACACATCATACACACTGCAGTGCAGGCAATATCCTCAGAGTTGCGTGCGCACTCACAGCCACATACTAACATGTTATTACCGTGGAAGTTCTTCACTGTGAGTGAAGACGGCAAAAAGCTTGCGATTTGTAATACATGTAAAGCCAAAGTAAACCATGGGGGAACCGCCACGAAAACGCGGTGAAACATCGAAGGTAAACTTTAAACTGATTATTAAATACATACTAGATAATCTTGAAAAGGAATAATCATTAAAATTTCAAAGCTAGCTTAAAGGTTTTTTTCCTATGACAGAGTAAAATGCTTTAGTAAAACTTTAACCCCCAGCACCATAATGTCCGTATAGTATAAAGGTATAAAAAAGACTAATATTAATCTAACTTACTAGGGATGTAAAAATAATATGTGCATAACATGTGATGTTAGTATTAATAATAACAACCCGCACTAGGGTACGTGTAACGAGATCTCGCGACATTACAACATGACGAGATTTCTTGTCGAAGTGAGAAGCGGTCTCGCGAAGGCGCTGCAAATCGGCTGCTGTAAGCATGTCAGCGTCTGACGAAATTACCATAGTAGATGTCCCAAACACTTTTAAATCTTTTGTGTGGCAGCATTTTGGGTACCCGGCGGAAAATATAAACGGTGAAAGGGTGACAGACAAAACACGAACCATCTGTAAGCACTGTAGGAAAATAATGCCGTACACAGCGGCTAACGCTACTACTATGCAAAGCCATTTGCAGCACCATCATCGCTCTTTACTTAAATCCGCTGCACCAGTGAAGAAAACATTAAAAGGCCAGAAAACGCTTACAAATGTGTTTGCACCCCAGCTTTCATAGTCAAGTGCTAGAGCCACTTCAGTAACAAAGGATATCGGCATTTTCATTGCACTGACATGAGACCATTTTCTGAAGTAGAAAATCCGGGGTTTCGGCGACTCCTCAACACATTACAACCGAAGCATTCATTCTTTCAGTCAAATGCTTCTGGAAATATATTACTGCTTCCCAGTAATATATTTCCTTCTTGAAGTTTTCCTTAAAATATTGTTAAAATATCGTCTTGTCTCGTACTCGTGAACCCATTATCGTGTCTCGTCTCGCAGGCTGAGTATATCGTTACACCCCTACCCTGCACCTCTTATTTGGAAGAGAATAGTACACTTAAGTTTTATTTGGAGGTTTATAACCTTGGACTAAAAGACGAGTAAAAAAGAGGAGAAGGTCAATGTCGTGTTATCTGGTGAATTTAAACAAACTGGAAAATGATAAAAGTAACTGACATTTGTTTTGTTACTTAAATCTGTTGCACCTGCTCTTGTTTGGTAAAGCAAAATATGTCAGATAAAGTTGGGTGTACAGTAGGGTTGCTCGATTATGGCAAAAATCAGTCTCAATTATTTTGACCAATATGGAGATCACAATTATTTCCCACAATTACTCGACCACAGAAACATTGTATTTTACATTGAATTGAAACAAAAATGCAATTATATAGATAACACACATTGAACTTGTACAAACATATTTTTTAAATGAATAAATTATACTGAGATTAACTGTTCTCTGAGGTTCAAAAACACTAAACTTGATTTTTTTTCCAGCTATACATATTACAGTCAACTGCTTAGTCCACTGATATAAAAGGTGCAACTTAAAGATTTTTAGCAAGTAAAACTGGTCTGTTTACATGATCTGGCTTCAGTGATGCACGATAGCAAGAGACGACATTTCCAGCTGTGCTGAAGACCCTCTCTTTTGCCAAATAATATGTGATAGCATCCGTTATCTCAGTGTTCTTGAGAACTTGACGGATACGCGGTTGCATTATAGATGGTGTCCTTAACGAATAACTGTATTGCAGTACGAGTTGATGAGCTTGCCTCACATTTCTGGGTTTTTTGTTCACGTACTGTTTGGTCATAGACCATTTTATGATTAAGCTCTAAGTCGTTAAATAAATTGTTTGCATTCTGCAAATTATTTGTTGTTGTTCTTGTTCCGATTCGTTGAAACCAAAATGATTCCAAATAACTGATGTGCGTTTATGTCTTTTGTTGACCAAAGGTGCCCGTCCTGCCATTTGGACCGTGAACGTGTTTCTATTGCTGTGCTGTAGGGAATTCCGGGAGGGACAAAGCGCACCACTGAAAAATTAGTGCGCCAGTCTGTATTTATTGCTCATGATAAAGTAGGGCATCGTTTCAATATGACATACAATCAAATATAGTTTTTCTCGATTATCATTTTTTCAAAATCGTGGGAAGCCATAATTGTAATTGTAATTCAAATTTGATTAATTGTACAGCTCTAATATACAGTAAGTCATTTTCAGTTACTTGTTATTTGTACATCTTTCCAGTCACAGAGCACTTTATTTTGAGACTTAAGCGATGATCCTGTAGTTTAATGCAGTTTGGGGGAAATTGTAAAATTTAACAATTTCATTGATTATGAAAATAACACTTTGCATTGAAGAAAAGTTTATTTAATTTTTTTTTTGTTTGTATATGCTGTCAATTATATATGTAGTGCTTAGAAAGAAAATCAGAATCGGCAAAAATCGCTATCGGCAGATCACACTTGCAAAAAAACGAAAACCAGAATCAGAAAATTGCAATTGGTTCATCTCTACGATTCAGATCCACCTGACACCTAACACAGAATAAAAGACGGGATACAAACAACCCCAAACCTTATATATGTCCACACTACACTTTTTCACATGGGAAATGGATTTAATTCTCAGAACCAAAAGGGAAATATATAATATTTTGCAGTAAAAGTTTACATTCCACTTTCTCAAGTCACTGAGTTTCCACAAACTGCCAAAGCTGGCACGATCCCTTTGTCAGGTCTGTTTAAGCAGTTTTCCCTACAAACCCACTGCTATGAGTCAGTGTGACTCCAAAGAACCCATGTCGGTAACTCTAAGAAAGCCCTGTGTCTAATAGCTGGCAGTTGAAAAATGTCTTTGTTGATGCCACTGTAAGACAAAAAAAGGAAAATATATCATCATCTGACAGACAGTGGGAAGAAATGTACACTTTCAAGACATGGTGAAAAGCAATTAGTATACGGAGTGCAAGGTCAAAAAAGTGAAAACGCCTTAGATGCACAGGAGGTGTGCAGTGGTAAGTGAGGGCTGTGAGAATCCTGCATAACTCTGATCAAAAAAGAACTATCCTGTACTGCATCTGTGACTGTCATGGTGTCAAGGCCAGGTGTGGAACTAGTCATTCAATGATAAGGCAGAGTAAACTCAAGTCATTATTATACCACCACAGCAGTAATTTGCACCCTATTTCAGGACAACAATTATCCAATAGATGGGGCACTTCCTATCAATTGCCTCGCTGAGAGACTACGGAAAGGACAGCCCATGAACATAACTGTCATCAGACAATTCCATCTGGTTCTGCAAGGTCTGATGAACTCCTCCTTACAGAAATGGAAAAATTTATTTAATTACAGTCCATTTTAGATCAATAAAGGCATCAAGACTTTGCACTATAACCTGTCTACGGTTTAAGGTTCTGCATTGACTGTATGTCTTTTTTAGAATCTATTCAGTTTCATACAAAATTGAAACATTGCAAAATATCTGTTGCCATTTCAGAAATATTTCTATTAGTTTGTGAGATAATGCTTTTTCTGTATTTTAGAAACCTTTTATTCAACGTAATGCCGATTACTGACACTGACTGGCAAGCTATTCATTATATCTTGTGGAACCAGAATATAAATAAAGTATATGCAACTGAAAGACAGTTTTGTTAGTAAAATTAGTTTCCTATGGAATTTCATATCATGGCATATTTTCACAAAGCCAATGCAATGAATTTGACAGTGGTGAAGTTGTATTATGGACAAGCAATATTTGCAAATTTTAATAAAAAGTTTTGGTTAGAACCAAAGTAATTATTTTTATATATTTTTTTATATTTTTATAACATTCCTATGGGAAAATAAATCTCATTTTACAAGTTCTCTATTAACAAACGATAATTTGGAACAAATTAACTTGTAAAGTCGAGAACTACCTGTATAAACATTATCTTCTACATTTTGGTGTTTTTGTATAGCAAATCTAGTTTACAAGTGTCCCTTAAACTGAAATCAGTGTATCCAAGTGAAATTTTACAATGAGTTTAAAGGAGATGATCAAAAAGTTAAGTTCAATCTGGGCTAATCAATCATTGAAGTAGTAGTCAGGACTTAATGGTTTAAAGGAAATATTGTACAGATAACTCCAGATGAGTGTGATGGGCTCCTGGACAATGACATATCAGTCTTGGAAAGCTGCATTTCACATGTGACATTTTCAGGATTGTGACATATAAAACGCTCTGAATCACATAAAAATGAAAATCACGGAATGCCATCTTACAGCACATAAATACATACATAATTAACTGGCAAACTACAGTTTAACCTAAGCTTATGTCAGGGGACCTTACATATTCAAACATTGTTTTTATTGAACAACTGGACTCTAAGTTGAGCCAGGTGTTTAATTTTTAGATATCAAGATATGTCTGTTGAAGTCCATTGGCCACATCCTTAAGGAAGACAGAAATATATATATATATATATATATATACTGTATAACATTCTAGTTATGATTACAAAGGTGCCCTTTGCTGATTAAGCAAATTCAGACTATGCTTTTCCATGACAATTCCCCCATGCTA
>JAOYFF010000036.1:14293972-14306822 GCA_025773925.1 Cryptomyrus ogoouensis
ATTGGTTGATTAGATAATTGCATTAATGAGAAATTGAACAGGTGTTCCTAATAATCCTTTAGGTGAGTGTATAACATTCTAGTTATGATTACAAAGGTGCCCTTTGCTGATTAAGCAAATTCAGACTATGCTTTTCCATCACAATTCCCCCATGCTAATAAAAATACAACACTGTGAAACTAAATGTTCATCTAATCATTTTAGAAACTTTAAAATAGTCTCTGAGTAGTCTTTTTCTTGAGAAATAATATGTGCAGGCTGAAGCCCTATAAGTTTATAATGCCAAATAAACTCCCTCTCTCTCCCTCTCTCTCACACACACACACACACACACACACACACACAAATTAGCTTATACTTTATAAGAACTTGTGCTTTCTTTGAGAGAATAAAGAAAAAAGAAACAGCTGCTAAAAGGAGTTTTGTCTTTTGTTCCAGGATTTTCTAGGCCTCATCAGGGTTCATGTACAACATCTTCAATCTATCATTCTACTGTTCCAACAGCAATAGAAGAGCATGATGTGTTGGCCATCCATGTTTACAGTTGCAAGTTAGACAGAGCATTCAGTATACGTATTGAGAGAGGAGATTCCAGTCTTCGAGAATGAAAAAGGCCTCAAAGATATGCAAAAAAACACATGCTTTAACAAAAGTTAATGTCAGGTCTCCCAGCAAACGTTTATTGCACTTTATGCTGACTGTACCTCATTAATTTCACCTTGTCATTTCAAGCCACAATGACACACAGTTTAACTGTTAACCTTACCATGAATGTGTAAATATCAGGTCTCATAAAATGCAAAGGACATGGCGCTGGGGAAATCGAAACAGACTTCACTTCCACCAAACGATTTCGCCAAGGATTATGGGCTGTAACATGGCAGATAAAGAAGTTGTGTCCAGGTGTAAAGCATAACAAAACAAAGGAATATGTGCAATTTGTGCAATATGCCCTTTAAAGCTGAATGACACCAGAAATGTACTGATTTTTTCCAACATTATCAGCTGTGACATAATACACATCTTTGTGTAGCAAGTGCACACTGAGAGTTGCCTACATGTCATTTTCTGATCACCAACACCATCCAGTACTTGTTCAGCCCCTTGTATGGGAAGGTTATGGACAGGTGGATTTATATATGCCATTTATTTCACAGATCTTCTGTTTTAACACCTGTAAGTGCTCGCAGTTACATATCAGTGTCATCGCTCAGTAAAATACTCATCTCTTGACTAACAAAGTGTTGCTTTAAAACCTCCAGGACTGGATATTTTAATCCTGCTACTACTGTGTGTGTGTGTGTGTGTGTGTGTCTGTCTGTCTGTGTGTCTGTCTGTCTGTCTGTCTGTCTGTGTGTGTCTGTCTGTCTGTCTGTCTGTCTGTCTGTGTGTCTGTGTGTGTATGTGTGTGTCTGTGTGGACTTTGCGTGTCCTTCCACAGTCCAAAGGCATGCAAATAGGGTGACTGGCAGCTATAAATTGCCCATAGTGTGTGAGTCTGTGCCCTGAAATCGAGTGGCACCCCATCCAGGATGCCCCCCCGCCTCGTGTCCTTTGCTGCCTGGGATTGGCTCCAGGTTTCCCCACAACCTTGACCAGGATAGGTAGCTGGAAGATGGATGGACAGCTTAACTGAGATAACTGCATTTAAAAAGTTCTTTGCAACATATTCAGGTCAGCAGCCCTCAGTTTTAACACAAATCCAAAGATAATCTTTGGATCCTACATCAGTACCTCGGAGACTTCATATACAGACAAATCCCATCAAATTTATTCTTATAAATAAACAAACATGGTTCAGTTATTTAAAACAGCACTGATTCACTATGATCTAAACCCACATATATATCACTATCTATACCCTATAAAGTTCAATGTCTAAACTGCTCATAGTATGTGATTTATTGTCCAGGGTGTCCCCTGCAGGATTTTAAGGCCTTGCACTGGTTAGACATGTAGGAATGCTTTAGAATTAGAAACTTTTTCATTTCTCAGCAGAGAAAGCATTTTGTCTGAAATATATTGTAACTGCACTGGATAAACTACCATTCAAGCCCTTCTCTAAACGAGTCATTTAATTAGAAATTAAAACGAGGCACATTAAGTAGGCACTTCATAAGATTTTAAATACAGTTAACCTAAGGGCAATAATAATTACATCATTAACATTATTACCATTAACAGAGGTAAATATACATTCAGCTTATACAAATTCATAGTAGTAGTAGGCAAATGGCTAATTCTTATTCTGTTTGTTTCAAGCAAATGTATAACAGTTCAGAAAATGCAAAACGTACACAGAGAAAATGGGAACATTAATACGATAAATCTACAACAGGTCACATATTAAGGGTGTACACAATGAAATTCATACATAATTGAATACATAAAAAGAATTTTTCTGGATTCATACCATGTTGCATGGCTTTTATCTGGGGACTCCTGCAGTCCAAAGACATGCAAGCATGACTGGCATTGCTAATTTGCCTGTCGTACGTGGCATTTCATACAGGGTTTGCCCTATGTTGCTTGCGATAGGCTACAGTTACCCTTCTGACCCTTTGCAGAATAAGTGGTTTTAAGTTTGCTGGAAATTCTATAATGAATTCTATAGTTCTACATATCCATTCTATTATGTAAGTGTGATTTATTTGATTTGCATAATATATTGCATGTAATTGTTGGGTTGCAGGGAACATTTGGGTGGAACATTTTTGTCATCCCCTGCACATATTAGTGGCCTCTTAAACACCAAAGGACCGCACCAGGGAACAGTAAACCTGAGATAAATTACCATAAAATGGTCATTAAACATGGTTCCACTGATATCTGAAGCTAATTTCATTAGCAGTTGTTCTTGTGTAATATGCTTCCTGTCAGTAATATGTGGGGGGGGGCTCAGAATCACTCTCTGTAAGATATCATGATTATCATCGACCACCACAGAAGCTCAGTCTTCTTTTCTGCACCAAATGCATACGCTAATTTAGTGTCTTTTGATTGTTCACTTCTATCTAATTTTACAGCAACGCATTTGAGTGAATGTGAGTATATTCGTTGGTTGAATGATGAGTGATTGCAGAACGTAAACAGAAGCTTACAGCTCGCATTTGTGACTCCAAGTTAGCACGGTTTTGCTTTCTCCACCAACATTTTAGAAGCTCTGTCAGATCAGTCAGCACTGTCAATATAAATACATTCATCAGAGGATTCCACAGTGACCAAGGCTTAAAAAAAACCTCATGAACATACTAAGATACTGCAATTAAGAATTCTATACATTCAATGTTTATAATTCATCACTCTGAGAATGATTTCATTCATCCACTAGCACTTTAACTTGCATGTGTAGTTTAAATCAAATGGAAAATAAACCATTTTTTTGTCAAAGCCTCGTTTTACATTCGCTTCAGTGCTCATAACCTTAATGAAGCTTCAACATATATTCACTCCGCTAAGTGTTTTCTAATCAAGTATAAAATATAGCAATCTAATGATGAAGGGACATAATCAAATCTGATCGTTTACAATTAGAGGTAACTCTCTTCTTTCTCATGTTTCTTTTTATATTTTATAAACAAATTATAGATATCCAGACTCTTTAAACAAATCCCCAATAAATACAGTTAAATGATGCATTATAATAAGACATTACAGACACCAAACTGAAGCTTGAGCAAGTCACAATTCATCACCACAATTATTTCACAAATGCTTTAATGGAATTATTTCAGAACATCTGTGGCACAAAGTAATATTTCCTTTCATTTGCTTTAAATTGCTTTGAATAAATTACTTAAAAATTTAAATAACATAAGTTAAAAATGAGTTTTAAAAACTGATCCAGGGATCTTATAATTCTTGCTTATTACCTAATTATCAGTAGTATTCCATGAGAAACATAAACACAGCAAAAAATCACTAAGCAATAGTTCCAGCGGAAATAGAGTTGTTGTGACTTTTATAAAACATGACAGTTTCTCCTTTCACCAAAAAGCCCACTGCCTTGTGAAGGATCTCGTGGTGACAGGTCTAGCGTGTCATAGAGGTGTCTGGACGTGATGCAGCGGTCGTCACGGTGACATTACAGTGCCATTCTTCAAGCAATGTAATGAAATGTCTTGGCCTTTTTTGCCTGAAAGTAGGCCATGCTACCATTTGAGGGTTCGAAGGCCCTAGAGGACATCGACTTCCCCGGATGCCCCTTTTTGTCACAGAAGTCTATGCATTTAATTGGTTCAGAGCTTCTAGCTGCACAGCGGGTGCTGTCAGGCCTGGAGGAAACACTCAAGCTATGTTCTTTTATTCTGTATCTTGGTAACAGTGTAATTGCTGCAGAAAATCGGAACAAAAACACAAAGGCCACAAATTTGTAGAATGCAAAGGAATTTGTGGGAATAACATTGTGTATTTCGAGCCTGTAATGAAAATGTAGGTGTGACACTGGGAAATGGATTCAGTATAATGAGCTCCACTGTTATATATCTGCCTGAAAATATCAAAAAACAATCATGCTAACATTTCTCTGTGACTGAATTATCAGGAAAGATGTATAGACCAGGACGTATACCTCAGCTGTTTCAGACTGCTGAGTGATAACATACCGAGACCTTGTCTCCTGCTGGGACGATGCTGAGGTGGTCTGCCACACTCTGATATCTGAATCGGTGCAGTGCCACCATCGGTCGGGTTCAGATCTGCTTAGATCGACAGGGAAAGAGAATATCGGCCTCAACCCCCCCCCTGTGGCTGCGGCATGAGTTGGTCCAGTGGTGGCAGAACTATGGGCTCATGCTGTGAGAAAACACTCAAAGATGAAGGACGGCGGAGTGAGAATTAGAGCGACTCTCCTTATGAGGACAGGCAGTCCCCAGTGTGAAGCCCTGTCACACTGACAGAAAGCAGCACTGTAGCTATCGATAAAGGCATCCAAATGCAGTGATTCAAAGGTTACCCAAGACTAACCAACCAACAGACATGATGCAATGTAGCACTAATTAATGGGATGACTATTAAACACCATACCAGCTACACAAATAATAAATAAATCATGTTGTGCCTTCCTTCTAAAATTAAAAAAGTCTGAATTAATTATTGAGAGGCTATGGGAAACGAATTAAGAATTATTTGGGTCTGTAAACAAAAAAGGAAAAAAAAACAATCTCTAATGTTACCTTTAACTGATTTTTCTATAATGAGTCTCCTCATTATCTAGGGATACCTCCTGCATTAATGGTGGAAATCTGTACTAAAGGCTCTGTGACCACATCCTCCCCCCCCCCCCACCAAAGCACAGCAAGAGGGATGAGGGAGGAAAATCAAGCTGTTTGTGCACCAGATTCTTACAACCTAGAGGTAAGTCCCAACCACTCAGCTAATCGCAGGAGAATGACTGCAAGCAATGTCAATCAAGAGGCACGTGAGTCGAAATATGGATGGATATCCCTCCCCAACCTGCACTAACCCAAATCTAGGAACTGCAACATTGTAGCATGCATCAGGCGCCAGTTATTTCTAATATTCAGAAAGGTCTGAAGATGACAGTAGTTGAGAGACTCGGGTTGAGATAATCGAATCTTGATTAATGGCATATGATGCACCGTTTACATGCAACAGCCAAATTCCATAGCTTGATCGGTATAAGTCCTTATTTATGACTTATCAAGTGATATTACTATGAAAGGCTTTTCTGCATTGTTAAATTTTAAGCAACATTAGATGAAGCACACAACAATATAATAACACAAAGAATAAGAGTGGCTTCATATGTAGTGTGAAACAAATGCCAGAAGACATACTTGGTCTGTGAATTACAAGTAGAGCTTTAATCCGCGTCAGCAAAACCAGCCAGGAGCTCTGTCATCCAAGCATGTAACCAAGGCAACATCAATGGAAGCGGGTCGATATTAAATTCAATTAGGAAATGTAACAGAGCTAAATACAACACTCAGCTCTTTTTAGTGTCAAAGAGTGGAATTTCTAAATGATAGTCAGCCTTGATCATGATGTTTTAAGCAGAAAATAACTGTAAGGAGCAAGTTATGTCCATCAAACAAGACCACAGCACAAAATGTCCATTAGTTTACTCGTGATTTTAATATACTTCTAACCTTCTATAAATACACTCCTAGTGATCAGCAGTCCATACCAGAGGGCAACTTACTGTTTACTGATACACAGTATACAGTGAAAGATCATGAAAACTATGTAGACTAAATACGTGGAGAATGTAGACCTAATTATAAATTGTTGTGGTTATCTATAATAATTACTATCTATACAAATTATGCATGCAAATTTACAAATACAACCTGCATCTTTGTAAACAAATAACTGCATTATGGGGAACAATTTAGTAAAAAATATGTATATTACAAATGAACCAATCAAAGAGCAGGCAAATTAAAAGCCAGCCTTCCTGCACCAGGTCCATGTCTCAATGATGCTAAAAGTCTCTTTTATGCATACTAGCTTTATCTTAGCTGGCCAGATTTCCAGAAAATAGCACCAGAAGCCTCCTTGTGATCCGACCACTAATACCTGCTCAACCAGCACCTGCAGCAAAGGTTTTAGGCATAAGAAGCATTCCAGACATTTACCATAGCACAGCCACACCTGCAAAGGCCTACTTTCAGGTCCTCTGAGAATGACCCTGTTTATAATATTCAAATTTAAATTTGACTGGTCATGTGACCATCTTTTTCCGGGCATTTCTAGGAATTAAAGGGGCAGCGTACCCTCAGGCTGTGAAGGATCCCTTTTGCTGGGCCTGCTATCACAGTTTCATCACATTCATATATAATTTACAGGCAGAACACAATAAGTAAAGCAAAGGTGGTTCTAGTCCCTCCACAACATTTTAGCATTTATTGCATAATATAAAATAATTACTTCTACTGTCAAACCCCTATTGTAACTAACCTTTAACACGAGTTTATGGAACCAGACAGAAGTGAGAAGACAGATAAAAATCACTCTATAGCAATATTATAAATTAATTGTTCTTTGCTATGTGTTACTGATAATTCCAGGAATGTGATTTTTACCATACCATGACCCACACTGACAGAGAAAGAAACTCACAGCCCCCCAATAAGACAGAATTCCCTGAACTAATTTAACTGCCCGGGTCGTCAAGGCCGGGATGAGTAGTTGCTCCCTAAAGAGAGGGGTAAATGTTCAGTGTGGAGATAAATCCAATATCAGCTGTCACTCAGATATCTGTCTGTTTATAGTTAACAGAGACGTATTTCTTTTATATTAATGTTGCCAAATTATTTTTGAAATCAGATTTTTGCTGTTTACGATGCATTTTCTCATTAATACATTTCTTCCCCAGATATATACAGCTTAAGTTTTTTTAAATGGGCAAAATAAGTAACTGAGGCAAAGCTGAATTCCTCACTTGTCTCATCACCTTGACTCTGCTGTCAAAAAGACTCCACCATAAGAAATACTAGACTCTGTGCCTGCTTTTGCTGCTGATGAATGGAGAGACCCCACTGGGGTGAGAGGCCTTTGAAGGAGATGATTTCCCCATTAGGAGCATTTTAAGCCTCTATCACTCTATCACACACACACACACACACACACACACACACACCAGGCACGTACCACTTTGTAGTCACGTATTGTTAGCCATACTGCCACAGAAACTATACATTTTGCCTTGCTGTTATGAATACCTGCATACCTGCAACTGCTACGTGGCTACAGTATCTTTGGTATTATTTGACTCTGCTGCTGTCTTAAATCTGGTGGACATGGCAGCATATGGTTAGTTTCCTATTAAAGGGGGGGGGGGGGGATTCATTCGGGCTGGGGAAACTGGGTCACTGTGAGCTGCAATCACACTAAAACGCGCTGAGCCGGGTACGCAGCAAACGGTATTCCTCAGAGCCCTGCCCTCCCATTTACAGCCATATCCGCCATTTGACTCTCATCCCTATTCTCTCTCCACCCCAGTTATGATGGGTGAGACCTTGCATCCAGGAAGACACAGCAGGGACTGTTACGAACAGCATCTCCATTTTGCAGCTCGTGCACAGAGAGAAAAATCTAGTAGCAAAGATGCTACAAATTCCTCCAGTCTGGAGCATTGAACATGCGTGTGATTGGCCACCTGGAATTGTCACTGATAATCAAGCAATTGAGTGACAATAATGATACACTGCTGATTCTTACCATAGCATTTTTGACAGTATTGATAGTAAAAACTAAAGATGTGTCATCCACACCTTTCTGAATGTGCTGGTTAATATCGAAGTCCAATATTAGCTGCTCCTAATAAGGCATTTTAGTTCTCATAGTGAGAATCAGCTTTCTCTGTCTGATGGCTGATGAAATAATAATGATTCCTCAAACAGACAGAGCAGTGGAGGAGGGTCTACAGAGAAAGAACAGATCCCATATATGGGTAGGAGGCCAGGTATAAGTGTGCAGGATGGGCAGACCGATGCCAATATTCATGCAGAAGTGGCAAATACCACCAGAAAACATTGCTAAGGTTGCCCTGAAGTTCTCAGGGGCCTGATTGTACTGGAACCCTCCGACTGATCCAGGTACACATGGTATACATCTCAGGCAGGAGAACTACTGAAAAAAATCACCACTGTAACACTAATTAAAAAGAGGGAAGGAGTCTAAAATACAAAAAAATATTTTAAAAGACTCCATTTAAACATGAAGCTGATGTGATATTTATTAATTTTGACAAAAACATTTGGGTATTTTTATTGAATTAATGATCTAAATTAATGGTCTGGTAGGATTTTTCACCATGCATTCGGTGATTGTGACTCTTAATATTCTTTATATTCCACTGGTTGGGTGAAATAAAACCTTGGTCTGGATTTGTGATTTCTGCACCTGAATATTCCACCTCTGGATAGCAATTAATCCAATTTTATTCCAATCTTCTTGGAATAAAAGTATAATGTAATAGCAAAAGGAAATATGCTAAATTTAATTAATAATTTTCATTTCTGTCTTCTTTTCCCAGATCCTTACTCACAGAGACACAAACAATGTCGTCATTTTATGAATAAAAATCAATCATGCATTGTAATGTCCCGTAAATTACTTTACTATTCAGAGCTGTCTTTGCGGAGATCATTTGCTGTTAATTAAATGTGCTGAATTTAATTAAAATAGGTAAGTACGCGATAAATGGTTTACAGCCCAACCCAGCTAAAGTATACAAACAGGCATTGTTATCACTCCGATCCAAGGTCGTGATAGGGGATGTTTTCTATTGGTGCATTTGCATAATAGTATGCAGTAGAGTGAAATGATGAATGCTAACGAGGCTAAATGAGACCAATCACAGGAGCCGAAGGAGCCTCGGAGCTATGCGATTGGCTCTTGCACGAATCAGCCCCTGACTTGGCACCCGTACTCCACAGGCCATATTTAGCTAGAAAATTCTGACCAATATGGATTCTTTCATAAGCACTTGGATAAACACACGGATGCTCAGGCTAAACCTTCCAGGCGATCAGCAGGTGGCCAGGAGGGCAGGCGACCTCTCCAGCTCCTGTGCTGAATCACATGACCGGCAGAGCAGTGAAGCTGCGGGCCTTCCGTTGGCTTACTGTGAATCTTTAGCTTACTTGGAAGCTCCTTCACTTACACTCAACGCTCCACCTGCTTGGCCTGCGATCCTCCTAATCTCCATACAAGCCCCATGACAGCTTGCCTCCTCTCCTCTGTGGTAATTGCCAGGTCTGCTGTAGGAATGACTGCCTGATTTGCCTGATCCATACAACGCCGCACATCCATGTTGAAAAAAGCATTTTGTAATCATGTGTCATTTCTGGCAAAAGGGTGCAGTATTTTATCTAGTCTGCCATCAACTGCAACACATTGCAGGGATATTTTTTGCCTTCATAAACCTAAACATAAGTTTAATGTTATGCATATGTCAGTGCATTGTACTTATCTTCAAAAACACACTGCTAACCAACAAAAAAAAAATCCCTCAAAGCATTATTGCTCTGAATTATGCAAATGCATGAGTATATCTTAAACATCTGTCTATTCAATGCAAAATGAGACTGATTTTTGTGGAAATGTCCATTTCAAAATCAGCTTTGATGTGGAATTATTTACTAAAATCCCAGTGTTGATTTTGTGCATATGACTCATGAGTAATGCTTGCAGAAACCCTGCTAACTTTGCCACAAATGTGAGCTGGGATGAGAATCGTACCTGACAGCTCACTTAATATGACTGTCAATCTGTGGCAGGTGGCCAGTCGCGGGACGTCTGATGGGATCGATGCTGCAGCTTTTATTCTACCTAAGCCTTTGATCTCACCCATGCGACATTCCCATCCTCTACTCCAAATCCCGTATTTTTTTCCTCTGGTCACCTCTAGTTCACCACCTTAACCCGCGAGCGCTTAATGGCATTCTTAAGAGCTCCATAGCGACGGGAAAACATTCATACAGACCATGCGGTAGGATCAGCAGCTCCCTGCAATGAAAGCTCTACTGTAAACCTCACTCGTGTAATTTCTGATGCAATTCCTCTCCATAGCACCAGAGAGGGAGGCTAAGTTTCTCCTGCCCAGTTGTAAGGCCTGTTTTCACGAGGGAGAGAAAACTGACGGTGGGGGAAGCGGAACCTGAGCGCACGGTGACCCCGTCATAGCTCGCCTACATTAACCCTTCTCATCCCAAGGTCCTCCTGAAGGAGGGGAAATTTCAGGAATGAAGGTGACATACAAAAGCAAGGCTGCCTCATTAGGAGCAGCGCCAAACAATTTCTCAGTCCCGAGCACTAATTAAAACGGACAGGTCCTCGCACAGCTCCAGGCCAGGCCTCAGAACAGAACCAGTCCGACTGCTACCTGTGTTAGAGTGTTACCCGTCTAATAAGCACAGACCAGACGTTATGGGAGATTAATCCGCACAGAGGGAACTTTCACACCATCCTCAAACATTTCATTTGATTTCAATTTAATTGCTGGTTAGCTTGGAAAAATATACGTTACTGAATTAGTCCAAAATCCAATCATCATTCAGGATTAAACTGCTTGCCATAACGTCTGCAATCTCAGATGACAGATATATCAAGTGACAAGTTCATAGTACAGGTTTAATGCGAAACCAGGGGTTAATTAGAATCTTTAGGTTATTCACTAAATGTGTAAATTTTGAATCATTATCGTTCGTTAGGGCAAACTTCCAGCAAAAGACTGGCCTTACAAATGGAATGTATCGGAATTCCAAAAAATCAAATCAATGATTAATTTTAAAAACCAGAACATTTTCTTACTTTTATTTAGGAATCCTTCCTATGTCTAAACAGCCTGAATATCAAAAACAACATTTGACTATTTGAATATTTTACATAACACTGGGAATAAACTAAACTAAAATAAACATTTAATTGAAAAAAAAAATTTTAACTATTGAATTCCATCTCCTTTTTAACAGATACATGAATAAATACATACACAAAATAGGGGAAGTAGCAATATAGCCCTGAATAAAATTCCATCAATACTGCCGACTCTGCAGGGCCTCACAGCGAGGCTCCTCATTGGCTGTGTGAGATCTGAGGATGGCTGATAGCTGTTTAAACGTCCCACAGATCTAATTAAAGGCTTCCTCTGTAATCACTATGTAAAGTACAGTTGACCTTGTGGCTGACATTCAAAAGGAAGGCTTAGACTTAATGCTCAGTCTTTGACACTTTAGTTAACGTATAACTCTGTTAGGCCTTTGGGGGTGGGGGGTGGTTTATATTGTGCCCCCTGGTTGAATTACTGGAGTACCAGTGGTGGGACCTCCATGACATTTTGCTTGACATTGTGAGGTGACGCCATGGTTTGGGTTGTGGCTTTGCAGTGGAAGCATCACTGGAATACTGCATCACTGGAATACTGCATTCAGAAACACTGCCTCAGTACTCAAACAGGGATGTAATCTGGCCCTATATTACCCACCCAGAACGAGACTAAAAATCTTCCGATTATACAGAATCTTCACCAGGAACTAAGGAGGACATTTTGGTGTTTGTTGCCATAATGTTCTCTCCTGACGTCATCCTGCTTTGTTTAGAATTTTTAAACAACTGATACGTATTTCTGCAAAATGCCCTAAAGAATAATTCCCACAGTTCCCAGGTAGATTTTGGGCATTGTAATTGGGAAGAGATTTTCAGATGGAGTCTCTTACTAAATAATGGATTACTGGAAAAAATATGGGATTTTGTCTTAATTAAGTTATCGCTTACTCATGGTTATATCTACAGCATAAATGTTCTACACACCATTAATTATATGTTGGCAGCAGTTGGTCCTTTGACATGGAAGAGGCAGAGATCCTCAGACTGGTCCTGAGGGGATCACAGCATATGCCGGCGTTTCTGTCAACCGAGCTTGTTATTAATGAGCCGGAATATCAGCTACAGATCTATTAATAGGAGTCTTAAGGTGTGTTTATGTGCATAAAAGTTAAAAATCTATTCAGGCTACTTAAGATAAATCAAACCTTCAGTTATTTGTTTATTCAAGTACTAGCAATCTATGTAGTAAAATTAATCATAACGGACACAACGTAATCATATTAAAACCCAAACAGATAGAAGAAAAATAATCTTTTTTTTTATCAATAGACCATCAGTGGAAGTTCATTATGATTTTCAGGTATTTATAAACCATAAAGGAAGAAGAACTGAATACCCCATGCACATTTATACTTACTTAAAATTATCATTAACATTCATTTTTCTGCACCTTAAAATACTGGTGAATTCTATGATATTTTAATGAGTGTTTAATAAGAGTGTAAATGCATTGTAAGTACAAATTGCATTGTAATATTTTAAGCTCCACAAGGAG